>CM069910.1:9787209-10096124 GCA_036172215.1 Camellia granthamiana | reverse complement strand
ATTTTGTTAACTTTTTTAAAAAAAACCTTATAATCTAAACATATTTTACAACAATTTTGATATAAATACTATTACAAAATAAAATTAATATAAAAAATTAATTAATTAATTTTCAACAAAAAAAAAAAACGACACACGGGGAATCATCAGGTGTGTTTTTGTTTGGTTTTGAAAGATAAATTTTCAAAAAAAATCTTAGAAAAAGAGTTTAGAAATATTTTTGATTTATTTAGTTATATGTTTTGGAAATAGTTTTGAAGTATGAGAATTTAGAATGATTTGATATTTTGTTATAGTTGAACAGATATGTATGAGAGAAAAAGTGATTGAGAATAAGAGAAGAGAGAGAAAAAATGATTGATTAATTCACCGAGAAAGTGATTTTGAAAAAAAAAATTTAAAAAATTTCTAACCAAAAAAAATTTTGAAATTTTTTTTTGAAAAAAATGGTGTTTTCAGAGTTAAATCGAATAACGGCGTTCTTGTGGTCCCAAATCACGTGCCTCCCTGTCTTTCATTGGACAAAAATATCAGAAAAAATATATATATATATGTATATATAAATAAAATTTTAATTATTGGAAAATCATCTGAAATTACGATAATACCCTCGCTCCTCTTCTATATATGGCCAAACCCCTAGCTGGTTTCTTCTCCTATCCTATGTCTGATCCCTTCATTTTCTAGAGAGAGAGAGAAGGCAGTAGACAATTCTAGGTATATCTTCTTCTGTTTGTGTGATTATATATTTTTCTTTTTAGAGAGAGAGAGAGAGTGGTGTAGCCATGTTGGGAGTATTTAGCAGCTCAATTGTGTCGCCGCCGGAAGAGCTGGTGGCGGCCGGAAGCAGGACGCCGTCGCCGAAGATAAAGGCGACGGCGCTGGTGAAGCGGTTTCTGGACAGTAATCAATCGGCGGTGTCCATTCAGATCGGAGACGATGTTCAGCTTGCCTACACTCATCACAACCAGTCTCCTTTACAGCCCAGGTATATTGATTAACAACAGATAAAAATCTTTAAAAATTAAAAATTGATCGATGGAGTCTAGAACCTTGGGATCGAATTCAGTGATAATTAACAGTAACAGTTAATTTGATGAATGATTGTTGATGGCGTGTGTGATTAAAATGATCTCGATCGTCGGATGAGAAATCGGAGTAATCAATCTAGGGGATACTGATCGAACGACTTGAACCGTTTGGCCACCGAGAAAATGGTGGAAAATAGCTTTGAATTGAGTACTGTTTACTTCACGATGGAGCTCTTGCTTTATACCTTAACTTACGATTCTAGCGATTAAACATTATAATTTTTTTTTTTTTTTTTTTGGATGGAATTGAATATTATAATTAGATCAACCAAATATATATATAAAAAAATATGTTTATCTGCTCTATTTAGTTCAATATTAATGTGTGTGTTTGGTTTGCGTTTTTTGGATTAAATTTTTTTAAAATTGAATTTTTTGTTTTTTTGTATTTTTTTATTTTTAGTGAATATTTTTAAAATTTTAAGTATTTTTTTATTTTTTTAAGTGCATCCTACTTAAATATATTTAAAAAGTAAAATATTTGTAAAAAATACTTTAAAAAATTAATAAATACATAAAAATAGAAAAAATATACTAAATTTTTTTTTTGTATTTTTGGTATTTAATGAATTTTAAAACAAAATCACAAAAATTATATTTTTTTATGTATATTTATGTTAAGTGTGTCTAAAAATTAAAAAAATTACTTAGAATATTAAAAAAATCATTAAAAACAAAAAATAAATAAATAAAATTTTCGGAAAAGGATTTTCTGATTAATTTTTGTATTTAATTTGTGTGCGTAATTTTTTAATTAATTTATAACTTTGAGCCACAGAGGTTAGGATGATGAGATGGAATGAACGGCCATGATTTAGACTTCGTTTAGAAATAAATTATTTTAAAAAATTTAAATTTTTTTTATATTAAATAAAGAATAATATAATAATTTTTAATTAAACTATTTAATCTCCAAATAAGGTTTTGTTCGGAAATAAATTATTTTAATAATTTTTTAATATGTAAAAAAATAAAAAGAATGATGTAACAATTTATAATAATTTTTTAACTTTTTAGCTAAAACAAAAAATAAGACCTCGTTTGAGAACAAGTTTTTTTAGTAACTTTTTTGCTTTTTGGGTAAAATGTGATGTAAAAAAAACTAGTATGTTTCGGATGAATTTTTGGCTTTTTACGAAAATATGTGCAAAAAGTAGAGAGAAAATATAATTTTTGACTTTTTGATATGAGTTGTTAGCTTTTTTATTTTTTCAGTGATTTTTTGACTTTTTGGCTAAAAAAGTCACTTGCCAAACGCGACCTAAAATAAAATTCCAAAACGAGCCCTAAGACCTCAATCAAGTTGAAATTTTGTCGGCCCACTTTATCTTGAATGGCTTCCACGGGATTCTAATCCAGTCGAGAATCAAAGGTACTCTAAGGGTGTAAATCTGGCCTGGCCTGGCCTGACCCATGTCGGGCCTTGCGGGCTCCCGTCAAAATTCAGACCGAGCCGGGTCGGCCCACAGGCAAAAAAATTAAGCCTAGGCCTAAGACCAGGGATATTCGGGCCTTGGGTGAGCGGACTCAATAGGCTTGGGGCTGGCCTTGAGCTTGGGCAAGCCCGCTCATTTTTTTTTTTTAAATTTTTTTTACTAAAATTTTATTATTTTCTATTAAAAAATACACTGGGTCTCGGGCGGGGCGGGCAAGTTGGGCTTCGAATCGACCCTTGAGTGGGCCTTAAGCAGGCCAATAGGCTAGGCTAAGTGGGCGAGCCCACAGGCCAGGCCAAAATTCAAAACGATGGCCCAGGCCCAGGCCTAGGGACTCGGGCTGGGCCTAAGCAGGCTTAAACGGGCCAAGTCCTTTCCAAGCCGCAAGCGAGTTTCGGGCCGCCCACAGGCTACGGGCTATTTTTACACTCGTAAGATACTTCCACTAGCTTTTGTCTGGAGGAAGAGACCTCATGGAAAAATGTTATAAATTTTAAATAAGTTATTAAATTTTTTTACATAAGTGTGGGATTACACAAATTACAGAAATTATATATATAGATCTTATATGAGAGCTTTTTTTTGATAAATTTTATTTTTAAGAGTTTTATTCCATCCAACTCATATTCTTTTTTAGTATTCTATTAGGTCCTATTTGAGGTAAGAAGACCAAAACACCATCAATCTCTCTTATCCCAATTAATGTTGATATTTAATATTGATTGTCATTATATTTTGGTAGTTCTGATGCATCAAGATGTTGACTATTTTTATATTCATGTTAATTTGAAATGAATTTTTGTCATTGTGTTATCGAGTAATGCTAGAGACCCTAAATAATCTACCAAATGTTTTACCAAACCTCTCACATGGGTGTGCGATCTACACACATGTGGATTTGTGTGTAGCATTACTACTGTGAGAGGTTTGGTAAAACATTTGGTAGATTATTTGGGTTACCTAACATTACTCTTGTGTTGTCAATTACATGATGTGAATATTCACATCATGTATTTGAAATGAATATTTACATTAATTTGAAATGAATTTTTGTCATTGTGTTATTAATTACATGATGTGAATATTCATACTAAAACATACGAATGTGAGTGTTCACATCACTATGTTAGATGAGAGAGAATGTTCACATCACTACATGTTGTGAATAAGAATGTATTGTCAATTAAAAATAGAAATAAACGTTATTTTAATGTGTTGTCAATTAAAAATAAGAAGGTTTACATATTGTGAACGTTCACATCACTACATTAGATTTGAGAGAATTTTTCGGAAAGGTGTTGTAAACATTCACATCAGATGAGAGAGAATGTTCACATTATTTTTAATGTGTTGTCAATTAAAAATATGTTCACATCAGATGAGAAAGAATGTACACATTATTTTTAATGTGTTGTCAATTAAAAACATATTCACATATATAATAATATAAAATAATAGCATCAATATTATTTAATTTGTGTATAAAATTTTCTATGCCTTGATCCTTTCCCTTCTCTCTCCTCCCCCAATATTAAGGGTTGGTTTGACATAAACTAAATAATACAAAAAGTCAAAAAGTCACTATCCTATTTAAGTCACATCATCTTATTTAAATCACATCACCTCTCTAACACATCACATCAAACCCAACCCAAACCCAACCCATATAAATCAATAAGTCAAAAAGTGCACACTTTTAGAACATCCCAAACCAACCCTAAATATCAATGTTAAATATAAAAGACATAAGAGTTTAAGAAAGTAATGTAAATAAAAAAAAATAACTTTATAAAATAAAAGTATAAATACATAAGATTACTAAATTAGCCAAAAATAGCATCATTTTTAGTCAAAAAGTCAAAAAGTTACTAAATTAGCCAAAAAGCCAACAACTCATACCAAAAAGTCAAAGATTCTCTTTTCTCTCTACTTTTTGCACATCTTTTCGTAAAAAGCCAAAAAGTCATCCCAAACATACTAGTTTTTTTGAGTGACTATTTTAGCCAAATAGCCAAAAAGTTACTAAATTAGCCTGTTCCCAAACGAGTAGATGAAAAAGTTTCTTCATAAATTTCTTAAATTAGAACGCTTCAAATAAAATTTACCAACAAACAGGCTATCTTAATAAAAAAATTTAATAATTTATTTAGACCCTAATGGCGGTGTTTGGCAAGGTGAGATTGAGGCTATTATAGCCACTTTTGCAAAAAAAGCCTAAAAGTCAAATACTGTGCAACTTTTTTGCTGATTTTCCAAAAAAAAAAAAAAAATTATATATATAGGACTGCACAGCCGCAGTGTAGGCACAGCCTACACTGCACAGCCGGCTGTGTAGGTCCATCAATGGTAAATTACGATTTTACCCCTGAATAATAATTTTAAAAAATATTTTTTTGAGGATAAATTTGTCATTTTAATTTAAACATCATTTCAACACATTTTTCAATACAACAACTTAAATAAAATCCATCTCATCTTCCCAAACACAAAAACTAAAATAGCTACTAAAATAGTTAAAAAGCCAAATAACCTATTAAAATAGTCACTTCCCAAACGAGGCCAATATAACTCGACCTCCCGATTCCATCCTCAAGCTTAGCCATACACGTGTGATCTTCTCAAATTCAGTGACTGCTTCGGATTTGACGCCATGGTTACCACTTGATTGGAAAACTTTTCTGTTTTTACACTTTTTACTTACATTACCTATTTTTTTCACCATTTCTGAGGGTTCTCGATCCAAGGGCTATATTGGCCTGTTGTGTCACGTGGACGGTTAGATGATAGTTAATGTTAATCGCATGGTTCTCAAAAGTCCAAAGCCACTTCTTTTTCACCGTTGATGGTGATGCATGGGTCCCACCCACTTTAAACCTTTTTTTTTTTGGGGTGAACCACCTACTTTAATTTTTTGCTATACAAAATAAATTTTGAAAAAAATAAAAAAAAAATCACTCACCTTTATAACAAAATAAATTTTCAACTTCTAATTTTATTAATTTAAATTATAATTTTTTAATTTATTGTCAATTAAATCATTTATTTATTTTGATCAATTAAATTTAATATAATCATTAAATTTAATGTAGATTTTATAAAATGTCTAAATTATTATTTTTTTGATTAAGTTTAATGATTAAAATATTATTTTTTAATTAATTTTATATTTAACAAAAATAAGTAAATGACTTAGATTAAAAATAAATCAAAAAAATAGAGTTTAAATTAAAAAAATTAAAAATTTAAGATTTATTCTATTAGATAGGTCAAAATTATAATTTTTTTTTTGTTGTAATTTTCCCTTAAATTTTTTATACCCACACTTATATAAAATGTTTTATTCCATTTATATATATTAATTGGTAATCAATAAGCCTATCATTATTGTAGAGAATTGAGTTCAAATGAATTTGGTTATATATTTAACATTTTTCTTGGGCTATGTTAGGACCATAATGGTTAGGGTTAGGAGGACGTTAATATAATTTTTTTTTATTGGAATAAAATGATGATAACATTTTTGTAATTAAAAAAGTTTCTTGCTGGATTTTTTTGTTGTTGAAAAATCAAGGTAGGTAAGAAATAAGCAACTCGACAAGTATAATGTCACTCTTGGCCTCTTGGGAGTTGGAACATAAATACTATGCCACATATATATATATATTCATATATTGTAGGTAGGAAATAATAAAAGATATTTTTCTTTTTTCTTTTTTGATCTTGTAGAAATACAAATTAAGGACAAAAAAAATTCAAAAGCCTGTGGGAGCCTATCCCATAGGCTTGCGTGAAGTTTTATGTTCAGTTCTGTGATTGATTCTTCGTCACCAAAAATTTTGGACTTTGATAGAGCTGCTGTAAAAGCAGCTCACTGAGCTGGCACACCCACACAAACAAACAAACAAACAAAAGACAAAACACAATGAGGAAAAAGACGAATTAATGTCATTTTCGAGCTCTTCGTTTAGAGTTCTAAAACATTTTTCAAAAATTTTATCCGGTATGCAAGCTCCACTTCTGAAACTAACCAGTTTTTGGATGTTGGAAATGGCAGATCATTTGCAGTGAAGGATGAGATATTCTGCTTGTTTGAGGGAGCACTTGACAACTTGGGGAGTTTGAAGCAGCAATATGGGCTAGCCAAGTCTGCAAATGAGGTGGTTCTGGTCATTGAGGCTTACAAGGCGCTTCGTGACAGAGCACCTTATCCACCAAACCATGTCGTAGGCCACCTTGAGGGGAGCTTTGCCTTCATTGTCTATGACAAGTCTACCTCCACCTTGTTTATGGCTACAGTGAGTGATCTCTCTCTCTCCCCCACCAACAAACTGCCTTGTTGAAGCTTTTGTTGCTTTGGTTTTAATTTTTAACAAAAATTGGGGTTGGTGGTGTTATGACAGGATCAACATGGTAAGGTTCCTCTGTATTGGGGAATCACTGCTGATGGATATGTGGCTTTTGCCGATGACGCTGATTTGCTTAAAGGTGCTTGTGGCAAGTCCCTTGCTTCTTTCCCTCAAGGTGGGTTGGCTTATTCATCTTTCTGGTTTATAGTCCATTAACTATTAGTTTTATGGAGTGAAATGAACTTGTGGCTCTTATTGCAGCGTCAATTCAATCCACTAACTGTGCATAAGGCTTCTTTTTTTTTTTTTCTTTTCTTTTTCTTTTTTTTCTAGGATTGAGCTCGGCTCACATGTGTAATTGAGAACTCAAGCCTAGCTCTTATTTCTTAAAGGGCAAATTACACAAATAGTCCCCATAGTTTGTGGCTTGTGTCACTTTGATCCTTGACTTTTCAATTGTGACACATTTGACCCTAAATTTTGAATCTTGTTCCAAATACAGACAATTGAATATATAATTAGATTTTTCAAGGGTAAAATTGTCAATTTGATAAAATATAAACTAATTTGACAAAAATAAATGTTAAACAAATATTTTTGAATTTTTAAAAATTATTTCTACCTACTAAAAATAAAATTATGTAAAATTGATAAATCTTTTAGACATTTATTTATTTTTTTAACCAAATTAATTTTTATTCTGTCTTTGGATGATGATTATGTAAAATTAATTTTAAAAAATTAATCATGTAATTTTTATTAATTTTATATAATTTTATCATTGGTAGATAAAAATAATTTTAAAAAAATTAAAAATATTTTTTTGACATTTATTTTTGTCAAATTAGTTTATATTTTATCAAATTGACGATTTTACCCTTGAAAAATCTAATAATATTTTCAATTGTCCTTATTTGAAACAAGATTCAAAATTCAGGGTAAAATGTGTCACAATTGAAAAGTCATAGACCAAAGTGACACAAGTTCCAAACTATAAGGACTATTAGTGTAATTAACCCTTTCTTAAATTCTGGACAAGCCGAGCTCGAGCTCAAATTCTTTGGGCTTGAACTCAACTAATTTGCAGCCCTAACCATGCTCAAATGAAATTGCAACAAAACTTTGATAAGGAAAATCTGAAAACACTGATTATATTAATTACTACATATGTATATATATATAATTTTTTTTTTCTCTTGCTTGACAAATATGCCATGCCACTGTATTTTACAGGATGTTTCTACTCAACCGCAGTTGGAGGACTGAGAAGCTATGAGAATCCTAAAAACAAGATCACTGCTGTTCCTGCTACTGAGGAAGAAATTTGGGGTGCCAAATTCATGGTAACACGATGACTCAACTTTTGAAGTTCATATCATTTTGATAAATGTTGCAATTTTCTGTGCATGCTGTTTCATTTTTGGAGCCACCAGCTGACTGGTCCTCTACGCTGATTTGCCAAACCCCAACCATAAGTCAATGATGCCATATAGTTAAATGAAGGCTGAATTTCCTAGTCATATACTATTAAAAAATTAGGTAAAACAAATCTGTTTTCTGAAAATTTCCTCGTTGTTACATTTGCACCACAAGAAGATTGTCTTTGTTGATAACAAATGTTGTAATTCTCCAAAAATGAGTGAAAATCACTCGCAGATTTTTTTTTTTTTTAATTTTTTATTGAATAACAATTTCAAAAATAATGTAGACTTAAGTGAAATCATTCATCCCTATTATGTGAAAACATATTAGGTATAGAAAAATTACAATCATAATGAAACACACCTCAGCTAGCATCGTTTATTCACTTGGTAATATGACTTTTTTTTCCCACCAATAGCTATTTTGTCCGAATGGAAGTAGCGTCTTTGTTGATAGCTATTATGTATATATATATATATTCTATTTTTATATCATTGTTAAGAAAGAAATGCACTTGGACCACATATCCTTTGTTTCTAATACCTCAATCATCTGAATTTGATGGATGACATTTCAGGTGGAAGGGCCAACAGTTTTTGCAGCCACAAAGTAGTAAGTAAGAAGAACACCTCTCTACACAAACTCTTCCTCAGCCATCTCTTTATGGGGGGCAAAGAGGGGATTTCACATGGTTGAGAATGGAAGCTAGGGAATGAGTTGGGAGCCATGTAAAAAAGTGAATGAGAGTCCGGTTGGTAAATGTTGGTGGAATGAACACAAGTGGGAACAGTAGGCTTGTGTTGTGTAGTGGTGGGTTACCTTATGCTATGTAGCTCTAGAGGTTGTTTTGTTTGCCTTGTTGTGTAATTTGCCCTTTGTTCAAAGTTCTTTCTGTTTGCTTCAATCAATCATTGTACAGCTGCTTTCTCTTTTAATCTAATATAGTTTGGATCATAGTTTGAAATCATCTTCTTTTTTCTTTTTCTTTTTTTTTTTTTTTGGTTGAAGAATGTCTAAAATTGAGTAGTTAATATTCTTTTGATTCCGCGTCAATGAATAAACATTCAAACACACGTTAATAAATGAAAAATAAAATAAAATAGTTCTTTTCATGTCATTTTTTTATTCTATGAATGTTGCAATAAACATTCTATTATAGCAATTCAAGAAAAGGGGGTAAAGGAAAAGGAAAAATAGACACTTGTCCGATGAATATTGCAATAGATGGCTTGAGTCCTTGTACCCAAGACTGGTTTGAGGCAAGTTGGGCTTGCCAGTAAACATGTTGGGCTTCGCCTTTGAAATGGTCTACTCAACATGTGAGACCTAGTTTTCAAATTTGAGGAAGCACAAATTGAACTGTTCTCCAAAATTCACAGGGTCTTCTGTTCTCCAAAATTCACATTCCTAATGCATTTCAACTGTGTGAATGTGATATGTCTTGGCATTCTTATTTTATTTTTTATATTTTCATCACATGGTGTAACTGAGAGAAGAGTATTAAAAGCCGGGGACATATTTTTGAGACAAATACATGGAAAAAATTAGATAGTACATAGTGGCCTCGTTTGGGAAGTGACTATTTTAATAAGCTTTTTGACTATGTTTGGTTGGAAGATTTAAGGAGAGATTTGGAAAAGAAAAGGGAAAAATTATGTGAAATGTGAATAAAATATACTTATATTTCACCTAATTTCACACACCTTTTCCTTTTTCCTTTCCAAATCCCTCCTTAAATCTCGCAACCAAACACAACGTAAAATTAAATATCAATAATCTCTTTTTCTTGATAAAAATATACCACTAAACGCCATATGAATATAAATGTTACTTCATTAACATTGTGATCTATTGGAAGAAGCTACAAAGTGATCATAACATGATTTTCATTATCTTACAAATCAAAGTTAAAGCAACATTCAATTTGATAGAAAAAGCACTTCAAAAAATTTCTTCAAAAAGACACAAGCGTCTAATTTTAGAATTTGAATTTCATCTAGTACAATTGGTAGTGCTTTAAAATAAATGAGTAAATTCTAAAACGGCAACTCTTGATTCTTTTTTTTTTTTTAATAACCCCAATTGCTAATCTAAACTGCAACAAAGAGTTGCTATTATGCTAATTTATTAGTAAATATTATTAAATTTTAAGAAAAATCTAGGGATTAACTTAGGTTTTGTAGATCACCTATCACATTTTTTTTGATTAATTTAATCTGCTCTTATTAGGTCAACTCAGTAGTAAATATTATTGTTATTATTAAAAAAAAAAATCTGGTTAAATCCTAGGTTTTGTGGATCAACTATCTTTTTTTTTTTTTTCTTTTTCTTTTTTTTCCAATTAATTAATATCTAGTGTTTGGATGGATGGAAAAGTTGAGCAAGCACAAAGCTCACTGGAAAAAAGTCAAATGCAAATTTATTTGTAGAGTCCTTATTTGTATCTTTCATTTTTTACTCTCTTTTGGTAGTGACTAGTGAGAGAGAGAGAGAGAGAGAGAGAGAGTGCAAAGCTACAGACACTTCCGCGAACCAAACTCCCAATTTCCACTCTCTCTCTCTCTCTCTCTCTCTCTCTCTATATATATATATATATATATGCATACATGTATATGTATCTATCTATATGTAGAACATGAACTTTGATCTCTCTCTCTCTCTCTCAACTCTCAACTTTTGTAGCTACAGCTACAGACCACAGGTTCGATTTCTATATGCATAGTTTTATGTCTGTGTGCCTTTTTTTTTGGGTGAATTTATGTGTTAATTTTTATTTAATTTGCATAACAATTTGATATAATTCATTCAAGTACTTTGTTTTTGGTTTTAGGTATTTTGATCTTTAAGCAAAATCGAGGATCCGAAGTAAACAGAGATATAAAGGTACTTGATTTCATTGTATGCATGCATACTTACATGTATATACAGAGCAATTTTGTAATTTTGATTTATATGTGTGATTCTTGATCCCTGGTTTCACAAACACTGAGTCATATATGTGTGTGTGTGTGTGTATTTATATAGATTGATTGGGAAAAAAGCACAAGTGTAACCTCTAGATATTATATGAGAATCAATTTTGTATTTGAATAGTTGAGGTGTAAAAAATTTGAGGAATTAGGGTTAGGTTTGGAAAAAACGAGAGGGGGAGTAATTTAACAGAATTATCCTTTGGTTGTTCGGTGGATCGAGGTTGGGGGTGATGGACTTGAATAGATTTGGAAAAATGTTTCGTCCCCTGTGTATCGGTAAGTTAGGTTGTGGGTGTGATAAATTTACCAATATGAAATTGAACTCGTGTAATTTGTGTGCGTGAATTGAAGTACTCTTTTCAAGTATTTATTCATCCTTTGTTGTTTTGGGTACTTATTCATGTTCATTAATCCGCGGTGTGGTTTATTTCTAATTTTATATTCTCCAAGAATAAAGACAGATTGTTGGAAATGAATTCTTGAATTTCTATGCTCTGAAACACTTTTAATGTCATGTTATTTATTATTGTTCCATTTAAAGAGACTTCAGTTACCATATTATTTGTTCTACAAATACATTTTTCCTTTGTTTAAAAGTTCGGGCGAAGGGAAAATCTTTAGGAAAATGATATTTTCTGAGGTTTTTCATAATGGGAGCATTACTTCAAAAACTTCAAACAAAGTTGTTGAACAATAACGTATTGTATAATTTAATATAGGAAAATAAGCTTTCAGAAATGTCTCGGTATGGATGATATCTTGAGGTTGTTTGAAAGCAGTGGGATAGCGATGTCAATTCTCTCTCTCTCTCTGCCCTTTTTGACATGAAAGGTGAAAGCTGAATGTGGCTTCAAAATTGGGGCAAATATTTATGTCTGACATTGCACACAATTAGGAAGTGCCCAATATTTGTGATTTCTTTGGGGAGGCTAGCTCTCTCATCAAATATGCTAGCCAACAGTTACTTGATTAAAAGCAAGCTATCACAATACTTGTGGCTTCTAATTCTTTTCGTTTTCCAGAGAAGATCTTTTTGTATGATATATTGTGTGCTGCTAGTAAGGATGCTTCTTGTCAGTAGTAGTCAAATAGTAATCATATGTCAATTATCTATACAGAATTGACGGCTCATTCATTCTGCCCTCTGATTCTTCTAGTATATTTCTTCTCGGTTTCTCTTAGTCATAAAAATAAAATCTTTAGTTTCCACCATTTGTGGGTTCATTCTTTCCCAACTTTCGTTCATCACTCAATCCCTGTTGTTAGTGCATTTGGTTGGCATGTTCCGTACACAAAACTCAATTGAGTTGTAATTTGAATGCACACACGTGTGTATTGTTAAGGCGTGCATGGTGTAATGACGATGAAGCAAGGATTTGTAATATGATTTGAAGGTGTGTATTGGATTGTAATGTGTTTGAACAGTGAGAATTGTGTTTAAAATAGTTGTATTTAGCTTTGAAGTTCAAATTTGTTTAATTGGAACTCTGAAAACAGGGGAAGTCACTCAAGCAACTTTGTCTTTGCTCGAGCAAGTCAGTTGGCAGTTTCACTCCGTGTGCACTAAAAAACAACTTCCCTTGTGACTAGCACGTGTTAAGCATGCAGCCAGTGTTCATCCTGAGCTAGGATTGAACTCTGAGTTTTTACCTTTTTTTAAAATTAAAAAAAAAAAATTATTTTTGGTGATCAAACTCTGAGAATTGTGTTTGAAAATACGCCTACATATTTTTCTAGTAAGACGACTTTTGAGGCTCAAAAATTTCTTATGACAAAAGTGCTAATGCTGTTTCGTTTTTTCTAATATTCTTACGATCTTGTTTGAACTCTGTATTTGAAAAGTCACTTTTTAGCGAACCTAAGCAGTCAAAAAATGGATCAGCAAGGGCATGGGCAGGGGCAGCCCCCAGTTACGGGGGTGATGGGTAGCTCGAGTCAAATGCCATATGGTGTGGCCCCATACCAAGCAAACCAAATGACGGGTCCTGCTGCCCCTGCGTCAGTTGGATCTATTCATTCTCCTGCTCAGCTTGCACAGCAACAACTTGCTTATCAGCACATCCACCAGCAGCAGCAACAGCTATTGCAGCAACAACTCCAGAGTTTTTGGGCAAACCAGTGCCAAGAAATCGAGCAGACGACCGAGTTTAAAAACCATAGCCTCCCATTGGCTAGGATTAAGAAGATTATGAAAGCAGACGAGGATGTAAGAATGATATCAGCCGAAGCGCCAGTCGTCTTTGCACGGGCCTGTGAGATGTTCATTCTAGAGTTGACACTGCGGTCTTGGAATCACACAGAAGAGAACAAAAGGAGGACACTTCAGAAGAATGATATTGCAGCGGCAATCACAAGGACCGATATATTTGACTTCTTGGTTGATATCGTGCCAAGGGAAGATTTGAAAGATGAGGTACTTGCATCAATGCCACGAGGAACCGTTCCTGTCGGAGGCCCAAATGAAGGTTTGCCGTACTATTATATGCCACCACAGCATGCTTCACAGGCTCAGCAGATGTGGCCACAGCAGCCTCCTCATCCTTACACCACAGCTCAGCAGATGTGGCCACATCAGCAGCAACCACCTGCAGATTCTTAAGCGTGGAGGGAGTGTTTTCACCAGAAAATGTGGATGACAATGTAAGTGGTTTATTGCATGCTTCTTAAAAAGTTTAATTTTTAATGGTACATATGTGAACTGCTCTGGTTGTTTCTTGGTTTTACAATTAGCATGTACATGTTTTTGGATCCTCAAAATTTATTTTCTTCTCGTTATATCCTTCTAATCATGTCAAAGATGTGGGCTCTGGCACGGTGTATAGTTGAACTTCATGGTTCTCCTTCACTATGTAAATTTTTGAGTAATTGTGTTTATTTTTCATGTTTTGACTCTGCGAAGCAGGAAAATATTTTGGTTTCATCCTTTCTTCAGTGATAAAAATTTGTGCCAATTTTTCATATGTTGATTTTCGTTTCATCCTTTTGTTATGTTTGGATTTATAGATTTAAAAATGAAGGAATTTGACACTACTCATTCGAGGAGAATTGATCAAATTTTGATTCAATAGTTTTGAATATGGATTTCAATACTAAATTTGAGAGCTTCGACATGATATGAATTTCAAATAACAATTTAGAAGTAATTATTTGACATATTTAATGCCTAAGGGCTCTAGCTGAGCCTAATTGCTTACACTTACTGATTCATTGATGGTATTGCTTCTGCAGATGTTTTAGTTGGGAGGAACTGGGAAGTTGACTCAAGTATCAAAGAACAAGAGAAGATACCAAACTGATGGTGAAGAAGGCAGAAAAACAATACATACATGTCTGAGAAACTATTATTACGTTAAGATGGTGTAGCATACCTTGTTCTCCATAAAATGAGTCTTCCATGAATTTTAATTCCGTGTTTTACTTTATGCCAAAAGGATGTTATAATATTCTGACTTCTTGTAAGTTACAAAAGTGCGATGGCAATGTTTTTTGCTTAATCTCTTTTAAAATATTGCTTGAAAGTTTTAATATGTGTTCAAGTTTAGCTTGTTTACCTTTTGAGCTGATCTTAAATGAGTTTTAATTGAGTTGATCATAAGTAGGTTTGGCTTCTTCTTTTTTTTAATATAATGCATATGATCATGTTGAATGAGTATAAATTGTTCAAATTTGACATTAGTTTAAAAATGTGTTGAAATTATGCTTGTTGATTTATAATGATTACTGCTTTATACTGAAGTCATGAGCTTTCTGTTTTGTTTTTTTTTGGTTTCTCACAGGGTTTTCGGGTCAACTTAACGCACACCTTGACTAATCTTCGCTCGCATTGGGAGCCTGCTGCTGACCAGGAGGTGTTGTAGCTGTCGGGATTCGAACTGTTGAGCTTTCAATGTTATGCTTAGCTCTCTCTCTCTACAAGAACGAGTTATGCATGTTAACAAGTCTGTAGATTTTGATTGATAAATAATATAAAAAAAATTAACAAAAAAAGGAGAAAAAAGTCTGGGATCCTATTGCTATGTAAAATCCGATCTTTTAGCATTTTTCATGCTGATAAACTGAGATTTATAAAATTTTACAAAAAGATAAATATAAAAAAAAAATTATAATTTTTGCCTAAAAAAAATGTAGTAAACATTTTCAAAACATTTAAGAAATATATTCTTTAGTGAGTTGTTAAAAGAGTGGGAGGTAACCAGTGGCCAATGAAAATTTGTTTTCAAAATAAATAAGAACAAATTTTTTTTCTTAATTTCTTAAATTTTAAAAATAGCTTCCAAGAAACAAAAAATATTTTTCTTCACATTCTTTGGCACTTCCATCCTTCCAAATACTCTTATTTAAAATAAAAATAAAAAAAATAAAATCTGTTACTGGGATTTGATTCCTCTTTGAAGAGTTGGATTGATTAAAAAAAAAAAAAATTAAAAAAAAAAAAGAGAGAGAAAAAAGTCTGGGATCGTAGCTTGCTTGGTTAGGTTTTTCAAAAAATACTTTTCAAAAAATTCTACTTCTTATTTTTCGTATTATTTTGTTTTTACTGAATTTTTTTAATATTTTAAGCAATTTTTTTTTTTTACTTTTGTAGATATACCTAACATAAATATACTTAAAAAGTAAAAAATTTGTGAAAATAACCTTTTAGAAATTCACTAAATATCAAAAATACAAAAAAAAAAAAAAAGAGAATTCAGTACATTTTTTTTATATTTTTATGTATTTATTAATTTTTTTAAATATTTTTTTACAAATTTTTTACTTTTTAAATACATCCAAGTGAAGTGCATCTAAAAAAGTAAAAAAAATATTTAAAATTTTAAAAATATTCACTAAAATAAAAATAAAAAAAAAAATACGAAAACCCAAAAACTCAATCCAAAAAACTCAAACCAAACACATTGCTATGTAAAATCCGATCTTTTAGCATTTTTCATGCAGATAAACTGAGATTTATAAAATTTTACAAAAAGATAAAAAAAAATATTTTTTTTTTTTCTAATTTTTGCCTAAAAAAACATGATGCACACATTTTCAAAACATTTAAGAAATATATACTTTAGTTGTTAAAAGAGTGGGAGGTAACCAGTGGCAAATGAAAATTTGTTTTCAAATAAATAAAAACACTTTTTTTCTTAATTTCTTAAATTTTAAAAATAGCTTCCAAGAAACAAAAAATATTTTTCTTCACATTCTTTGGCACTTCCATCCTTCCAAATACTCTTATTTAAAATAAAAATAAATAAATAAAATCTGTTACTGGAATTTGAATCCTCTTTCAACCATCCAACTATCATTGGATGGTTTTGATAGCAGTCAGATTGAACAGAGAGAATGCAAAAGTTAATCCATGTGTGTTCCTATATTAATCTACTCTTCTTATTCATAAACCACTCCTTTACATGGTATTAGCCTGCATATCACACATCATTTAGCCCTTTCCAAATGAGTAAAAAAAAAACAAAGAAGGAAGAAGAATGAACCAAAGGAAGCTGCAATTTTCCAAGTTTACAATCTGTCATAGCCACTTACGACAAAAGTAGTTTCTGAAAGGAGGTGAGGCGTCATTGATTCAATACTCTGATAATCAATTGACTGGGCAAATTTCCTCCAGACTGAAAAACCAAAAACAAAAACAAAAACAAAAACAAAGTAATTTTTGAGTAATTCCACTAGAGTATTGTTTGTTTCTATGTAATCAAATACCAATACCTTCTTCCCAAGCACTCGATGATATCACTGGTGAGGGTCGACCTTCTCTTATTGTCAAATGCAAGCGATGCTGCCTTCCTCATTAAAGTAGACCCCGCAATGCACCCCAACATTGTCGGGTTCGTGATCAATTCCCCTTTAGGCGCGGTAGAGATAAATTGCCGGGCCCAAGATACAAAGACCGCAACACTGGCATCAACCGAAGGGCAATGTATTAGGTCATCGCAAAATGGCATCAAACAATAAAATTGGTGGGTTTTTTTTTTTTTTTTTTGAACTTTCAAACTCTGATCTAAATTGGCCGGTGGTGGCAATCCGTGATTTTCTTCTTATTTGAACACCCAACATCTAGCAAAGCTGATAGAACAGTGTGAACCAAAAGTTCAGTCGTCTTCTCTAGTTGTATAGTGTACATGAGTACCAAAACTACGTCAATGCCAACCCCAAAGTCCAAAGAAAATAAAAGTTTTCACATCAACAGAGAGCTCTAACCAGTCAGGGTCTTTTGGACCCACTCCAAGCGTGTAAACTTGGGTTTCAAATTCTTAAGCATACAAACTGGGCAAACAGGAGGGAAGTTGAACCTTAGACCTCCTGGATAGGAATCTGGATGACTGAACATCCGAGCTACCCCTAAGCATGATAGTTTTTATATGTAACAAAGAAAAAGACTACCCCTAAAAGACTCGCTATTATTAGAAGTAAAGAAAAAGAAGTAAATGAGTAGATATCTGCATGGAAGAGAGAGAGAAGTGAGGAGAGGAACCAATGGAAGACTAGGGACTGTATCATGGAAGGAGATAGATGAAATATAGAGAAAAGAAAAAACTTCTAACTGCAGGGGAGCAAGGCCATTTAAGTTTTTAAACCTAAAAGAATTCCTGATGTATGGTTTGTATCCAATAATTTCAAAAAATCACTTGCCTTCCAGAAAGTATGTCACCCTGGCCACCACAGCGGCGAGGAGAACCATAGATGCTCACTGACCTAACTGCATGAAGGACGGAGAATTAGCAAGAATGAAGTTCACTGTCCCCGTGACATAAAAAGAAAGTCGCAATTCCCACAAATGAGCTAAAGCCTATTTAATTTGTTCAAACACCCAGGCAGACATATAAATCAATGCCATAAAAAGAAGACAGTTCTTTGACAGACAAGATAAATAACCAAGTAATCAAAACTAATTAGGTACCTGTTTCACCATCACTGATAAGATCAGATTTTCCTTTGCATAAAATGGTTACACCACCAATCCTGATCAAGGAAAAATTATATCCATCGGTTTTATTGTACCACAGCAATGCACAACTCTCTCTCTAATGTGTGTGCTCGCAACAAGTTTGTCTGTCTGCATTTATCACAGAATAATGGCAAATGCAACATTGATGTACATTCATGACAAACCAACCGCACTGAATGCACTAAAACCTACTTTTATGAATGTGTATGTGTATCATGTGATAATCTCACTAGAACGGTAAATATTCTCATATGTTGAGGGGAAAAAAATGTTCCAATTGTATATTTATAAAACAAATGGATGTAATCAAATGATAAAACTTACTAAAGGATGCTTAACAAGTGATTTGACTAAGATTTGAAAATTTTTAAACGAAAATTTACCGTTTAGCAAGAGATAGCAATTGCTCAGAAGCAGCTTGATCATTTACTTCACATTCTAGTACTTTCTGAACAAGGCGCTTGTATTCATTCACATTTGGGGTTAGGATAGCCAATGGGTAACCACTAATCAGATCAAGACAGTTTGTGACAAGAAAGAGCCCATCCTGGTAGAGACCCATATCACCAACCAAAGACAAAAATGGTCAAATAAATGCATACCATATGGATACACTGGATAATCAAGTACACCTTCCAAAATGATTGTGTGTGTGTTTGTGTGTGTGTGTGTGTGTGTGTGTGAGAGAGAGAGAGAGAGAGAGAGAGAGAGAGAGAGAGAATATGTATTTGTGATCACATACCCCATCTATGACAATTGGGACATTTGACTGCCTCGCATGCTTCATGATGTTACTAACACAGTCCTGGAAATCATACACATGCTTTAGCAAGGATTCATTTAACAAGATACACAGGCACATAGCAACAAAAAAGATGCTGAAGAGAAAATGGCTAGGACTGGCAAAAAAAAGACGTTAGATAATACCTAAACAAATAAAAATGGCCGAGCTAGTTCTATCAAAGAACAATACATGCTTCTCATATGTTAACCAAACTATATATTTTTAGTGGTGAAAAAAGTGCAGCTTAGAATCATAAAATACAATTTACTTTCTTTCACAGTAGTACTATATTCAATAAAACAAATAATTATGATCAAGAATATTAGAGTTTTCACACAGACTTGAAGGCTCTATTAAGGATTCCTAATTGTAGGTTTGGGGTTCACTCTCATATCTATATCAAGGATTTTCTCATTGGAAGTATTGCAGATCACTTAAAATTGAAATCAAAGATACTGAGTGTAGAAAAATAATAGAATCTATCACCTCTTAATTTGTTTCCACAGTTGCATATATTCGCACACTTCAGAACATAGATTATGAACCCGAATAACATTCTTCAACACCTATGCCTTACCTGTCTCAAAGTTCATCTCGCCACCCTCCATGACATTTGAAAACACTAATTGGTTTGTCACGTCCTTATCACAGCTAAATATTTCAATATGCATCAAGCAAAACCAAGCACACGAAGATCGAGTTTAATTCGAGCAAATAACTACATTATTTAAGAAGTTAAGCCATGACCTTTAAATTAAAGGTCTAGCCAATGTCTACACTAGTATTTAAAGTAAAACAACTAGGGAAACAAAAGCACACCAGAAGAAATGGGTCTCTTCCAAGTCCTGGACCAACTACAAGACAGTCAAACCTTTCCATCCACTTCTCAACCTCGGCAAGGACCTTATCCAAGATCAATCTTTTGTCCTCATCCCTGAAAGTATCTTTCAAAAAACAAATAAGCTCCCTATGCAACAATTAAAAGTAAATGCATTGGTTTGAGAAATTCACCTAACACTGTAAGATTCTTCCAAAATGGGGTGCACAATTAACTCAGGACTGTAGCCTTTTATTACCGGAGCCGCATCTTTAGTGCAGAAAACATGAGACAAATCTGCACCCTGTGATCAAGATTTATTTTGTATTTTTTTATTTTATAGTTTTCTTCAGAATAAGAAAATCTAATAAGTGAATAACAAGAAAACAAGAAAAATATATAAATTTTTAAAAAAATAATAAAAAATATAAAAAATAATAATAATAAAAAAAGAGGTGAAGATGAAGGTTAGAGAACTAACAATTTTTAAAGCTGAAATAGCAGAAAAGTATGGAGCACCTGTATATTCACGGCATCCACCTATAACAGCTATTTTCCCTGATTGATAAATAATGCAAAATCAACAAACTAATGAAATGAACCAAAAAAAATTGTTAATTTTTTTGAAAAAAACAACAAAATGTCCATTGAGGCAAAACAAACAAATAGTAAAGATTCCATTAGATTACATTGACAAGCAAACAAGAACAGACACAAACACAATCCCAATAATCTTTGTGCTGAGTTTGACTAAAATTGGGAACTTGGGTCATCACAAGAATGATAACCTAGATACAGAAATAGAAGAAATTGGCTTGAAATGACAAAGAATTGAACATTGATTGAGACAAGTGTATACCAGCTTGGCCTTTATGCTTAGTTGGGTCGAGTGATGGAGTGATTGATCTGAGAATGCCCAAAGCATCAGACTCCAAACCTGACCCACTCATGACACAGCTCATTCCGTTATGGTGATGGGTTTGAGTGTTGGTGTAACAACCCAGGGATCGTATGAAGAAGTGTTGTCTTCTGATAAACGCAGAGCAACCCAACATATACAACACCAGTCAGTGTTGTTGTAGTAAATGGATGAAAGTAGATGAAGAAGAGAAGTCGAACCGCTCGGAGTCAGCTTTAATTTTTGATGGTTTCATTTCAAGCGGTGGGAGAAGAGGAGGGATTTGGTTCTGCTGACGAGTATGCTTACGATGGCCATCGGGCAATTTTTATTTATTTATTTATTTTCGGTACATCGGATTTTTTTTTTTTTTTTTTTTTTTTGAATTTAAGAATTTTTTTATAAAAAATCAAATACAATCATTTTATCTGATGTGCCTCACTGCATAAAAATTTCAACACAGTGAACTTCACCCATTTAAAGTTTCTATAGAATTCTCTCTCTAAAATTCTTAATCTTTATTCTAAAAATTTATGCGATTTGTAATTGAATTATGTATGACAATTGTATCTTCTTTTTTCATTTATGGATAAATTAGTGTTTAGACCATTTTAACTGTATTTTGATTAATTATATCTAATTTTATACTTGAACTTGGCATTTGACCTTAGATGTGAAGATTGTCTTTAATTTTTGAATCATGTTATGTGATTGGATTGGAATTTAGTTTAAATTTCTAAATTAATTTTTATTAAAAAATTAGGGTTAATTGGTAATGAATCCAATATAAGGAGGATATAAGGTATTAGATTCAATTTATTTGTTGATGGGAGGTACATACTTTGTAAAATAGTTTGGTGAGAAGTTCTATAGAACATTTTGTTTCTAATTTTATTTCTTAAATTTTTTTTATTTGTTTGACTTTCCGTTAACTATCTGTTGAAATTATTTTCTATCTGTTGCAATTTTTTATCTGTTCAATTTTTTTTTATCTATTTAAAATTTTTAGAGGCATGAACACACCAGTCTTAATTTATGAACTTATACTTCATTAAGTCCTAACTAAGATACAAGTCTTAATTTATGAACTTATATTTCATTAAATCCTAACTATGATTTTTTAGACTTTCAAGTCCTATTAAATTTTTAATAGACAGAATTGCCTTTCAAACAATAATTGTCCATCATTTATGATTATCTATAAAGGAACATGATAATTTGACATTTGTTTTGATTTTCAAAATTTTAAAACATCAACTTTCAAATTTAAAAAAAAAAAATTTAAAAATTTTATGTGCAAATAAAAAAAAAAACTAAATGTTTTTTTAAAAAAAATTAAATTATTTTCTTGTGCAAAATTGAAAATTTTTTGTCTATAAAGGAGTATGATGATGGAATATTAATGTGCAAAACTATATAAAAATAAAAATGAAAAAACTGTTAATGTTCTCGATTTTATTAGATAGTTGAATCAACCCAATAAGTAAAAGAGTAAAAACATTTAATCTCATACTCTATTTTTTTTTATCAGTTAGTGAAATAATTATTTGAAACATAACTATATAAAATTGATAATGTTTTTAGTTTTAAAAATTAAAAAAAAATGATAATATTCTCGATTTTACTAAATAAGACTTATCAGTTCAAAAAATCTTAAATATGACCTGAGCTACCATAACATTTATAAATAGGACTTTTAGGTAATAAACTCAAATTTTTATTTATTAAAATTTCTATCTGTTCAAATTTTTTATTTGTTGAAATTTCTATCTATTCAAATTTTTTATCAACTGTCCAAATTTTAAATTTTTTATCTGCTTAAATTTTAACTTATTTGTTTAAATCTATCTATTCAATTTTTTTTTTTTTTATCTATTCATCATCATCAACAACAACACTAACAACAACAAAATATGAGCCAAGGAAGAAAAAGGATAAATTATAATTTAACCCCCTCGTGGTTTACCCTAAAAACACGGAACCCCCTTATACTTTCATTTGCAACACTTAAACCCCTAAACTTTATACCATGTTGTAATTTTTGATGAACGTAACAGAAATGCACAAAATAACATCATTTTGTGCACCGCCTGATAAAAAATAAAATAAAAAAAGAAAAAACAAGAGAGAGAGGGGTGAAAGTCATAGAGAGAGAGATTGCAACTAGAGAGAGAGAAAGAGAGACAAACACTCTCCCTTTCCCTCTAATGCCCAAAACCAAAAACCTAACAAAATCCACCAAGAAAAATCAGAAAAACCAGCCTGACAATGCCCCAAAAACACAAAAAACACTATCTTGGTAAGTTGTGAGATGCCTCATCACCTGCAAACACCTTCAGACCCAACCAAAATATATGTCTATATTGGCATTGAGAAGACCCAAATACTGGCTTGGAAGAGCCCTCTGAAGCTTCTTGGTGGGCGAAATCGTGAAGGCCAAGCCAAGCCATGTCTGCTTGGGAGCAATCCACCAACCCAGATATTGAAAACAACTCAGAAAACAGAGCATACCTGGGAATACTCAACACTGAGATACTCACGAGCAAAAACCCACAGCTATGACAATGTTACCATGGACCATTACCATAGACGGCGATACCATAGCCATGAGCTTGAATCACCTCTCAACAGCACCACTAGACCTTTTCATATTCTCTGAACCACAAAAAAAAACAGCCCAAAGAAGCACCAGAGAAACAACGAAAAACCAGAGAAGCACCACCGGCCAACCTGCCATATCACATGAAGGACCCGCCGACAATAAACTGACCACCGACGACACAACCCAGACCAATAGAGCACTCACAGAATTGCCAAGGCTGTTCTATGACCCAGCCGAAACACCAACTGGCCGGAGAGCTACCAAGACCCACAGAAAAGACTGCCAGAGCACCAATCTAGAGACCATATCTGTTAACATCATCTTTCTCTCTCTAGAACTAGAGAGAGATGCACACCTTCAGTCGAACCACAAAACTGGGACATGAAAGCCTTCCAGACAATTGTTGTGGAGTTGGTGAATTGGAAGAGACCATTGTTGTAGATCTCTGCAACACCAATCAATTGAAGAGTGTTTATTCAATCAAAGGGTGTTTGTGTCTCTCTCTCTGGTTACAATCTCTCTCTCTCTCTCACTCCTGTTTTTTCTTTTATTTTATTTTATATTTTTATCAGGCGGGGCACAAAATGACGTCGTTTTGTGCATTTCTGTTACGTCCGTCAAAAATTACAACATGGTATAAAGTCTAGGGGTTTAAGTGTTACAAATGAAAGTACAAGGGGGTTCCGTGTTTTTAGGGTAAACCACAAGGGGTTAAATTATAATTTACCCAAAAAAAAAAAACAAGAAGACCACTCTCTATCTGTTGAAATAGATAGTCAACCCAACCAATATCTCTTACAATATCAAACCAAAACAGACCCTATATGTTTAATTTTTTTTATTTTTTATTTTTTATTTTTTTCAAACAGAATCTTTGTGCTTATAAAATTGATTAGGAACTCTGCACTACTAGCGATTGAAACACTGGAGCATAATAAATGTAAAGCTTGGGACTGGGCTTGTGTAAGGAAAGAAGCATTCCCATCGGACAAGAACGAGTAAGTGCTCTTTTCATTCACATTATCCTACACTTTTATCTTGCTTCAGTTTGGCTGCAGTAGGTAGATTGTATGTTTGTACTTTGGTTAGATAAGTTATTCATCGAGATTTATGCAATTTAACTGTTGGCTTTTTTGACTTTCGAAGGTTATTATTGTAATTTTGAGCGTGCCAGCAAGGATCAATCAGTCCTTACAAAATATTAGTTGCCAACCAATTATCAGACGATTGTGTTTTAGTTCTTTCAGCCTCAATGAAGAGAACTTTTACTGGTGACTTTGTTTCGGAGAATTAAGCAAACAATGATTAAATGAAAACAATTGTAGCATTTCATTAAGTAAGATGGAAGACTTACAAAGATCCAAATCAGCCTCGTAGAGGTTTACAGCGACAAACTACTTGAAACTACTCCTATGAACGAAGTGCAGTGCAGGAATTTGAAGTACAGGAATGTAAATAACAAGAAATATAAAAACTGGAAAGAAAATAAAATAGATAAAACTGGTTTTTTTGGATCTGAGTCTGGGGGCTCTTTTTGGGACCTTTTCTGTTATTTATACTTCTTAGTGATAATCGTCGAAATGAGCTTCTAACCGTCGAATCATCTCTCCATGATTGCTGATCATGTTTCCTCACAGTTAGCTCCACTACGCCATGTCTGCAGTTAGGCTTCCCTCCTGATTTTTGAATTTAAATATGAGTAACCGTTAAAGCCACGTCGTCTTGCACCTCTCTACTAATTCCATGCTATATAGATCCACAGTAACCAATACTAACTGCCACGTGTGTGATTACGATTGAAGATTTGAATTGTCTTCCCGTATTACCCTCATCCTGCCACGTGTTAAACTGTGATTAGCCTATACAAAATATGTAGCCAACATTAGCCCCCGCACTAATATACCCAATACTTGGTGATATTAGTGGATCAAGGTATTTTACCCACATCTTAGAACGTGTATGGGCTTTGCGCTTTTAAGAAATGCAACCGTCATTCATTAATGAAACACTTGCATTAAATTCTCTTCTATTCTTTGATCATCCCCACTATCTCAGTATTCGAAAAGACTGATACATCTTTCATAGCCAAGCAAGTCTTTTCTTACATTGATCAAGCATACGAAGAGTTATTTGATGATGTTGTTCGTCCTCGAAAAAACCTTCATGCATTGATTAGCCACCTTTATCCGCCTCCATTTATACAAGTTATGGAAGCTTTCGCAAATCATCGACCTTCGAACCAAGAACCTACTGCTTACGATTCTTTGGAACACAAATTTGAGACCATGGATATCGGAAGCTCTTCTTCTGTAACAAAGCCATCCGCGTAGGACGAAGTTGCTACTTCTTCTTCTTCTACGACCTCTGGCTGGGGAACTTGGCCTACCCCTACTTAACCTCAGACGAGGGAATGCATTCATCATCGTTTCCCTGAATTCGATGACCCTTTTGAAGTTCCTCCTTCCAAACGAAGTTCTGTAGTATATCCATATGTTTCTATTAACCGTAGAAGCAGTCTTGAAGACAATCTGCTTACAGCATGGTATACTTCTACCTTGTCATCTCGGATGGGTCGAAATGTCCCATGTCCTGAAGAAGCTTTAGGGATCAGTCCTGTGCTTCTAGCCAAAAAAGTAAAACTTTACACCTCTGATTGGCTAGAATATGTGGCCAGACCTAAATTTCTGGATTCGCCCAGGGAACCTCTAACTATTCCTCCTTTGCCTCCTAATCCAAATTGGATTGATGAGTTAAGGCTCACTTTCTCTGAAGGCCGATCATTCTCCCCTTACCGGGTCCTGGTGCCTCCAACCTTATCAGTAATTTAGGGTTCAGATCTTGCTTGCTATCTTTTCTCATTTATCCTTTGAAGTCCTTCGAAATGACATTCCCCGCAAAAACTTTCTATGGGCTTGTGACATTATGTCTCGAAGTCATTTTCTCAACCTTGTGGCCCAAATAGAGCTTTACACCTTTTTAGACCAACTTCCTCTCCTGCTCAACTGGCACTTCCAAGCTTCCATTACTAGTGAAGTTCTAGATGAAGCCATTTCTGCTCGAATCCAGGTTCAGTATGAGGCAGAGAACCTCCTTGATGAATATGAAGCCTTCAGGAGCCAGGACTCTGAGTATGGAGAGGATGTTGCTATGAACGAAGTGCATGAAGAAGAGGAGATAGACGCCACAGATAAAGCTCTAAAACAGATAGAATTCGAAGTGAAGGCCCAACAACTCTCTTCTCAATTGAGGGCTTACCAATTAGATAAACCAAACCTGAACAAGACAGAGGATAGAGGATAGAGTAGGAAACGAGTATTCATTTATTGAATTTTGTTGGACTAAATTCCATGACCTTGTAACTTTCTCCATTCTATATTTCTACGAAATCGAGAATGTAATCAAATGAATCCCAGTATAAACAACACTTATCTATCAGATTCTGATTTACCACTCCAATTGTAAACTACATGGTTGATGTGCTTTAACTCCATCCCAACTCAAACTCTTTCAAAGTGTGAAATCTTCTCTTTTTAGAAAACAATTATTGCCTTACATACCGATTCTAGGACTAACATAATTCTTCAGCTATCAGCTTCGAATTAACCAACTTTGCCCTTCGAAACTTGATTTGATCATATTCAATTCCCCAACACATGGTTAATTCGATAAAGTAATTTCAAAGCAACTAATTTTTTTTATTTTTTATTTTTATTTTTTTGTTTCAAACAAACAGTCTATATTTTCCAAAATATGGAAACCTCTTTTAAGGACTGCACTGTTTCATTCTAAAAAAATGATTTATTCTGTATATTATCAAACCAACTATTGGTTTGAAACTTAGAACAAACAATTTCTAACTTTAAGGTATTTCAAGTTTTCCTTCGAAGGATTTTACTCTCACTAAGAAACCTAAAACAGGTTTTTAATCCTTTTGAAGTAAACAAATACTTGGGCACTCTTGCATCCTTAAGTGTGGAATATGCTTCGAAGTCGACTTCCTGCCTTCGAAGCCGTCTGTTATTTGACTTTGGCACCAAAATTTGGCTTTGAAGCCAACTATTTTATTTCGAAGCTGACATCAGTATTTGAGATGCGTTTCCCTCCATAACTATCAATATTGAAGGAAACTTTTCGCATCCGTACCTTTAGTACTTCTTTATGAATCCCACGATTGGGTATATTTTCAGACACAGGTTTAAAACCCTTTCATTTTGTGCTTTTAATTCACTCGTTTGCCTAACACACAAACCCTTCATCTTCTGTTGGCTTTCTCTTTCCTTTTACTCTTTTTCCCAACTTTGTCTTCTAAAAAAACCCTTTATCAATGGCTTCTTCTTCCTTGAAAGTACCGGTTGTGGAGCGTATGAGTCCATATGTAGCCTTGAAAAGGATCATTAATGAAGAGTGTGAGAAGTACAAGGCTGGTGAGAAAAGTGCCATTGACAGACGTATTTTCATTACTTGTCGTCATGAGCAGTAAGAGTATGTGCTTGGGCCCATCTTTAAAGAGATCCCTACTGAGCTTCCAGCTCTATATCCACGTCTAGAAGACCACTGTCTCCTTTATGAAGGTGGTCTTGACTGGGGAGGCTGGAGGATGAACCGCCCCCATCGCTGTTGGCCCATAGTGAGACCAGAGTGGGAGGAATTGTATGATCGGGTCGTCCTTAATAGTACTCTAGATCTTCAGGAGCTCTGCCTCTTCGACGCCCTCCAATTATCCAGGTTCACCATTTTGGAGGACTCTTTTTTAATACCTACTGCCCTTTGCTTTTGGAATTCTGTTTTTAATTTCTTTCAATTCCGATGTGAGATGATGGCCCCTACTGTTCTTGACATCTGTCATCTATTAGGATTGTCCCTTACTGGTACCCCCATTGGTCCAGACTATCTTGACCTCAAAACCTCTTTTTCCCTCCCCTCTTTGAACTCATCCTATAGTGACTTTGTCAAGGCTGGGAATAAAAAAAAGGGCCCTGTGACTGATAGGGAATTCTTTTCTTTTATATTATATTGGCTTTGCAAGTTCCTCTTCTGCACCTCTTCTCAGAGAATCATGCCTGAATTTGCCCCTCTTGCCAAAGCCCTTGTTTTACAAAGAAAGGTGGCCTTAGCTCCATACATTCTAGGTCATGTTTATAGAGCTTGTTCCCCTTTTTTTTGTGAAAAACCTTTGGATGCCAATCAAGGAGGCCCATTTGGATACTTCAACTTTGGTTTTTTGCATACTTTACTGAGTTACAGTCTAAATGCCTAAAGTTTTTGGAGCCCAACCCCACCACTCATGGCATGAAGTTAGCCAATGTTTCACTCTATCCTTTCAACTTTGCTTTTTACTTTTCTTTCTTCCACCAACTCCCAGCTTCCTCTTCTTCTCACAGCTTCCGCCCTTTCGAACCTACCAATATTGGCCCATCCTGGTTGAGGACCTTTTTGAGTGATAGGTCCTGTTCTACACCTCAGCACAAAAACATGTGGGCTTCTATTCTAATTCCCAGAGAATTATTCATTGGGACTATGAACCCCAGAGCCTACAAATGCATTGCTGAGCCTTATTGTCCCGCCCAATTTGCTAGGCAATTTGGATTCTCGTAAGGGGTCCTAATACCTCTTTGCAGTCAGACCAATTTAAGCCTTACCAGCAGGGATCTGAAAGTTCGAAGATCTAGATTGGAAGAAGCAACTTCCAAATTCATTCAGAATTTCATTAACTTTGAGTACTTTCTTTTTATACCTCAAAGTAACATATTGAAAAAGTGTCAGAACTGGTGGATGGCCAATATGGAGGTACACTTGGCCATTCCTCCTCATGATCTGTTAATGGTACTGGATGTACCTCAACCCAAGTCCAAAGGGGCTAGAGCTGTTACCTCTTCCACTGCTCATGTTACTTCGGTTCTTGCGCCTGTCACCACAAAGTCTGTTCTTGTTGCTTCAACTTCTTCTAGAGTTACTCGAGCTGCCTTGAAGAAAAGTATGTACTCCTGTTTCTTTTTTTCCCTTCTCCTTTATGATACTCTTATCTTTACTTATAACTCTTTCTTTGGTGTAGGTGGTGCGGGTGCCTCTCAGGGAGATTCTCCCCAAAAGGTTCAAGCTTTAAATTTTCTGAAGAGCAAACAGCAACAACAGGAGAAAAGAAAGCTCTTACTTGTCCTTGAAGAAGAAATATTTGAGGTTCGTATAGAAGAAATGGAAGCAGAACAAAAAGAGACAGAAAAAGAGCAAGAGATACCCTTGAAGAGAAGGAAGAAAATGACTATCTCTCTGTCTGATTTCACTGGAGATGCAATTCACGAAGCATCTGCTAAAGCAGTGGAAGCAGAGCATTCCAAAGAGCTTATTGTATTTCAAATGGCTGAAAAGATGAGGCAACAGCAAATGCTTAGGGATGAAGCTGCTGCTGCTAATGCACTCCAAAGAGAAGTTGCAAGAAAACAACAAATTGCTAGACATTATACTCTTCGCAGCTCTCCGATCATAGCCATTACTTCTGAAACCGGTAATTCCCTTCGTGCCTCTATTCTCATTTCTCAAATTTTTGATACTGAGACTTAACATCACCTTGTATTTCTTCTTCTGCAGCAGCAGTTACTCTGTCCTCTCTTTCAATAAGGACTCATTCAGTTTTATCTGAAGTTGAACAACCTCAAAATGTGGAGCCAATTCAAATAATACTCCCACTTCCTGGTCCTACATTTTCCATACCTTTCTTGAAGCTAAGCATTCCTGCATCCTTATCTTTTGGCTTAACTTCATACTTTCCTTTTCTATTCTTCAACTCTACCAAATTTATTCTTCCTTTAAGCCTTGCTGCTCCTTCCTCTTTTGAGGAAATTCCAGCTATTACTTCACCTATTACTTCATCTCCAGTGATAGCTGATTTCCGTAGAGGAGACACTGGTAACTTACCACTTCTTTGTTTATTATCTCTACCTAGCTCCAGTTCCTCTTCTCTTGACCTACTGGTAACCAAAACCATGAAGACTGCTAGGGATACTTCACCTTCTTCTCCTATTCCTATGCAGCTATTTCTTCATTCTACCAGAGTTCTTTCTGCACCCTCCATGTCAACAGATGAGGTGGACATCTTCGAAACTAGGCTAGCTAGTCTTTTTGACATACCTTTCACCAGTCCAACAGCTAGTAATGAAACTGAGCCATTAGCCCTGGCTGATTCTCTACTAGAAATTTTTGAGAGCTCTTCCTCTAGTGATAAGACTTCATTGCCTTCAATAGACTTGGACAGCTGTTTGGAGCTGCTGATATCCTTCTCAAGGATTCCTTTCGAAGCCTTACAAAGGCCTATAATCAAGAATGACTTCCTCCAGTGCTGTAAGATTGTTGAGCAATCCAGCATGATTGTTTCAAGTCATTTATCTCGTGCGGCAGCTACCATTGATTTTTATATCAACATCTGCCATGTCGCCAAGGCTGCAGAGGAGAAATTGCTGAGAGACCAGAGTTTTGTTTCCAAAATACATGCTGAAGTGTCAGAACTGAAGGAATAACATTCCTCTGTCTCCCAATTTCGAGCTCAACTATTGGAGAAAAAAGTTCAACTTGAAGAGGAATTATCAGTAGTCAACCAAGCTTTAGATCGAACTACCACCAAGTTGCAGATCACTAATCAATGACTGGCTGATCGAAAGCAAGAGATGACTACAGCCATTCAGTTGTTCCCATCTCTTAAGAGTAGAGCATCTATTTTAAAGGAACAACTGAAGCATTGTACTGACTTTTGGGCCAATCTATGGCTACATGTATTCAACTCATTATGAAATAAAATCCTTATTTATCATTTGAGTGTTTTCATGTTCTTTTCATTTCGCACTTATTCTATTTCTTGTGTTTCCCACACGGTTGGATAATAAGGTTTCAAATATTTTCCATTAATCTTTTTGGGATGTACATATCCATTCAAAATTTTCAAATGATATGCTCCTAAAGGCAAGACTCTATGAACTTGATATGGTCCTTCCCAGTTAGGTGACCATTTACCAAACTTGTGGCTTTTAATCCCTATTGGGAGTATTGTCTTCATACCAAATCACCTTCATCAAAGCTAATGTGCTTGACTTTCTTATTATAGTTTTTGGCTGCTTTCTTCTTTTGGAAAAGAATGCTATTTAATACCATAATTCTAACTCCATCCATACTTTCTAATTCTAAGCACATACTCTGATGGTACTGTTCAAGATTCAACTGATCCTGGCATCTCACCCTCAAGGACTTAACATTAATTTCCACAGGTAGCACTGCATCATGCCCATATACTAAAGCATAAAAAGTGATTCTTGTACTTGACCTTGGACAAGTCCTATAAGCCCATAATACATCCAACAGCAAGTTATGCCAATCCTTGGGATTATTTTTCACAACTTTCTGTATTCCTTTCTTCAAAGACTTATTGGATGACTCTGCCTGACCATTGGCTTGTGCATAATAGGGGATAGAATTAACAAGGCTAATTCCAAACTCTGCCATAAAAGACTTTACCATTTTCCCATCAAATATAGTCCCATTATCAACAGTTATAGTCTGTGGGATGCCAAATCTGTGGATCAGATCTTTAATGAATCTAATAACTTCGATCTGGTCTACATCCTTATATGGCTTAGCTTCAACCCACTTAGTGAAGTAATCTATGGCCACTAAGATGAAACAATGATGCTTCGAAAAGGGTGGGTGTATTTTCCCTATCATATCCACAGCCTATCCTCTAAATGACCAAGGCTTCATAACCGCATGCAGATCAGTTATGAGTACATGCCTTATTATGCCATGCTTTTGGCATGCCTGACAACCTTTAGCATATTCTATGCAATCCTTAAGGATAGTTGGCCAATAGTACGAATGTCTTTGAAGCAACCATCTTATTTTCACACTAGGCTGATGAGCACCACAGATGCCTTCATGAACCTCAGCCATGGTTGTCAATGCTTCCTTTGGATCTAAACATTCCAATAATAACCCATCTGCCCCCCTTTTATAGAGAGCATTACCATACATTATGTATTGCATGGATTGTAATTTGATTTTCCTGCTAGCTTTCGAAGATAGGTCAGCTAAATACTGCATTATTGGATGCCTCTAATCTTGTTCTTGTAAGTTATTATGATTGGCCTCTAAGACCATATTCCTTCTATTCAAATGTGGTATTACCTTTTGATATGTTGTTTAGCTTATGTTCCTTTGAATATTATCCCTTCTCTTGAAATTCGAAACTTTTTGAGCCACATCATTAGCTTTATTATTCAAGAATCTTGGGACATAAGTTACATTTGCTATCTGAAACTGAGAAATCAAATGTAATGTAACAACATAGTATGGCAACATACTTACACTTTGACATTTGAAAATCCCTTTCACTTGGTTAACCACCAATTGGGAATCTCTAAATATATCAACTGCATGAACTTGTAATCCAATAAGTATTTCGAGTCCCACTATTAAAGCTTCATATTCAGCTTGATTATTGGAACAAGTAATTTCATCCACTCTGAAACCATGTGTGATTTCTACCCCTAGTGGTGACTTAATCATCACACCAATTCTAGTTAGACCATTGGCTTTTGATCCATCGAACCACATTTGCTATGGTTCAACACTAACCATACCAAGTTCCATTATCTCTTGGCTTTCTGTTTGATATGGATGGTCTACCAAAAAGTTAGCTAAAACTTGTCCTTTTACTGCCTTTTGGGGGACATATTCTAGATGAAATTCTGATAAAGCTAGTATCCATTTGCCAATTCTTCCTCTCAACATAGGTCTAGATAACATATATTTAACCAAATCTGTTGTTGCAATTACTAAGACAGTTGTAGGCAAAAGATAATATCTTAATTTCATTGCAGCAAAATACAATGCAAGACACAGCTTTTCCACAGCTGAATATTTACATTCACAAGAATTCAGAAACCTACTAAGGTAATAAACTGCTTGCTCTTTGCCTTCTTCATTGTCTTGGACTAAGAAAACTCTCAGTGAATCTTCTGTTGTAGCTATATACAACTTCAAGGGCTTATCACCTTTGGTGACATCAGCACTGGAGGGTTGGCCAAGTAGGCTTTGATTCCTTCAAAAGTAGTTTGATGCTCTACTATCCACACAAACTCCTCTTCATCTTTCAGCCTCAATAAGGAAGAAAATACTTTAGTTTTCCCTGCAGTATTAGAAATGAATATTCGAAGAAAATTAACCTGTCCAAGGAATTTTTGTAATTCTTTCTTCCTTGATGAAGGTCTGGCTTCAATGATAGCTTTGGCTTTATTCTGATCAATCTGTATTCCCTTCTTGTGTACTACATAGCCGAAGAAGTTTCCAGCTGATACGCCAAAAGCACATTTGAGAGGATTAAGTTTCAACTTAAACTTTCTCATTCTTTCAAAATCTGCTTCCAAGTGAAACAAATGTTCTTCCATGGATTGAGATTTTACTACAATATCATCAATGTAACACTCTAAATATCCTCCAATGAGGTAATGAAAAATAGTGTTCATAGGCCGTTGATATGTAGCCCCAGCATTCTTCAGACCAAATGGCATTTTAACCCATTCGAAGGTGTCAATATTCTCAGGACATCTGAATGCTGTCTTGTGGCTATCCTCTTCTGCAATGCAGATTTGGTTATAACCAGAGTGCCCATCCATCATTGATAAAATCTTGTGCCTTGCTGAACAATCCACCAATAAATCTACTTTGGGCATGGGGTATTCATCTTTTAGAGTTGCTAAATTCAAGTTTTTGAAATCAATGCATACCCTCATTTTAGCATTCTTCTTAACTACAGGTACAATATTGGATAGCCATTCAACATACCCGGCTGTCCAAATAAAGCCTACCTTGAGGAGCTTGAGAATTTCCTCCTTGACCTTCTGAATCACTTCAGGACTCATCCTTCTTGGTTTTTGCTTGTATGGCTTGAAATTAGGCCTCAAAGGGAGCCTATGTTCTACTAATGACCTATCCAATCCTGGTAGTTTATTATAAGACCATGCAAAACAATCTTTATATCTCTTCAAGACCATCAACAACTGGTCCCTGTCAAAAGCATTTAACCATGCACTAATGTAGGTGGGCTGCTGTATGGAACGTTCCCCTAAGTTCACTTCTTCTAAAGGGTCTTGCATCTGGAAACTCACTGATGCTTCTTTTTTGATTTCTTCTGTCTTCGAAGAAAACTCCTTGCTTTGTCCTACTCCCAGTTTCTTTTATTCAACATCTTTGCCATCATCCTCATAGACAAAGTCTGTCCATAAAGCTTCTTCTTCCTGTATCTCCTGGACTTTTGTTTCAATGTCCAATGTGCAGTATTTATCCAAGGCCAAAAACCTGACCTGCTGCTGCTTCTACTTACAGCCAATTATCATGGGTTCTTTCTCTTGCTCTTGCATCTTCTAGACTATTGATTTTACGTCCGATATTGAGAACTTAATCAAAGCCAAAGATCTGGCCTCCTGAGTTCTATCTTTTTGTCTACAACCAAGCATCATTACCATCCTTGGCAACAAACTCCTCATCAGCATTTTCCTGGACTAAGTGCTTTAGGTGTGTTAATTCCTCATCAGCCGTCACTTCAGCTGATCCATCAAGCTTTCTCAGTATACTAAGTGGTGTCATTCCTTCAGTATACAATTTGGCCTTTGCAAAATCTGCACAAGTTATGAAGGGTTGAGGGTCTGCATTGATCTCCTCTGTCTCTCCATTGCACAAGGTCATCATGATCTTCTGATGTAAAGAGGAAGGCACGCATTTGTTGGTGTGAATTCAATCCCTTCCAAGTAGAGCATTATACTTAGCATTGTTGTTGATAACGAAGAATGCCGTCATGCAGTCCCTGGTTCCCACACTCAGGTTGATGGGCAAAATGCCTTAAGCCATCTGTTTGTCTCCAGTGAAACCAGCAATGGTTCTACTGGTTGGGATTAGTCTAGGGTTCTTCTTTCCTAGTTTCTTCAAAGAAGATTTCGGAAGCAGGTTTACTGTTGTCCCATTATCTACCAATACTCGGTTCATCTGTATCTCATCGAAGAAGGCCTTAATATACAAGGGTTTGACATGCTGTGTCATGGATGTCGTGGGATACTCAAAAGGGTATGAGAGGTTAATACTCACCTCTTCCTTACTCTCATCTCCAGTTTCCATTGGTATGGCCACTTCGGATTCATCTTGCACCGTACTCACTTGTGAGTCTTCACTAGAAACCAGAATTGGGTCAATTTCCTGACTTTCTTGGTTTTCATCTTCAGCTTGGAATTCCTGTTATAGTATATGTACCATATTCACTGATATTAGAGGAAACGAGCCAAATTAGATGGCTGGTTGTACCTGTTTCTCTTCTCGGCCAACTTGTTCAATTACTTCAGAAGCATCTTCTATGTTACATTCTGGCACTTCAGTACTAGTAACTTTCTTCGAATGGTCTGTCTCTGCTAGTTTTTCGGCCAAAAATATCTGCTCAGCCAGGAAGGTTTCAAACATTTCTTCCTCAACCATCTCCTTTCTTCGGCCTAGGCTAACTTCTCCCTCTGTCTCACTATCACTTTCCATCAAAGCTTTTTCCAATCCTGCCAAACTGGATCTTTCTTTGGCTTTCAGTTCGGAATGAACTTTGGCCAATTGCTCTCTGCTGCAACTCCTTTTGTCTTGAGGAGTCGATTTTCGATTATGATCTAACTTTGAACTTTTTTCTCCTTCTACCTGGCCCTTTGGTTGGACCAATGAAGAGCCTTCTCCGCTTTCTTTCAGATCCTTCTAGTACTGAGTATACCTTCGCTGGATCTTCCTCCTTTGGGACTTAGAAATCACTGGGACCATACTTGGTTCCTTTGTTTTTGGATGCTTAAGTAACACCCAATTATTTGGAGCCACCAAAAGAGGTTTAACCATCATGCCTTGGTCTCCAACAACATTTCTTTGGGTAGACATTCCCCTAGGTTTTTTCTGCATGACAAACCAATCTGGAACTCCAGGTACCTATGAACCTACTAGCCCAGTTGTTGAACTATCTCTTTCTTCCTTTGAAGGCCACTGCTTGGCCTTGACTCCTTGTTTTGGGCCTAATTCAGGCCTTACATGAAGGTGGCCACTTTCCATCCTGTGTGAAGCTGGTCTAGAGGGTCATTACTGCTTTTGATCCCATAACTTGAACCCCTTTCAGGTCTCCTTTCAGGTTGATTGCCCTCCATTCTATAATAGTTAGGTGGTCTGGATTCATGTAGAGGTCTCTTGCCCTTAGAGTACACTCTAGCAGCTGTTGGTTCAGCCATTAATGGCTGCTGCCTAATACCAGTTGGATATGACCTTTTGTTATAAGCACTGGTTGGTTTAGGATGCATCTGCACATCCTTGTAATATTATTTCCCATCAATTGGAAGCCCTTTTAACTACTTGTAGCTCAACCTGCATCTGGGACACATTCTTTGCATGACAGCTGCCTCTAAAGAATCATCACCCAGTGCCTCTTCATCAGAATCTTCCCTCTGGTCTGCAAAACCTTGTCCAACAGTTGGTAAACTTCTGGCATCTTTCTTGACAGTAGTCTGGCTGGCAACATGCATTTGCACATTGACCTCTTCCAATTATTTCAAGGATAAGTTCTGGAAGTCTAGCACAATAATATTGGCTGTCGCTTCTCCAATTTTCTGGGAATGAATTAGTGTCAATCCTCATGGCCTTTTCTACTTTAGCTAGAAATTTTAAACTCCCCTTTCGAATCTGCTCTTGGATCCTGTCTCGAAAAACAATGCAGTTTTTAGTTGAGTGAGACCAAGAATTATGCCATTTACAATATACTTTTCCTTTAAGTTCCTCTGGAGACGAAATTTGACTCCTTTTGGTAACTTCAGGAAGTTTGCCGCAAGTAAATGATCAAAAATGTCATATGCCTTTGTTAAATCAAAAGAGTATTTCCTATGAAGATCTTTCTTTTTAAACTGCTAGTCCATTGTTGTGTCTTTATGAATTAATGCTTCACAGATCACAGGTTCTTTCCCTACAATCTCTGTTGCATCAATCTCATAATTAGGATCTCTATAGTACGTCTTGTATGATGCATTACTTTGATCTTGTTCTTCTTCTAGTAATGCTTCATACCTAGATACCTTATAGGTTAGTTCTACTAAGTCTCTAAACTCAGTTGAGTCAAACTTCTTTTGAAGCCTAAACTCTAGACCATTTTGAGCCAATCTCACGAACTTAGGCTCTGGTAGGATAATCTACATTTGTTTCGTGCTCTTTTGAATCTGGTAATAAATTGAACAGCCTTCTCATCAGGCCTTTGACTCAACCTTGCCAAGTCTTCCATAGAAACTTCTGGCTCCGTTTGGAAGAATTGGGCATGAAATGCCTCCTCCATCTGTTGCCAAGTTTGAATAGAGTCAGGTGTAAGGTTAATATACCAGACAAAGGTTGCCCTAGTTAGAGAATTTGGGAACAGTCTCAACTTCATGTAATCATTATTGGTAAATTCACCACATTGAGCAGCGAACCTAACAATATGTTCCATCGTTGACTGATTTCCATTCCTATAAAAAAGAGCAAAGTCTGGTATCCTATATCCTCTTGGGTATTCATGTACCCTATCTACCCATTTTGGATATTGTTTTCTGTACACAGGAGTTTGAAACCGTCGAGCCATTGGTCCACACATCTCTCTAACAATGTTAGCAATTTGGTCCCTAAGAACCATATTTTGTGCTTGTTGAACCATTACTGGAGGAACAAACACAGGATTTGATGGACAATCTTGTGCCTAAGATCCTCTTGGTCCATAGGGTGGCACATTTAGGATTGGTTGTCCCTGTGGTGCTGGCTACTGTTGAGGGTATGGGTAACCCCTCTAAGCCTGTCCTGCGAAAGGACCTACGAAAGGTGCTGGAACAAGTGTTGTGTCTCTTCCAATTGTAAGGAACCCTTCCAACCTCCCGGGTATAAATTCGAACAAAGGATTAGTGAACCCCCTTGTGCCAGGTATGGCTTCGAACATGGGATTTGGAAACATCCTTATGCCATTTTCTTGTGTTGGGCCAAATCCACCAATTTGCATGGCTTCACTGTTAAGTAATGAGACATTTTGATTTGTCACAGGTCTCAAAAGAGGTTCATACCAAGACTAAGGTGATGGTCTTTCGTAGTTTTGGTTACTAGTTTGACCATTAGAATGTCCATTATTTTGAATAGGCTATTTATCTCTAGCCAATCTTTGTTGAGGGACATTTGAACTTTCCTCCATATGTCTTGTGTTTGTTGGTTGATGGGTATTCATTCGATCCATGAAGGATGTTGCCCACCTTTCCATTGTGCTCATTAACTGTTGTCCCATGGTATCTACTAATCCACCCCATGGATTCATTGGCTGAGTAGATGGAATAGTGGATGGTCCAATTCCTTAGTCTCGTCCAATATTTGAACATGTGGTACTTTTTCCGAAGTGCTAGTCTGTTTGACCAGAGGTTCTGATAAAACAAGTACTTCCACAAGATGTGTTATCACATTATCTGCTGGATTAGGCATTTTTACCTCTCATTCCATGCCTTCTTCCAAGCGTTCATTTTCTCCTTATCTCCTACGTCTAGCCATTTCAATTAGTCCCACTGGGCGTACCAAAAGTATATGTTGGCTTTTTTGGCTTTCGAAGGTTATTATTGTAATTTTGAGCGTGCCAGTAAGGATCAATCAGTCCTTACAGAATATTAATTGCCAACCAATTATCAGACGATTGTGTTTTAGTTCTTTCAGCCTCAATGAAGAGGACTTTTACTGGTGACTTTGCTTAGGGGAATTAAGCAAACAATGATTAAATGAAAACAATTGTAGCATTTCATTAAGTAAGATTGAAGACTTACAAAGATCCAAATCAGCCTCGTAGAGGTTTACAGCAACAAACTACTTGAAAATACTCCTATGAACGAAGTGCAGTGCAGGAATTTGAAGTACAGGAATGTAAATAACAAGAAATATAAAAACTGGAAAGAAAATAAAGTAGATAAAACTGGTTTTTTTGGATCTGAGTTTGGGGGCTCTTTTTGGGACCTTTTCTGTTATTTATACTTCTTAGTGATAATCGTCGAAATGAGCTTCTAACCGTCGAATCATCTCTCCATGATTGCTGATCATGTTTCTTCACAGTTAGCTCCACTACGCCATGTCTGCAGTTAGGCTTCCCTCCTGATTTTTGAATTTAAATATGAGTAACCGTTAAAGTCACGTCGTCTTGCACCTCTCTGTTGATTCCATGCTATATAGATCCACAGTAACCAATACTAACTGTCACGTGTGTAATTACGATTGAAGATTTGAATTGTCTCCCCGTATTACCCTCATCTTGCCATGTGTTAAATTATGATTAGCCTATACAAAATATATAGCCAACATTAAGGGTAAACTACCAATAGGTCCTATTTTGGAGACTTATTACCCAATAGGTCCTACTTTGGAGACTTAATACCCATTAAGTCCTATTTGATAAATTTATTAAGTGATAAAGATAAATTTATCAGTCTTTTTTTTTATGAATAAATTTATAGTGATAAATTTATCAGTCTCTTTGTTTTTATGAATAAATTTTTAGTGATAAATTTATCACTCTCTTATTTTTATAGTGTTAAATTTATTAGTTAGGACCTGTAGGTAAATAAGTCTAGTGAATAGGACTAATTGGTAAGTACCCCCAACATTAACTAATTATTTGGATGTTATTTATTGAGATTTATGTAGTTTAAGAGGTGTAGAGAGAGAGAGAGTTGAGAGAGAAGTGGCTAAAAAATAGGTTTGTGAATACTGTATAACATATATATATATATATGTGGATAGTTTGGTCTTTTTACACTAGCTTGTCCTTATGGACAGAGTGTTTGCACAACTAGACTTATGGACAAGAAAAATTCAAATTTAGATTTTTGACTCGTGTCCCAAAAAATTATTTGATAAAAAAAAATATTAAAAAAATATTTCTAAAATTTAAAAAATGATTTTCATTCTTAAAAAAAATCTATTCTATTATATAAATGGTAGGCCTACGATAGTGTTGATACTTTTATATCACAAATTTTGGATTTTTTCAAAAATACCCTTGTAGTTGATATTTATATAAAAAAGAAAAGTACAGGATTTGAAATCAACATCATAAATTTGGCAAAATAAGCCTTTATTATTTGAATAATGAATACTCCTACACAGGGGTCAGTAGTGGATATATCGATTTGTCCAAACCGACTGAATCAAATCGATCCGTCGTATTTTGGACGGATGTGTGATAACAAACAGATGGTTGTGGATTGATTTTTTTCAATCCGCCTAATTTTGGACGGATGACGAATTTGAGATTTCTTTGACCGCAACCGAACCGCCAAACCGTGATCACCCCTAATAATTTGTAAGACTTTGTGTTTTCAATTTGTTTAGATATTCTATTTATGTTTTCAATTGAAAAAGAGTTTAAATATTCTGTTGAAAATTTTTTTTCAACTTGAATATATTTTTTGAATTAAAAAAATAAAAGAATTATTTTTCTATATTTTTTGGTTTAAATCTAACTCTAAAAATAATAAATAAAAAAATAATATATACTGGTTGGTTTTTGTTTTTAAAAACAAATATAAATGTAACAATATAGAGGTATACAATCTCTATTATTGCTTTGTTCATAATCTTAGTGGTTTGAATTATTTTTATATTTTAAGAACAACAAATTGTAATACTTTATGTAATATTTTATGTGGATGGGGCATACTGTGATTGTAATATGTGGATGAGGCATACAGTTATTATAATATTCTAAAGTTCCAAACTTTTTTTTTCTTTGGATGAAGCATGCAGTGATTGTAATACTTTTTTAAGTCATTGACTATAATTTTTTTTTTTTTTTAGGAAGTATATAAGTTGAATTATATTGAAAATTTATAAAATTTTAAGCAGCTAAACTGATTCGCATCCATCCGCTAATCCGTCAATTCGCTAAATCCATATTCGCCGGATTAGCGGACGGATGCGGATTGATTTTCTCCAATCCACCAATCTGACAGATGGATGACGGATTAGAGGTTCCGTGGTCGCAACCGACCCGCGTCCACCCCTATTCTTACATATGTATTTTTTTTATCATTATTTTTATATTATTATATTTTTTAAAAATTACACGTGTACGGCCGCTAGTATAACTACATGACATGATGAGTACTCTTGATTTATGATTATTTTCACTAGTTTTTAGTTAGTAATTAAAATAAAATAGATTCTGAAACTAAAAAATAAAATTGGATTTAGTTGAATTTTGATGACGTGGCAAGCCATGAATGGTAGAGTGACATGAAAGTCACATACGGACGAAACAGGCAATAAAAACTCCCCATCCGACGCCGTTTCGAAATCTCACATCACAGCCACATGAATCGAAGAACACAAAGCATAGAGAAGAAAAAAACTAGTAGAAGAGAATCGATGCTCGTCGAAGAAGAAGTAGAAAGATGAGAGAGATGGCAAAGATGAACGCGATGAGGTCTGGGGTGGTGGTGGTTGGAGCACTAGCCTTCGGTTACTTAACCTTCCAGATAGGTTTCAGACCATTCCTCGAGAGACCTCAACACTCTCTCGGCAATACTCCCCACCTCGGTGACGCCATTGACGACTCAGACACTGCTCTCAGAGTCCCCGATTCTCCCCCCGATCAATTCTTCTCAAATCCAAAGTCAATGAAAACACTACAATCTGTCTCTCTCTGATTGTCTCTGAATTCTCGGATAGTTGATTCAGATTTCAGATGGATTGGCGTGTTGTTATTTTGTGTTTTCTGGTTAATTTTTTTCGATCTTTACTCGAATTTGTACTGGATTGACTGAAAAGTGAAAACTGAGCTTTGCACTCATTATCATTTGATATGATATGATACTTGTGAATTAGTTTTCATTTTTTTGTTTTTTTTCTTCTTCTGAAATATTAGCTGAAAAATGAGATTGGGATTAATATATATATTTCAACAAAACATTGTTTAGTACAGACAAATTTCCTGGTGAAAATAGTTGTTGCATTATCCACCACAGGCCACTAGGGTTCCGTGGAGGTATGATATTGATAATTTGATGAAGAGGATTAATGGCGTAGTGAAGTGAGGGGACGCGTTAATTTGAGGCTGGCTTTGGGAATTACTTTGTGAATGATTTTAGAGATTGTGCATTGGTGAGGATTAGTTTCGGCTCAAAATGTGTCAGCGAAATATTGGATTTGGAGAACTCGTTATAAGAAGAAGAAGAACAAATTGAATAGATAAATAAATAAGGGAGAGTTTTTTCGAGATTGTTGAGGACATGGTGTTCTGAATCAGAGTCAGACATAATAGAAAGGATTTTGTTTTAAAGGTGCCTTTTTTTCACAATTGGATTGTAGACATTGTAGACATTGTGTCACACCCCGAACCCGCCCCTAGAAGTTCGGTGACGAGACCGGCCAGTAATCCTAGATTACCAAAGGCCTTCCAATACAAAACATACATAACAGGGGCTCGCGGAAGCATAACCAAAAACAAATAGTCCAAAGAGCTGTGCATTTATATGAACAAGTGTATACATGCCAAAAATGTTAATTCACCCACCATATTACATAACATGTATCAGAAAATTCATATACAAAACATATAGGCACATGCCACCAGTACATAACAAAACAAGCCTACAATACGGCCTTCCAGGCCTAGCCCAGCTTGGGCACCAAAACTCGGGTAGGCTTTCAAAACGGCGGCTCGACTCAGAATCCGCCTAGGCTTGGCTCCCAGAACGCTCACCTATAAATACATATATACAGGGGGTGAGCTAAAGCCCAGCAAGTAACATTAAAGTAAAGGGTTAGTGAACGAAATCCACATATCAAGTATCCGTAAAATAATCATACACATAATGGCATACTCCACATAACACAACATAACAGAACGTCTTCCGACTAGAGTAATCAGTTCCGGATACTGATTAAACACATATCGTCACAATGAAGTGACTAACGAGATCTCGTAACTGGTCGTGGACCCGCACTAATGTGCCGTCCCCCACGACTTGGGACTATCTATGGATGCCATACTAGATTCGTAAACAGGATACTCGTTCACGGAAAACATTAACATTTCAGAAATCATATCATAGCATAACATTTTCAGAACATACTTTATACGAACATAACTTTACAGAAATGTTACTTACAGTGGTTTTCCAGTACCGGTTGTACGGTCTTCTCAGCTTGACCTGCAAATATCAACAGTATAGCATGATCCTTTAACACGTATCATTATCAAATCAAGTCCACGTATTCTCTTAATGACGTTTCAATCTCATAACTCCATTAACATGACTTAATTAGGCTTTAAGAATGCTAAAAATGCAATGAGGATGCCAAAATCATGCATTAAAACACTTCATGAAATTTCCCAAAAACAGGTCCCCGCTCGAGCGCCCTCACCTCCGCTCGAGCGGACTGCAACCCAAAACGAGATGCTGGATGTGTGAAAACTCCGCTCGAGCGGCCAGACCCACGCTCGAGCGGACAGTGAAAATCTGGGAGGGAAAATCAGTTCAAACTCTGCAAAACCGTGGCTCCATTTTTTACCAAATCAACTCCCAAATCATCAAATATCAGGTTCAAAACACTTGAAAACAACTTGCTTTAAACTTCAAAACCCAACTCACATGAATCTACTGAAAGATTAAACCATAAATCAAGTTGGAAAGCTTCTTTTCAAAACTATGGAATTCCCTCCTTCAAATATGAAAATCACGCAAGGAAAACATGGTTTAAAGCATAAATTCATGCCAATATGCCATGGATGCTCAAAGATGCATGTAAAGGAAATTACAACATAACACCCCATCATTTACATATGATTTCCTTTCCAATTCACTTCCTTGCCAAGAGATCATGAAGAAATCAACCTTATTCAAGACATTAGAGCATAATTCTTACCTTGATTTCAACAATGGAGGTGTTAAGCTCAATTCCCCTTGGTCTCTCTCCTTTCCCCGAATTTCTTCTCCCTCTCTCTCTTAGATATTTTATCTCTCTTTGATTTGAGTCAAATGGTCAAATGAGGCCTCATCCTTATCTATCTACATATATATATCATATAAATCAATTTGTGCCAAAATCTTTAGCCAAACAAAGCTTTACGAATCAGACGGAATTCAGTCTTCAATTTATCGCTTCAGATGGTTCTAAAAATTCCCAGTATCACATAGGTATGTTCAATTTCATTTTCTGATCCCATTACAGTCTTCGTTTTCAGTCCCGAAGTCATAATTCCAACAGATATTTTTCTAATTCAAACAGATATTCTTCAAGTAAATCATGTAAATGCATAATTAAACACGGATAATGACGTCATACATTTTGGGGTCATTACACATTGTGTTGTGGGTGGAAGAAGAGACAATGAGGCCGTTGTTTCTTCAGGGCATTCAGCAATTGGGGATCTAGAGTGCTAATAGCCTTTCAACGATCTAGGTAATGCTTAGTGTTGACAGTGTGCTTTCTCTGAAATCCTATTCTGAATTCTTGATCAATTGATGTAGCTATTGGTATTGGTGATTAATTCCATTAGTGCTTTCCTTCCTCTATAATTTGGTTAGTAAATGGCTCATGGGAAGCCATGGTATCATTGTGCAACTACACAACTACATCTTTTGTGACATATTCAGGCGCCTTGATGAGGCAAGTATGGATGGCTAGTGCATATTACACTCTAGGAAATTTCTTGCTAATCGTTCTAGCCTTCAGCTGCATTGGAGAGCTAAGAAATTTAGTTTCATCCATTGGAATATTCAGAATGTTTTAAGCCAGTTGTTTCCTGCTTACTTTGCATCTGGTTGCCTGCTCTAGAGCCATGGGAATACCTCAACGAGTGGAATGATGGTAACAGCTCTAGCAACATAATTTCCAATTTGGTTATTGCCAATGGGTGGTTCAAAATGGCTGTTTATGCTCGACTTTCTTAGTATTGCCATAGAGATGATGAGCAGGAGGGCAGAGTTATCATTTGATTGTGAATGGGTTGCTTCCAATTTCAGACAGAGACTGATGAGGAAGAAGGAAACTTTTCAAAGAGCTTCAGATGAAAGCTGAGTGAGTTGGATTGTTGTACACAAAACTAAAGGGTAAAATAAGCTCAGCCAGTAGAGCGATTCGTGATCAGAATACAGTTTTGAATATTTACACAATAAAAAAACTAGCATTTTGACCTTCAAAATTTGTATAAACTTTACCGCGGCCCCTTCTTTGTACAATTTTTTGAGTCAATCATTAACTTGTTATACATATGGTGAAGAACATTTCACGTTAACGCCTGATATTATGCATCATTCGTTCTAAGATATATGAGTTTTGGACTCACAGGAACTTACCAGTGCTTTCAAATTATACAACATAAAACAGGAGTGACTCAAGAAGCGGTGAGAAAAGCATACTAATAAACTAAAGAGAATCCAAAATGTGTAAATAATGTCCAATTAGGCAATTTACCTCCACAAACGGTCCTTGTGAACCACCTAGAAAACAATATGGCTACTTTCCTTTATCTCCTTGTCATTTTTCTCAAAATTGCTTCCAAATAAAAAAGAACAAATTCTGGACAAGTAATGAAAATTGTTATACAAAAATGACCGCCAAAAAATAAATAAATAAATAAATAATTCTCAAAATTTTCATGTTTCAACATGTTTTTGAGAATTATTTTTTTGAAAACTATGCTAAACAGGCCCACATCCATGATAAACTTAAGGGAAACATACATGAATTTTGGTTAAAGTTATGGTTGCCAACCTATTGACTTGAGTGCATAACATTAGGCATACAAATCAACAATAATTAATTATTCATAATGACAAGCAATCAATTTTATTTATTTTTCATTTTAGCCCCCAAGCAATATGCCAAGGAGTAAATCTTTGTCACCTATCAACTTCTAAATTGCCCTGGCAAGCAATGCAATTGATGCCGAACTATAACTATGATTTTTCTATTAGATAAGATGGCCCACTAAGTCTCTCTCAAGTAGTCATTTCTTGAATATTAAGCTTGAGATTGGCTTTGACTATATAAGGATTTTGATCAAAAGTATTAAACATGTTGTCATACTCAGTAATCCAAATTGAACCTGAAGGGCCTAATCCGAACCAACAATTGCTGCAATTGGAAAAAAAAAAATATCCAAAGAAGTACTAAAAAAACAATTATAATTATTCTTGGTGTGATTTACATCTTACCAATTTTAAATTTATACTGTACAATTCGTTCAGATAAATTTCAAAATAATTTTTTCATGATTGAGGACATTTTTTAATCCCAACAGGAAAGAGCCCAACTGTTCTATCTTCCCATCTCTTGACCCGATATTTGAGCAGAAGATAGCTACTTCCAAATCAGTTTGCACCAGTTACACGAGTTTCATCTGTTTTTGTAAGATTAAAATATAAAATAAAAAACCCCTAAAACTCCTATGATTTGAATCTATTAATTAGGGGTATTCGCGGTTCAGTTGCGGCTGGAGAATCTTCAATCTGTCGTCCGTTCGTCGGATTGGCAGATTAAAAAAAATCAATCTGCATTCTTCCGCCAAATTAATGGATGTGAATTGAGTGGATTGTCGGATTAGCGAATGGATACGAATCGCTTTGACGATTTAAACTTTTACAAATTTTGAACATAATATAACAATTTGTCAGCATTTTTTTTTTTTAATAACGATCCAACTCAACATAATTAAAGGATTATCGAGTAAATTGTCAAATACCAATAACAAATACATATAAGAAAATCATACATTATCAAAACTATTTCATTGCTGTTTTTTTATTCAAGAATTATTTAATTTGATTTTTTTTTTAAATGATAAAATTAAGTCTTATATTTTTCGCACAAAAATATTACATATCAACACTTATCATTTGATAAAAGGATTTCTAAATTGAAAACATAACAATATATCTAAATTCTTTTTTAATTAAAAACATAAATAGAATATCTAAACAAATTAAAAATACAAAATTTTACAAATTTGTACAACTCAAGACAGAACACTCGGTTTGCCCAACACTTTTTGGAGTCTTAACGTGGTTCTTTTTTATTATATTTAAATATTAATTTTTTATGCTGTAAGTTTTGGGATAATTATTATTTAGTGTAAATTTTTAAAAATAATTTTAGATTTATGGTAAAGTTTATGTATATTAATAACTAAAATTTTCAAATTTTTTATAAATTTGTAATTATTTCATACAACCACCACTGAACTGTAGTTTTTCCTAAATTTTTCTATTTGACATTTAGAGGTTGTCTGGGAACTACTACAATTGTACACTTTTCTTTTCTTTTCTTTTTTTTGGGTCATATAATCTTTTTATTTTTCGGCACATCTTTTTATAAAAAAATCAAAAAATATATTTATTTTGTACTTTCCAAACAACCCTTTATTTTTCTTGCATGACTATTCTAATAACTAAAAGCATCTCAAACGTTGAATAAAAAATTTCATTAAATTTGAGTAAAAATTTGATGAAAAGTTTTATTTGATATCATTCCCTTCAATATTAAAATTAGAATTTTCATCAGATTTTTTCACATCCCATGTTATCTGGGAGGGGCATGAACAAAATATACTGTCAAAATTAGCCTCCGTTTGGGAAGTGGGCTGGCTTTTTGGTTTTTTGGCTTTTTTGGCTATATGAGCCTGGGGCTCAAAAACCTGGTTTGGGAAGGGCTTTTTGGCTTTTTGGCTTTTTTGACTTTTTGGTGAGGTGTCATCCACTGAAATTACCAAACTGCCCTTTTGGTAACTTTTGTTTTGTTTAATTAATTTTCTTTTTTGGGTTTGGTTTTCCCGAATTCTGCTTTATTTATTTATTTTTTTTTATTTTAAATTTGTGGCATGTATGGGCCGTTTTTTGCTTAATTTTTTTTTATTTTGGGTTTTATTTTATTTTGATAAAATATTTATTTATTTATTTTATTTGTTGTTTGGATTTGCCGTATTATTTTGTTTTTTTTTTAATTTTCGGTTTTATTTGCCTTCTTTTGTTAAAATAATTTATTAATTTATTTTTTTTGGGATTTGGCGTATTTTTTTAAAATTTTATTATTTTATTATTTTCGGTTTTATTTTGGCTTTTTTTGGTAATATATATATAGATTTTTTAATTTGTCATTTTTTTTTATTAATTACTAATTTACGGTTTTGTCGGTTTTTTTAGAATAATTTTTTTTAATTTGTCCATTTTTTTTATTAATTACTAATTTACGGTTTTGTCGGTTTTTTTAGAATAATTTTTTTTAATTTGTCCATTTTTTTTATTAATTACTAATTTACGGTTTTGTCGTTTTTTTTATAATATTTTTTTTTTAATTTGCCATTTTTTAATTAATTACTATTTTACGGTTTTGACGTTTTTTCATTTGTAATTTACGTTTTTTGCCGTTTTTATTAAGTTAAAATGTTATTATTTTTTTAATTTGTAAATTATTTTAAAATGTTATTAATGTTATTAATTTACGTTTTTTTTTTATTTTAAATAATTTAATTTTAATTTATCATAATTTAATTTCAATTTAATTTTAAATATTTAATTTTAACAATAATGTAATTTGTGTTTTTTTTATAATACTTTAATTTTAATTTTATTTTAATAATTATTTAATTTGCTTTTTAAATTTTATATTTATTTTAATTTTATTTTAAGTATTTAAATAATGTAAAAATTTTATTTAAATAAGTATTTAATTTTAATGTAAAAATTTTATTTAATTTTATTTTAAGTATTTTAATTTTATTTTATTAAATAAATTGTTTTGTTTTTGGATTTGGCGTATCGTCTTCAAATTTTATTATTTTTGATTAACTTTTTTCCGATTTTATTTGGCTCATTTTCTTAAAAAAATTTATTTATTTTCGTTGTTGTGATGCGTAAGGCTAATTTTAAGTTTCATTTTATACTTTACTTAGTTCATGTGATTTAATTTACGTTTTTTTCCTAATTTTTATTTCATTTTAGGTTGAAATTTATTTTGGAATTTTAACTATTACAATAATGTAAATATTCTAAATAATTTAAGCAGAAAAAGTGGAAAACAAATATTACAAAAATTTAATGACAAACACATAAATCAAAGTTAGGCACGGCACCAACTGGAAGGGGGTACATCCCCGTGTACACACATACATACGGTACATGATTATATGTTTCAGTACAGTCTGTTACACATGTGTCATTAGTAATGTTACAACTCTACGGAAATTAGGTAAACTTTTTATATATTTCCTAACATTCCGTTATTACGCATGTAACATAATTTGTCGCGTATGTGAAGTCGCAGCAATGCCATATGTGGGTCCTCATCCCCAACCATTAAACCATCCTCGTCATGTTCAACTTCTGGTATGGCATTTACTATTGTCATTGCCTCTTCCTCGTCAAACCTTGGATAAACCGTTGTAGGGTTACCTGTGGCGCGGCGTATATAATTATGTAATGCCATTGACGCACCTACTAACTGCACTTGCACATTTGCAAAGTCATACCGAGGCATCTTTCGAATAAACCCCCATCGATTTTTCCACGCACCGAATGTGCGTTCCACCACACTGCGTAAGGACGAGTGCACTTTGTTAAAAGAAATATTGACAATATATTTTAATTAAAAGAATTTACTTTTAATTTGATAAAATAATTTATTTTTTATTTTTAATTTATATTTTCATCAAATTTAATTTAAAAATCATCTTCGATATTTTATATATTCAAATTTTGATCAAATTCTAATTTGATAAAGAATTTACTTTTAATTTGATAAAAAATTAAAAGAAATATTGACAATATATTTTAATTAAAAGAATTTACTTCTAATTTGATAAAAATTAAAAGAAATATTTACTTATTTAATTAAAAGAATTTACTTTTAATTTGATAAAAAAAATATTTTTGTTTCACATATGCTTATTTGGTTTGAGTTTTTGAAAATAATTTTTAAAAAAATAAAAATTAATTTCACAAAAATAAGTATTAACAATATATTTTAAATTTCAAAAAAAATTACCTTCTAAAAATATAAAAATAATACAATTTTTTATATTTTTTTCATATAAAATTAATTTTTAGTTTTAAAAAATTAAATTAATTTTTTAAAAAACAAACCATGTCTATCTACGGTGGTCATTCATGCACTACGAATACATCCCCAGATCGGCAATGAAATTGCAAAGTGGGGGAACAAAAACAGACTTCGGTTACAACATTTGGGGGAAGGAAATTAACACGAAAAGAATTTGTAAAACATCCCAATTTGTGGATCGGAAAATTGGGCTGCTTAAATTTTCAAAAACAGATTATTAAAAAATGAACAACGAAAAAATTGTAATATCCCCAGATCCGGAAATCTCCAACGACATACCATCAACACAGGGCAAAATACACAACGATCTGAAGTGGGGGAAGGCAAAACGTATAAAAAAATTACAAAAATGGCATTCATGAAGCAACATGTTCAACGATCTACGAAATCAGTTCAGATTTGGAAGATTTACCAGTGATTCGGTGGTGATTCGGAAAAGTTCTCCGCCGCTGGATGTCGTCGCCGGTGCCGATCGGTGTAGCGAAGCCGTAGATCGCCTGGGTCGTCGCCGGTGCCGATCGGTGTAGCCAAGTCGCAGATCGCCTGGGTCGCCCCTTCGCACCAAAGCCGTAGATGTGTTGTGTCTGTAATGTGTGTGTGTGTTGTGTTCTCAAAGACGGAAATGAAAGTTTGCAATAGAGGGTATTTCGGTCTTTTCACCCGACGACGTATTGAAAACCAAACCTGTACACCGTGTTTTTGTTTTATCTGGCTCATTGAGCCTTCTTTGTCGTATGTGGCTCAATGAGCCCCAGACCTCTTCCCAAACAGACGCTAATGGATGGATATCCAAGAAGATGTTCGGCTCAACGGTAACAATTTAAACTTGATAAAAGATGAAAAACTATTTTCATTTGAAGAAATTTTTGGTTTTCCTCTTTGATATGGGTTTAATGCTAACATTGAAGTATAAAAAATAAATTTATTTTATCAAATTTAAATTTGATGAAAAGTCTGAGCGAAGATTAGAGACTGTCTAAGATGAGACTTATTCAGTGTGTTTGGTTTCAGTTTTTTGAATTCAGTTTTTTAGAAATTGAGTTTTTCGTTTTTCGTGTTATTTATTTATTTATTTTTAGTGAATATTTTTAAAATTTTAAGTAATTTTTTATATTTTTTTAGATGCACCTTACTTAAATGTGTCTAAATAGTTAATATTTGTGAAAAATTATTTAAAAAAATTAATAAGTACACAAAAATATGAAAAATATACTGAATTTTCGTAATTTTTTTTTCATATTTTTGGTATTTAGTGAATTTTTTAAAGATTTTTTTCTCAAATATTATACTTTTTAAGTCTACAAATTAAAAAAATTGTGTAAAATATTAAAAAAATTCATTGAAAACAAAAAAAATACGAAAAATAAAAAGGTAAAATTTTTTAAAAAGTGTTTTCAGAAAATCAAAACCAAACAAGCTGATTGCTTTTGCCATTGGGTTATCAATTTTAGGACAATTGATTTTTTTTATTTGTGTTTTCTTGTTTTGTTAGGCTTTGAGATGAGATTTTTTTTTTTTTAATTTTTAATTTTTTTCTTTCTTGCTATTGGATATTTGTTCGTCATTCACATTCCGAAGGGAGTGATAAAGGAAAACAGACGGGGACTTAGACGAGAAGGGTTTGTTTGGTAACGTTTACGTTTTCAGTTTATATTTATAAAAATTTTATAAATTAATTTTTGTTTATTTTTAAAAAAATATAAACTACAAACGCGTTTGGTAATTGACAAAATATTTTTAAAAAATTAAAAATACAAAAAAGAGTGAGAAATGGCAAGTGGCGGTGGAAGACGGTGGTGGAAAGTGGTGATGGTGGGTGGTGGCGGGTGGTGGCGGGTAGGTAGTGGTAGTGGGTGGGTGGGTGGGTGGCGGGTGGTGGGTGGTGGTGGCAAGTGGGTGGTGGATGGCGGGTGGCTGGTGGGTGGTGGTGGCAGGTAGGTGGCGGGTGGTGGTGGTGGTGGTGGTGGTGGCAGGTAGTGGGTGGTGGTGGCAGGTGGGTGGCAGATGGCGGGTGGTGGTGGTGGCGGATGGGTGATGGTGGCGGGTGGTGGTGGGTGGTGGGTAACGGGTGGCGGATGACGGGTGGTAGTGGGTGGTGACGGGTGGTGGTGGTTGTGGGTGGGTGGGTGACGGTGGCGGGTAGTGGGTGGTAGTGAGTGGGTGGTGGTGGTGGTGGTAGTGGGTGGTGGTGGCAAGTGGACAGGTGGTGGTGGCGGTGGCGGTGGCAAGTGGGTGGCAGGTGGCTGGTGGCTAGTGGTGGTGGGTGGCTAGTGGTGGCGGGTGGTGAATGGTGGTGGCAGGTAGCAGGTGGCTGGTGAGTGGTGGCTGGTGGTAGCGGGCAGTGGTAGCGGGCGGGTGGATGGCAGGTGGGTGGTGGTGGTGGTGGTGGTGGCGGCGGCGAGTGGGTGGCAAGTGGGTAGTGGTGGCTGGTGGTGGCAGGTGGATGGTGAGTGGCGGTGGCAGGTAGTGGTGGGGGGTGAGTAGTGGGTGGTGGTGGCGAAAGACGGTAGTGGAAAATGGTGACGGGTGGTAGCTAGTGTTGGGTGTAAAAAAAAAAAAAAAGACTCAAAATTCAAAACGGAAACACATTTTTTGAGTTTACATTTTTTGGCTAAATTTATAAACTAAGACCACTGATTTATAAATAAAAAATTTACCAAATAAATTTTTATTTGAGTTTTTAAAATTTTTGTAAATATAAATAGAAAACTGAAAATGTAAGTGTTATCAAACGGCACCGAACTGTTTTCATTTTTCCTTTTATTATTCAGTCTCATGAACAATGTTAGGTTAATATATACATTTTAAATATATATTTTTAGATCTGAAAAATGTATATATATGTTTTTATCTCGGTCTCAATTGTTAATTCCTAATATTATCTATAAAAAAAAACCCTGGACAATACTCACTGGCTATGATCTGAGTTATAACTCAAGCAATTTTAAAAAAGCACTTAAAGTGCCAAATATCAAATTCTGAGTGTATTGAAAAATAGATAAATATTAGAAATTCATACTTTTAAATTCATATATTAATTCATATGACTTGATAATGGAATTGAGTGAGCCTTATATCATTAAGTTTATAATAAATTAAAAATCAACATTTATTATATTATATTATTATAAGTCAAATTGTCAATTTTTTTTATTAATCGTTGTTGGTGAAAATACCAAAAAAAATTTATATTTTATTGATAAATGATGCAAAGAAAATGAGATACAAATAGATCAGGCTGAAGCACATATATCTCGTTTTCTTTAAGGAGATCAAGCCCACTGCGGTATGAAGAATCCAAATACCGATGCAGCAGTCACAAAACTATGACTTGTCCCCTCCAGGTTACAACAGCCGGACCACTTATTGTATGGTTCAGGCCAACTCTGCACAAGATGGTGAACCCAAAGCTCCACTAAGAAAAACATCCTTCTTTGCTAGTAATCTCTCTTGTATAGAAAATAGTTGGTGTGTGTTGGTGTAGAAAAGAGTAGATGTGAGGGACTATTTATAGGCCATTAGGACCTTACAAATTACACCAAAAAATAATGACCATTAAACAAGAGAAAATGGTTACACCAAAATAATGACCATTAACTAAGAGAAAATAATTACACAAAAATAATGAAACCCCATTTATGACCAAGATATATAAATAAATAAATAAAAGATATTAAAATGGTCCAACAATCCCCCACTGATTTTAATATCAACAAGGATAAAAGAGATTACCAAACAAAGATAGATTAGTATGCATCATGAAGGTGTGCCCTGCATTGAACCTTCATTAGTGAAACAGCAACCTCTACTCCAGAGTCAGTAGTGGTCTCAGACTTGAACTATGACTGCTTAGGGGAAATAAAGAATTACTGCTTACTAATAATAATTCAGGTGTTGACATGAGCTTTAATAGCTAGCACATTACGGTCTTGTGCTAATCCCAGTTTTCATGAGCATATTCGAGAATAAGCCTTGTTCTCATAGAAAGCGGCTCCACTTTCATGCTCACATAGGTGAAATCTGTCAAGGATGTTCCTGTAATTTACACACCCCACTCAACAAGAGTTACAGAATTTCATTAAGAGTAGAAAAACTCAACCTTCCAACATTACAGGACAAATGCACTTACATCATAGGGATAGATAAAAAAATATTAAAGAGTGCATTTTTTACAACCACCATATGATTCGTTCTTCCCATTGAACTTAGTTACAGGATCTCTGGTCCCTAGGTTGGGTATCCTCATACATGGTTTATGATTTTATAGATTTCAAGCCCATCCCCCTCGATGTATTCCAGACCCTATCTCTCGCCAAGGCCTTGGTTAACGGATCCGCAAGATTATCACAAGATTTTATATAATCCACAGTTATGATGCCATTACTCATATAGGATCTCACATTACTGTGTTCCCTTCAAATAGGTCTGGATTTACCATTATAAAAATGATTGTTCACTTTATCAATAACAGCAGTGCTATCACAACGAATTAACACAGGAGGAATTGGTTTTCCCCGAAAAAGAATTTCATGTAACAAATCTCTCAACCAATTCGCTTCCTCACATGCTGAAGCTAATGCTATAAGCTCAGCTTCCATTGTAGAATTAGCAATTATCGTATGTTTTTTAGACTTCTAACATATAGCACCACCACCCAAGGTAAAAATAAAACCCAAGGTAGAGAGAGAATCACTTGACAAAGTGTTCCAATCGGCATCACTATATCCCTCAAGTACCGCAGGATACTTGTTATAAAACAAACCATAATTTTTGGTTCCAGATAAATATCTCATAATTCTTCCCATGGCTAGCCAATGATCTCGACTTGGCTTGCTAGTAAACATGTTAAGTACTCCAACAACATATGCATTGTCAGGTCTAGTACAGTTAGTAGCATATTTCAAACTACCAATCATGCTAGCATATTCCTTTTGATTAATTACTTTTTTTTCATTTGTTACAACAGATAAATGTATGCTTGCATCAAAAGGAGTAGCAACATGTTTACAGTCTAGAAAATTATATTTTTTTAACATTTTCTCAACATAATGCGACTGATCAAGAAAAATACCATCATTAGTCTTGGTAATTTTAATTCCCAAAATAAAATTGGCTTCACAAAGATCTTTCATATCAAAATGGCTATTGAGCATATTTTTAGTCTCATTTATAATATGCAAATTAGACCCAAAGATAAGTAGATCATCCACATATAGGCTAATAATCACATGTGTATTTTCATAAGTTTTATAATATATGCACTTATCACATTCATTCGTCTTATAGTCATTCTCAAGCATGCAGGAATCGAATTTCTCATGCCACTATTTAGGAGCTTGTTTTAAACCATAAAGGGATTTAGTTAGCTTACACACCTTGCTTTCTTGGCTAGGCTCCACAAAGTCTTCGGGTTGGTCCATGTAAATTTCCTCATCTAGATCTCCATTTAAAAATGTTATTTTTACATCCATTTGATAAATTTTTAAATCATGAATTGCAGCCACTGCAATCAACAGTCTAATGGATGTAACTCTAGTAACCGGAGAAAAAGTATCAAAGAAATCAAGATCAACTTGTTGCTTAAAACCTTTAGCGACAAGCCTCGCTTTATATTTATCTATTGTTCCATCCGGTTTAAGTTTTTTACGAAGGACCTATTAACACCCAATAGTTTTACAACTTGGAGGTAAATCCACTAGCTTCCATGTTTTATTTGAAAGTAGTAAATCTATCTCATCATTTACAGGCTCTTTCCAGAAAATAACATCAGGTGATGATAAAACTTCTTGCACCGTAAGAGGAATTTCTTCCACGTTGTAAAGATAATAGTCAGAGACAAAATCTTTTTCAACTCTAGCTCGTTTACTCCTCCTTTGTTGGATTTGAGAATTTTCTTGTTCTTGAAAAACTTGAGAAGGAGTAGAAGAGCTAGGCATGGATAAAATATTTTCAGAAGTTATTTGACCCCCACTATTTCTAGATTTGAAAGGAAATTTATTTTCATGAAAAATAGCATCACCTGATTCAAAAATAATATTATTTTCCATATCAAAAAATCTATAAGCTGTTCTATGCAATGCATACCCAAGAAAAGCACAGGTGGTAGCTCGTTTACCCAATTTAGGTTGTTTAGGATCTGCAAGCCTTACAAAAGCTAAACAACCCCAAACCCTCAAATAACCTAGATTTGGTTTATGCCTCCGCCATAACTCATAAGGTATAATTTTAGTCTTTTTGTGTGGCACTCTATTTATCACATGGCAAGCTGTCAAAATAGCCTCGGCCCAAAGAATTGAGGGAGCACCTGAATCAATAAGCATAGCATTCGTCAAGTCAATTAACGTTTTATTTTTTCTTTCAGCTATGCCATTAGATGAAGGTGAGTATGGTGGAGTAGTCTCATGAATATTCCCAAAGACTGAACAAAAGAGTTGAATCCAAAAGATTTATACTCTCGGCCTCTATCACTTCTAATTCTTTTAATTTTTTTTACCAAATTGATTTTCCACTTCAAGAAGGAATTTTTTAAATTTCTCAAACGTATCACTTTTATTTTTTAATAAATATATGTTTGTGTATTTTGAAAAATCATCAATAAAAGTGATAAAATATCGGTTACCACCCCGAGTTAAAATTCCTTCAAACTCACACAAATCAGTATGAAATAATTCTAGCAATTCGGTATTTTTTTCAATATTTTTATGAGGCCTCTTTGTACTTTTTGCTATACTGCAAACTTCACAATTCTCAATTTTTTTTGTCACTTTAGGAATTAATCCTAAACTACTCATGATTCTCACATATTTACTATTTCTATGACATAAGCGAGCATGCCAAAAATTAATAGAAGACAACATGTAAATGGTGCCATAGTAATAATCATAAAATTAATCAGCAAGAAAATTTAAGAGATAAAATTGACATTTATACTTATCTGTATTGTAGGAAGCCACTTTTACTTCATGTGCCTCGTAGTCTTCATCATTCATCTCTTCGGTTGGAATTTTGTTTGAATTCTTTTCGATAAGAACATATGCAACTTTGAAAAGGCTAAGGTAAAAAAGAACTTTTCCTTTCCACCTCTTAAAATGAACTCCTTTGAACTTGAAAGGCTTGTTGAGATCTCCAATTCCATCATTGGTTTTTTCTGGTACTTGTTTCATGTTTGATCTCTTTAAAATTGTTGGTGAAAATACCAGAAAAAAATTATATTTTATTGATAAATGATGCAAAGAAAATGAGATACAAATAGATCAGGCTGAGGCACAGATATCTCGTTTTCTTTAAGGAGATCAAGCCCACTGCGGTAGGAAGAATCCAAATACCGATGCAGCAGTCACAAAACTATGACTTGTCCCCTCCAGGTTACAACAGCCGGACCACTTATCGTATGGTTCAGGCTAACTCTGCACAAGATGGTGAACCCAAAGCTCCACCAAGAAAAACATCCTTCTTTACTAGTAATCTCTCTTGTATAGAAAATAGTTGGTGTGTGTTGGTGTAGAAAAGAGTAGATGAGAGGGACTATTTATAGGCCATTAGGACCTTACAAATTACACCAAAAATAATGACCATTAAATAAGAGAAAATAGTTACACCAAAATAATGACCATTAATTAAGAGAAAATGGTTATACAAAAATAATGAAACCCCATTTATGACCAAGATATAAAAATAAATAAATAAATAAAAGATATTAAAATGGTCCACCACTCTCAAAACATTTTTCAATAAATAAATAACATAATGGTTAAACAATTAGAAAGAGACTATCCTCATCAATGGATCTCACAATACCCTCACCTGCCGTGCGATTTGGGACCAGGACCGTCCGACCCACCACTCTTTCCTTTTTGTTTTTTTTATTGGTTAAAAAAAAAAGTCCGACCCACCACTATCACCCACGAATCCACGATTTTTTCTCTCCTCCTGTGTAACATTACATTACAGTACTCTATTTGTATTTTTCTATACTGTTATTATATAAAGTAAATATTTTGAAATTTTTTAATTCATTTTAAAAATACTCATATTATTAATTATTTCAAAATTAAATTATCAAATTCAACTCATCTTTTTTTATTTATAAAATTATTAATAAAAATTAAAAAGTTAACTGCTAGGGAATAGTATGTTTAACTACAATTTATTATAATAAGGTTAGTGATTCAATTCTTATCACTTGTAAAAAAAAGTTTGTGAATACAATTGGACCAGATTATTGATTGATAATTTGTTTTTAAAAGGAATCTAATTAATTAATTTTTAGTAATTCTAGGAACACAAAAACTAAACACAGAATGAGACACAACCCTCTCACAAAAAATAAGACCCACATGCATTTAATTTTTGTGCATATAAACTTACCCATAAATTTTATAAACTCTTATTTATTTGTGTTTAGTTTTGTATCTAATTTTTATAGCATTTGCAAGAGAATTTTTATAATTTTATATACTCCCTATGTTTCAAAATATTAGTCCATAATTTCATTATTTATTACTCAAAATATTAATTTATTTTTTAAAAATAAGAATTAAAATAGGGGAATTGACCAGTAAATCCCATTTTGTCATCTTGTAGATTATGTGGTCCTAATTGTTTTCTTTTAAACCGATTAGTCCTTAGGATTGTTTGTTTACTATTTTGCCATTGAGGTGTTAATTTGAATTTGTAGGCCCGCGTGTATTTATGGGAAGGGGTGTGTGTGAGATTTACGTCTCAAAAAAAAGGTAATAGTACTCTTTTTGGACGGTCTGGGTTACAGGCGCATGATGTGGGACATGAAATAGATGGAGTGAGTGGGGTTATGTCACGTTGGGGGTGTGTTGTCACGTGACTCAACCCACCGACCCACAAATCCAACTTACTTTTTACATTCATATTTACAGATGGGCAATCATCCTCCAGTTGGAAAGATGAATCGATGGTGAAAGGTGACGCCAACCCTACGTTTTGTTACGATTATCCACTTTTGGTAACTTTGAACATCGAAGGTGAGTACTTCGATTTGTTTAGGAAGATGATCGGTAAGCCGGTGATTCCCACTGGGTTTCTTCCGTCGGAAAAACCAAAAAAACTCGAATTGTCACCACACATGGCGGCCCGTGGAGTAAGATCTTCAAATGGCTGGATGAAGAGAAACCCAAATCCTTGGTGTTCGTTGGATTCGGAAGTGAGTGTAAACTCAATAGAGACCAGACTTACGAGATAGCCTTCGGGGTAGAGTCATTGGAATTGCCATTTTTACGGGCTCTGAGAAAACCTAATTGGGCCTCCAACGATCTCGATGCTGTACCGCCGGACTTCTGGCAGAGAAAGAGTCTGCATTGGATGGGCATCGCAGGTCGAGATTCTGGCACACTCGTCAATCGGAGGCTCGTTGTTTCACGTTGTGTGGGGTTCGATGGTTGAAACATTGCAATTTGGGCATTGTACAAATTGAGGGAATATTTCACGATGTTGTTCATTGTTGGGTTCACGTTGTTGGGTTCACTGTTGGGTTCACGATGTTGTTCATTGTTGGGCATTGTATAGATCAGAGGCTCGTTGTTTCATGTTGTGTGGGGTTTGACGATCTTGATGTTGTTCATTGTTGGGTTCACGTTGTGCTTTCATTTGAATGTTGTAATGTTCACGTTACAATCAACTGAAGCACTGTTGGACTATTAGGTTCACGTCATGTTTTTATTCGAATATTGTAATGGTCACATGAATATTGTGGTGTTCACGTTAACTGCAGCATTGTTAGATTGGGAAAACTTTATAAACGAATTTTCACCACTCCCATCCCACAAAAACGTAGGATTACACTTACTCAAAATAAAGCAGAACATCTCCATAAATTATGTGGGGGCATATTCGTCCAGCATACAACCATCTACATTCAAAAAAAGACTTACCTGTCAGCAACCCCACCTCACATAGACTTGCCAATCAAACAAAAACTCTGTGGGATCAAAAGGAACACAATTTAGCCATATATAACATAAATTTCTTATTATGTCATTTTTTAAAATTTATTAATTATGATAATTAATATTTTAAAAAAAATCAAAAGATAATTTTAGAAAATTAATAATATTTTTAAAATATAATAATTACACTACTTACAAAAAATTAAACTTCCTAAAATGAAAGGGACAATGGGAGTAATATATTGTGAGTGACCATTCTGTTAACTAACACGTTCGCCCCACGTCCAGATTCTTTTTCTAGATTTCAAATTTTAATTCTCCTTTTAAAATAGTTTACAAATTCATCATTCCACTCATCCAACCCTCTCTCTCATCAATGGAAGATAGTGTACATTTCTTTCTCTTTTTCTCTTCATGAATGTTACTTTGCTTTCTCAACACCCATCTGTCTCACACACCAAGCAAAACAAAAAAACCAAAAGCAAAAATCGATTCAGACCCAACCCAATTCGCCATGAATGTTGTTTTGCTTGCACACCACACCTCTCCCCTGTTTCTCTCTCCTCCTCCACTTCTTCTTCTCTGTCTCAAACTCTAAGCCCCCACATCCCCAATTTTATTTCCAACCCCAAATGTCTAAGAACCCATCTCATCCAGACTTCGAAACAATGTCCCACTTCGATTTCCTCAACAAATTCAAGCGCTTGAGACTGTTCGAGCCCTCTCTGGGCGTTCTGGGTTTCTTTCTCCTCACACTCTGTTTCATATGCTGCTTTTTTTACTTGGATTACAGAGCTGTGCCCAAAGGTCTCCGAATCTCAACACAATCCGACAGGTTTGTGTGGCTGAGATTTAATGGGTCTGGGTCCGGAGAGGATCCAAAGACTGAGTTTTTGAGTGAAATGGGTAGTGGGTGTGACGTGTTTGAAGGTGATTGGGTCTGGGATGAGAGCTACCCATTGTACCAATCCAGAGATTGTAGGTTTTTGGATGATGGGTTTAGGTGTTCTGAGAATGGACGGCCTGATTTGTTTTACACCAAGTGGCGTTGGCAGCCCAAAGCTTGTGACTTGCCCAGGTTCGTCCTTTATCTTTGTTTTTCCATTGTTTGCGTTTTCCTGGTAAATAGTGTTTGGTTGCTGAGAAAATTTGGAAGAAGGAAGAAGGTTTCAGTCTTTAAATTGACTTGAAGAAGCATATACACAACTCCTATACCAAATTTGGCATGGTTCAGTAAATTACTGTGCCGTCACAGTGATCAGTTCTTTTACTTTCTCGTTATAGCAGCTTTCATTAACTGCTATATTTTTCTTTAAGTAAATTTTATTTTAATTGTGAAATAAAAAATTTAATGGTACAGTCCAATAATCGACCTCTCCTAAGTAGTTTTCAAAATCAATCTGGCTCGAAATCGGGCCTATAATTATTCCCAAGCCCCTCTAGAAGTAAAACAAAAAAAAAAAACAGCTTTGATTAGTGCCCCGAAATTGGGGGCACTAATGCCCCGAAATTGCCATATAAGGCAAAAAAAAAAAAAAAAAAACAAACAAACAAACAAAGTTACCCAAAATAGAAATTAGAGGCATTAGTGTCCAGTTTTTTAGTGTCACAAAACATTTTTGAAAAAAAAATTCGAACTTGCCCATGTGACTTAATACTATTTAGTATAAATATATATATTTTTCTATTGAAGGTTAGTGGTTTAAATTTTTTAACCAATTATTTTACATGACTATAATAAATAATTTATGTTTATAACAAAAATTAAAGGTAAACAAAATGAAACATATAAATAAATACATAAATGTATATATATAATACAGTAATTTGTGGGTGGTGAGAGTGATGTTGGGCTTGAAACACTCTTTCTAAATTTGACCCACGTTATAATCAAGCCTAAAATATTTATCCAACACGACCCTAAATTATAATTCCAAACTTATAAATCATGGACAAATTCAGATAAATTTAACAGGTCATTTAGTATGTCCACCTCTAAATGAAAGTAGGCGAATTGGATCACGAGTGCCTTTGTTGTGTAAATAATTAATGATATTTGTCCTTTGGTTTTGTGCTCTTTGTCCTTTTTTTCCTTTTTTTTTTGTTTGTTTCTTTGTTTCATTTGGTATTTTCCCCCCGGTGAACTAAAACATAATAATGCTATATGTGAAGCAAAGCAATGAAGACAGACTTCATTTTCATAAATTCTGTTTGTCATTAGCTCTACTATTTATTAATTTTGCATTGATAATTTCTTGAATTTTGTTGGTGAAATATACTCTTTGCTTCTTAGATATTTAAAATTTCTGACCTTATAAGAGCATCTCCAACGGTGATTCAAATTTTTCATCAAATTTGAGTCAAAAATGACCCATTTCACCAAATTTTTTAACAGATGCTCCAACGGTTCACCTTTCACCAAATGTGTCCCGGGACAACCGGGTGGTCGACCGGCCGGTTGACCGGTTAGGCCAAAAATTTTTTTTTTTTTTTTTTTTTTTTGAATTTTTTGAACTTTTTTTTAAATTTTTTGAACTTTTTCCGGGACGACCGGGTGGTCGACCGGCCGGTTAGGCAATTTTTTTTTTTTTTTTTTTTTTTTTTTTTTTTTTTTTTTACGGTTTGAACTTCTTTTCCTTGAATTGTTTGAACCTTTCACTGGTTGACCGGTTGGTCAACCGGCCGGGCAACCGGTTGGTCAACCGGCTCCTCTTTCCAACGGTCAGGAACAGTGTTTTGATAAATTCATTACTTCGTCGTCGATCTGATGAAAGTTTTGATGAAATCTCATTTTGGTATCAGGTTTGGTGAACGGTTGGAGCCATGAATAGTACCGTTTTCATCAAAATTTGAATTTGATATCAAATTTGCTAAAGCGTTGGAGATGGTCTAAGATGGTAGTAAAACAATGTTGAGTTTGGGTAATCTTACGCCGTGTTTGGTGGGGGGATTTGGAAAGATAAATGGAAAAAGAAGGTGAAATGTGAATAAAATATATCTACATTTCACCTAATTTCACACACCTTTCCAATTCCTTTTTCCAAATGCCTTCTCAAATCTCCCAACCAAACACAGCATTAGGGATAGTTTGTTCACTTCCCTTTATCTTCTTGCGCTAATATGAAGCATGGACACGGAAATGATTTACATGCGTCAAATTTTTTTAAAATAAAAATCTATTTACTATGTATATAAATATTATATCCTTAAACAACAAACATTAATGAAAATTAACACTAAGTGTGATTAGAGACTACACTCGTGTTGCGTTGAGGCTCCAAGTTAGGACTCTTGGAATCATTAGAAGTCAATCTCTCAACTTCATAACTATGATTAGATCTGTGTTGCATTGTCAATAGTTTTATGAGTTCTATATATTTTTTAAATTCGACATTCATGTTCCCAAATATTATAATATGACCCTTGAAATTAGTTTTGAAAATTTGAAATAAGACCCCTTTTTGTCTCAAAGCGTGTCTGTCCGTGTCTTTGTTGTGTCCATTGAACAAAATTATTAAAAATGGAAACAACATGTGGTGTGTTGGACACAGATCCTTGTCGTGTCTGTGCCCCATACTTGTCTGACATGGCTACATTACCTATTTTCAAGTGTCTTCATAGATTGCTTATAACTTGAACTATTTCAGTCTAATGGGCAGAACTCACAAAAATTATTACTCAGCATGTTTTATGATCCCTTATAAAAACAGATTTGATGCAAAAATGATGCTGGAGAAATTGAGGAACAAGAGGCTAGTATTTGTTGGGGACTCAATTGGGAGAAACCAATGGGAGTCCCTCCTGTGCATGCTCTCCTCTGCAGTTCCCGGCAAGGATTCCATCTATGAAGTGAATGGCAGCCCAATCACGAAGCACAAAGGGTTCTTAGTGTTCAAGTTTGCAGATTATAACTGCACAGTTGAGTACTACAGGGCTCCGTTTCTTGTGCTGCAGAGCAGACCTCCTGCTGGGTCTCTACCAAAAATAAGGACTACCGTGAAATTAGATCAGATGGATTGGAGCTCTTCGAAGTGGAGAGACGCTGATGTGCTGGTCTTCAACACGGGGCATTGGTGGAATTATGAGAAGACCATAAGAGGGTAATTTGATTTTTTTGAAATGCTTTAATATTGCCTTTATTGCTTATATTTTTTTGCATGAAGTTTTGAATTGGGAAACTATTAGAAGATTTTGAATTATGTGAATCATGGTGCTTTGGGAATGGCTGAAAAAAACAAATATTATGTCATAAATGGCCTCAGATATCATCCTAACTTTTCGATGGCGAGCAACTTTCAATATCAAAGGCCAAATACAAATGACTATCTATCTGGTAGCAGTGAAATGGATAGATACAGGGTTAGATCATGTGAAATTTAGGGTAATGATGTATTATAAGATTATGTTGTTGACAGCCTTACTTTTGGAGAATGCCCTTTTTTCCCCTCTTCTTATTAGTAGATAGTTGTAACATGACTTTCTTGGCAGTCAAATTGACTTGAAATTAACACCCAAGTTATGTTTAATCTCAGGGCAAAGTACTATATGAAGAGGACTAAGATATGCCCATAGTTTTGGGCCAAGATTGTATTTTTATGTATAATCAACTAAGCAAATCGCATTGAACTATAGATTATGGTTGGAGAGTGATTTGATGGGAATGTGTTGGATGCACTGATTGGGCTACTATTGCTTTTATCAAATTTTGACTTATAGATTATCTTCATGAACATATTTTCTGTCAATTTTTGTGTATGCTCTTGCAATGAAGAAAGGGATGAAAGATTATGTTAATTATCGGAAGAATTTAGAGTCATGTTGATCGTAAACAATATGTACCTCTATACGGATCTTAAAGATTTGAACATAATGATCAGGGGTAATTACTTCCAAGAAGGGGCAGAGGTAAAGATGGAGATGAAAATTGACAGCGCGTACAGGAAGTCCTTAGATACCGTGGTAGACTGGATACACCGTGAAGTGAATACAAGCAAGACCCAAGTTCTTTTCCGCACATATGCCCCCGTGCATTTCAGGTTGGTTTTCTCAAAGGCGAAATTTCATTAAGTTTTGATATTATGCTTTTTTTATTTATATCTCTAAAGTCTGCCAAAATCTATTGATTTAAAAACTTGCCTATGGTTTGAGGAACTTAACAAATGTTAATGTGGAATATTCAGAGGAGGAGATTGGAGATCCGGGGGAAGTTGTCACTTGGAAACGCTACCCGAGCTAGGGTCCTCATTGGTACCTCCCCAAACTTGGGCCCGGTATAGCATATTTGTCGATGTATTATCAGCTCATTCAAACACTTCAAATTTACAGACATTGGATATATTAAATGTAACAATTATGACTTCGCGAAGGAAAGATGGGCATTCATCGCTATACTATGTGGCCGGACCTGCTCCTCTCCATAGACAGGATTGCAGCCATTGGTGTCTTCCTGGAGTCCCCGATGCATGGAATGAGCTACTTTACGCTTTGTTTTTGAAGCACGAGTCTGCTCAGATTTGGAATTCATCTACACTCCGGGTACAAGCACCTTATTTATTTGCCAACTTGAAAAAGGAGAAGAGAGGAGGAAAATGAGTTTTTTGAGAACATATCAACTGGGGGTTGAGAAGCTCTCGAGTTTAAACGGTTTTTTTTCTATAGATCAGATTCTGCAGGATCCGGGATTTTGGTCAGATTTTGGTTGTTGATCATAAATGAGGCCAGATTTAGGGTAAAGTTTGGGATTATTGGTATAGGATATAGGAAATTCTTTGGAATATGATTCTTTGGAATATAGGGTGGTATATAGATGTGCTTCAGAACAAGTACTCATGTAGCAAATTTTGATTGTATATTTATAACTTGTATCACTGATAAATGTGATGCTTATATATGGGACTATACAGTGGAATATGACTTACATGAGCACTTCAATTTAAGCTGACTTCGTAAATTTTGTATTGGGATGGTGTGTGATGAATGTTTAAAAAACAGGTTTTTTTTTTCTTTTTCACAATGCCAACTAAAATGAGGCATATTGTTGTGTGTCCTGAACGTTTTGGCGAGAGCTTGGATGTTACGTGACTGGTTGTTTATTTAATGGTAAATTACAAATACACTCTGAGATTTGCTTAAAATACGAATTATCCTCTGTGATTTAGAAAATTACAAATACCTTCTTATCATAATTTTTTATTTAACAGAATTAATTGAAAAATAAAATTTCTAATTGTTCACATATATAATAATAAAATTATCTGAATTATTAATTGAAATAAAATTTTAACATTATTAAAAATTATTAATTAATTTGATGATTTATTAATAAAATGACCTATTTGTTATGAAATTATAAACTTTAGGAGGTATAATGTAATTTTTAGAATTATAAAGAATAATTTATAATTTAAATAAATTTTAGGGTGTTTGTAATTTACCCTTTATTTAATTGACAGGGGTATTCTTTTCAAGCGTGATGTTTAAGGTCAAGTTTGGCATATTTCAAATAATCCATCTTTTTATCTTTTTTTCATCACATCACCTTTCTACTTTTTTACCCATCTTTTTGTAAAAAAATAAAAAGTACACTTTTTTAGGTCATTTCAAACAACCCCTAAGTTCAGAGTCTCATGCACAAATATAGAGAATGACTATCCTAAGAAAAATATCACAAATTTTCAAAAAATATTTATCATTAAAATTATATGAAAATTATTTTTTTTTTTTGTAAAAGAAAGATATAAGGTATTAATTTAGGAATAATTAAAATGAATTTAGAATGAAAAGTGATCCGTGTGAATAAATATATATATTTTTTTCGGTGAAAAAAAATACAAGAAAATGAGAGCTTTAATAAGATTGTTAATGATTGATTTGATTTGTGTAATTATTCCATTCTTGAGGCAGCAATAGAAATTTTTCGCATTTTTTGAAGAATTTTTTTTTTTTTTTGTTAAGGAGTATAAGCACACGTAGTTACTGGTGAATTATGTGCATCAATTAAAACTGAACGTAATAATATACTTTTTTTTATTCGTATTTTTATGAAATTCTTTCTTAAAAACAAAATTGTTGCCAAAATTTTACATTTAGTAAATTAAATCACTCATAATATCTTTAACAAAGAACTATCAACAATGCTAGAGACCTCTAAAAACACACCTCTAAACACACCTCTAATGAGGTGGAAAAGGAAAAAAAAAAAAAAAAAAAAATCAAAACACAGGATTGGTTGTGGCAATGGTGGGACCCACTGCCACATCATTAGTGGTACCTCTAATTAGAGGTCCCAAGCATTTTTCAAGAACTATATATGACCTTAATTAATTATTTACAAAGAAATGTGAGGTCCACTGCTGATTTACGTTTTAAAAATAGGGTAAATTATAAATATATTTTTGAGATTTGTTTAAAATATAAATTATTTTTTGTAGTTTGAAAAATTAAAAATACTCATTTATTAGAATTTTTTATTTAATAAAATCAACTAAAAAAATAAAATTTATAATTGCTCTCCTATACAATAATAAAATTACTTAAATTATTAATTGAAACATATTTTTAACATCATTAAAAACTGTTAATTGACTTGATAATTTATTAATAAAAGGGACGATTTGTTATGAAAGTAGAAACCTCAAGGATGAAATGTAATTTTCAAAACTACAGGAGCGATTCGTATTTTAATCAAATTTTAAGAGATGTATTTGTAATTTATCCATAAAAATAAAAATAAAAATAAAAAAAATCTAGAGAGGAGGGGTGCGAAGGTTAAGACATGAACACCCCAAGCGTAAGGATTAAGCTACCACTAGCCCAATACAGTCCTTTTGTGTAAATACTGGTGCGTGTGCGAGTTTCAGTGAAATCTGTGAGTGTTCTTCCAATGGCGGACCCAACGGCGCAAGTTAGCAGATCCAGAGACCTGGACAAGCTCCTCCTCAGGCCTGGCCATCTCGTCGGCCCTAATTTCGAACCAGGCCCCGAAGTACTCTCTCTCTCTCTCTCTCTCTCTCTCTCTCTCTCTCACACACACACACACACACACGCTCTTTTTTCTCTCTGAAGAATTTTGGCAAACACTTGGTCCGCGTTAGAGACAAATGGATTTTCATATTTGTTTTGGTGTTTTTGCGTAGTTGAGAGACGATCTTCAAGAATATGCGAAAGTGTTGGTGGTTGGAGCCGGTGGGTTGGGCTGTGAGCTACTCAAGGACTTGGCTTTATCGGGGTTTCGGAACCTGGAAGTCATTGACATGGACCGAATCGAGGTCTCCAATCTCAATCGCCAATTTCTCTTCAGGTCATACACTCCCTATTTGATTTCCTCATCTTTCCTTTCTATCCATTTATTGATTCTATATAAATTTCTGTTTATGTATCTATCTGTATGTATGTACATGATGTATATATGTATAGGCACATTTATCTATTGCCAAACCACATTTAGTGCTAGGGTTGAATTGAATATCAATGGAGTAATCAGGGTGGAATGGTCTTCATGAGCTCATCTGAGGTGCTTAAACCAAATTTTTTTCCCATGGGTTAATTTCTGAACACTATGTTGTTGCATGAGATTGATAGTTATCTATGTCATGATCAGATTGTCGAAATATTGGTGTCAATCTAATTAGCAGGATGCTCTCATATAAAATTTGGTACCGGAGTGAGCATTATAATTCAGAATACTATTTTTAAATAGTGATATAGTTGTCATAGTATTATGGATAGCGAGGGACCCAAAATTAACTTTCTAAATTAAGAAAGCAAACAATTTTAGTGAATTTTATAAGGTGTGGCTTTTATGGTCACAGCAGTAGTCTACCATGCCTTACATACTCTTTATATGCTAAATATTTGATAAGATCTCATGGGGCGCAGAAACCAAAAGCAGTGCAACCACGGATGAGATCATGAGAATCCACAGATTGCATCAAATGCCAACCTCATAAGTGGAGCTCAAAGGAGAACACCTTTACTAAATCTTAGAGCTTTCTTGCTTTCCTTGAAGTGTAAAATCTGATGGTTAGTAGCTGAAGTGTAACACTGTTGAGGGTTCTGGTCCATCTGGAGATTGTTTAAGAATGTTTGGATAAAGATGGTTTTAGTGGGATTGTGTGGTGCATTATGATGCCCCTATTATGCAGAGAGTGAGAGGATGTCCTTCAAAGAAAGGCAAGAAATAATGGCTGGTTGGGGGTGAGATCGGTGGTATGTGGGGGAGAATTTTTTTTTTTTTTTAATATGGAAAATGAATTTTGAATGTTAAGTGCCTTCCAAGATATATTTTGTTTTCTTACAGTGCTGCTGTGGAGGTCTATAGACAATTCGGGGCATTACAGGAGGTGCTTCCCAATGGGTTTTGTATGCATAAGAGGGCAAAAGAAGTGGCAAATTATTTTGTGTTAACGCCATAACATTGCTATAGATCTTTGGGACATGTTCAATATTTTTGGAATACATTGGGGTATGCTGCGGTCAGTCGGTGGTGGACTTATGGGGCTGTTAAGATGGAGGTTGCATGTGTACGAGAATGTAGGGTTCTCCATGTCTTATATGTGGTGTTTTAAAGATTGGAAATAGGCGATTTATTTATCAAAAAAAAAAAAAAAAGAAGGGAGGAAATAGGCGTACTTTTGCAATTTTCAGACGTAGAGATGCATACTTCGGTTGAAGAGATTGCTTTTACAAATTTTACAGTTTCTGATTTCAGGAAAAAATTTCAGTTGTTGTGTTGATTGTGGTGACTGGTGAGGTTTAGAAGAAAAATGGACTGGGGCTGTGAGATGATTCGTGATTTTGGTGCATTACGATCTCGCCCTGAGTTAATCTGCAGGCATCCAAGTGACATCAATGTAGAATGTGGAGCAGATAACACATCTGGTTGGCCAACTCATAATGGAAGTAATTCCAGTTACAGCCATAAGGATATGTTTGAGTGAAAACTAGATATGATTCATAATTATTATCATAATTTATTGCAATGGCATATTGGAGATGTTTGGCAGTAAGTGCATATTCATTCTGGCATCTATTTTGATCAATCATTTGCATCATTCTCTATGTATAAAATTTGTTTAGGGTTTTAACTTATTTGACATTCAATGCTGTTGAGGATACTGTTAAATTAAAAATTTTCTTTTGGTTAAACTTTCCTTGTCAATTTTTGCAATGTATTCTATTTCTTTTAACTAACTGTTTCTTAGTAATGATCTTGCCTTTATAGGCTTCAAGATGTTGGAAAGCCCAAGGCTGAGGTAGCCGCAAAACGTGTCATGGAAAGAGTTGCTGGTGTGAATATTGTACCACATTTTTGCCGTATTGAGGACAAAGAGCTTGACTTTTACAATGACTTCAATATTATTGTTCTTGGGCTTGATTCTATTGAGGCTCGGAGCTACATAAATGCTGTGGCTTGTGGTTTTTTAGGTATATGTTTTATGTTATCTTCTAATGTGGCATTTTATAAGTAATATGATTTTTTGTTTCATTGGTTATTGAAGTTTTTTATTCATGACATGTTTTTATTCAATTAGACTGCCTGGACCTAAATTTGGTGTTGATTTGTTCCCCCAACCTTCTGTGGAGCCTTGTTTTGATGATTTGTGCCCCCCAGTTAATGTTGCTTATTAGATTAAACTTGTTTTGTTATAGCCATAGTTTCCTCCATTTGTTATCATGCTCCAACGTTTTATTTTTTTTATTTTTATAACTTTTTCTTGTGATCACAATTTTATGAACCCTGCACTGCATCAAACTGTAATCCACTGGTCTTTATGATAATGAAAAAATAACATATACTTATTCATGTATGCATTATGTGCAATAAAACATTACCAAAGATCTTAAGGGTAAAACTTGTTTACAGCGTATTCTAAATTTGAAAAACTATTTATTGTTGAACTTTTATCCAAAATTAATTGCCATGTGATCCTCATAGACATTGACTTTGATTGCCAGCATATTTGGAGTCTACCTGGCCATAGTTTTGGCTTTTAATATATCTTAAATTATTAAGTAAATGTTTGACACTCTATGTGATTTGTTTCGTTGTTCTTTTGTCTAATGTTACTGTTATGCCATGCATGTATTAATTCTTAGTTGTGCCTAACATGTCCATATTGCCAAAGTGATTAGCTTGACTAAAATCTTATTGGTTTATTAAAACTTAGAGTACGATTCTGATGACAACCCACGAGAAGAAACAGTGAAGCCTATGGTAGATGGTGGAACTGAAGGCTTCAAGGGCCACGCTAGGGTTATTGTTCCTGGGGTCACACCATGCTTTGAGTGTACCATTTGGCTTTTCCCCCCTCAAGTGAAGTTCCCTTTATGCACACTCGCTGAAACTCCTAGAACTGCTGCTCACTGCATCGAATATGCCCATTTAATAAAATGGGATGAGGTAGCTCATAATTGCATTTTTCTCCTCTTCTAAAGTTGTGTTTCGTGGATAATTTTGTCATCATGACATTTCACATTTTGACTGCAGGTTCATAGTGGAAAAACTTTTGATCCTGATATCCCTGAACATATGCAGTGGGTTTATTCGGAGGTTAATATAACGCCATTTTATTTTTTTGTTTTTTCTCTTTACACTTTCTTTTGTTCCTTTTTACTTACCTACCCATATTCCGTAGGCTGTCAAGAGAGCAGAGCTTTTTGGCATTCCAGGAGTTACATATTCTTTAACTCAGGTGAACATACCCTGGTATTCTCAATTCTACGAAAGAGTTTTTCCTTTGAATTGACTGCTTGATGATTATGCAGTTAGGCTCTGGACCTCTGGTGTCCTTTTTTATTGTACATCAGGAATTCATATTAGAAGAATGGTGGTCCTAAGCTAAATTCTTTGTTTTTATCAGTTAGGTGCTTATATTCACCTCTTAACCTTCGATGTATATCTTTTTAAATTGTTTTAGCCTTAGCATTTCCAGCCATATTTGGTAGCATCATTATACTGGTCCAACTTCAATTCTGTTTCTGTTTCTTGATATTGTTATAGTTTTGGTGTAGTATAGTGCTCTATTTATAACCATTTGTTAATTTGAAGTGTTTTTACATGAATGTTATAGTGGCTTCAGCTCTTCGATATTGTACTTTACTTGGTATTTCGTCTTCGTGATAATAGAATAAGATATTTGCCTTTGTTTACAGGGTGTTGTGAAAAATATTATACCTGCTATTGCATCCACCAATGCAATTATATCAGCTGCATGTGCACTGGAAACCTTGAAGATTGCCTCTGGATGCAGCAAAACATTGTCCAATTATTTAACGTGCGTGCTGATTGTCCTTTGATTCATTAACTTCAGCAAATCTTGCCTTAGATGAAGTGACCATTTTATTATGTCTTTTCAAGTAACAAATGTCAACAATTTCCATAGCTACATCCCTAAGGATCCAATATGGTTGATCAATATCATGGTCTATTGTGAAGGCTTTGGTACAGTCAGTGTGCATTTGCTGGGTAAAGGAGTCTGACAAATAACAAATGGTTGAGTAATTGCCTGTCTCTTTTGTTTCTTTTTGCTTTGTTAGCATCTGGATTATCCCCTCCTATCCGGTCGGTTGTTTATTCAAAATTTGGATACGTAATGATTTGGAACCTTGCATTCACTCTATCCCATTGAATACTACTACCACATCAACACAGCAGTTTAGCCATGTTTTAATTTCATGTATACTAATTCAAGCTTCTTAAAGGCAAGGGATGTGCCTTCTCTAATTGGCCATTTTTATTGCCTCACCATGCAACCTAGAAACAAATGCAGCTCCTGCAGTTGTCTCTTTAAGACTGCTCCTTCTGTTGTGATTTTTAAAGCTAGCTTATTTTCATTAGTTTTGCAAACCTAGGGCACCAGTGTTCTTGACAAAGTAAATTGAATGGATAAGGTTAGACTTAATGAAAATCAGTATAACTGAAAACCCTTTGGAAGTCAAATTTAAAATATGAATTCTCACAAGTTCTCATGTTGCTCTATCTCTTCAATTCTCTTGCATTGGTTATATGTGTTAGCATGCTTACCAATATGAATTTGTTGCAGGTATAATGGTGTTGAAGGTCTCCACACTAAAGTGACCGAGTTTGTGAAAGACAAAGACTGTCTTGTATGTGGTCCTGGCATTCTTGTTGAGCTGGACATTTCGGTTACTTTACGAAAGGTGTTTTTCCCTCGTGACCCTTGTTACCATTCTTTTATGAATTATATGTTCTTATTCATTTCCATGTTGGTTTGTGGTTATGACCTATGACTAGGATGTAACTTGGTCGTGGAGGACTAGTGACTTGGGTTGACAATTGAGACCTGACCCAGGATTTGTTCAGTTGAATTGATTCTTTTTGTCTTGTTCTTTTGGTTAGTTGTTTAAATCTAGGTTTGGTTGAACCAACTTGATCCATGGTCCAATCCCTAACTTCTAATGAGTTCTGTTTGTGAGTTGATTAGGTGGCTGAGCACCTGAAGAAAAAAATAAATAACTGGAAATTGAAAAATGAATAAATATGAAGCTGAAAACCAACCCAGACAAGCGGATTTTGTATACAGAGTCTTGGTTTGGAACTTTTTGATGCTGCTAACCAATCTAAAGTCAGCTAACCATTGCTATATTGGATGACACTGTTACTGTTGATGTTGTGATTGTGTGCTTCTTAATTGACACTTGTAATCCATGGTACTGTTGTGGAAGTACTGTGCTTTTCTGTGAGTACACCCAAAGTTCAAGTTTTCTGCTTGTAGAGAATTTTTTTGTTGTTTGGTTGATGAAATAGCTTATTAAATGGGATCAAACAAATGTTAATTTTAGTGGGGGAGAATATGCATAAGAAACTGTTGGCCAATGATTTCTACACATTTGATTTCTAATGTGAATTACCTCAGTTTACTTTTTGTCAATGTTGAGTTATTCTTGTAAAATAACTTTCTTCTCTCTCTTCATGGAAGATTTGTGTGTGGATTCTTAAATATTAATTACAAGCACCAACATAACATGAATAAACTGGATTTTCAAAGTATTTTGTTCATGAATCTAGTTTTCACTTCACTTTTACAGTTCATCCTGTCATTCAGGGGGCAATCAATAGTCAGATAATTAGGCATGCAAATGGTTCTGCAAAACTTGCATGTACACTAAATTGGCTTTGTGGGAGCAAATCTTATAATTTAGTGCGATTGGAATGTGAATCTTTGTTAGCTGAAGGTGCATCTCTTTCAATCTCATCATGTACATTCTTCTAGCATTCTTATAATGGTAGTGTGCCATATTACCACTGAAAATTGCATCTTATTGTGGGAGTTGCTGCTCTCTTTGACTGTGTTCTGTCGAAACAAATGGAGAGTTAATTCTGTCCTTGTCTTATATTTATGGTCGTCTTAGTTTACTTTGTATTGCACCAGTTCATTGATCTACTTGAAGAGCACCCTCAGCTTCTTCTATCCCGAGCAAGTGTTACACATCGAGGGAAGAATCTGTACATGCAGGCGCCTCCAGTTCTAGAAGAGATGACACGATCAAACCTCGATCTTCCACTTTTTGACCTGATGGATAAAATTCCAAAGGACGTTGTCCATGTGACTGGTATGGCAAGCAAGAGCGATAGGAAAATATCATCTCTGAGGAAATTACGTGTTGTTTTCAAGAATGTCGATGGGGTTGCAGATATGGACACAGCTGGCGGTGCATAGTTTCTGCGGTGAACCTGTTTTCACTTCGTGATTAAATCCAGAACTAGCTGCAGAGATTATTTTCTCTACTCTTTTTTTTCTTTTTCTTATAGTTGTAATAGTATAGAAATGCAGGAACTGGGGACGGAGTTTCCATGGAGATGTCTTGTTTTGTTGTACTTTCCTGGAGATTTCTTTTGAAAAGAACACTGTAAAACTGCTAATTGATTACCAAGAGATTTTATTTCATGGGACTCCAATAAGATTTTATCAGGAAATGCGTGTAGCTCTAAGGCCCCAAGTTTAAAAGGGTAAATTATACTAACTGTTTTTATAATTTGAGATTTGTGTCATTTTGGTCTTTAATATTTTAATTGTGATATATTTAATTTTAAATTTTGAATTTCTTTTTAAATAAGGATAATTAAAGATACCGTTATTCTATTTTAAGAGATAAAGTTGTTAATTTGGTAAAATATAAATTAATTTGACAAAAATAAATGTCAAAAAATTATTTCTGAATTTTTAAAAAGTTTTTTTACTTTCTAAAGATAAAATTATATAAAAATGATAAAATTTTTACATTTTTATTTTTTTATTAAATTAATTTTAAGTATGTGTTTAGATGATGATCATGTAATGAGTGGTTGTTTTTGTTGATATTTTCGAATGATTATCATGTAATAGATGGTTATATTTGTTGTTAATTGATATTTTTTTATGGTTATTATGTAATGACAGTTATTAAGTTTTTAATATGTAATCGAAATGTTTGATATATGAAATGTTTTAATTTTGAATTTTTTAATTTAAAAAATTGATTTAATAATGATATCAAAATTGCCGCTACGTTTGACTTTCGAAAAAATATAAACTAACTTAATGAAAATAAATATCAAAAAAATTTATTTCTATTTTTTCAAAAGATAAAATTATATAAAAATGATGTGTTTTTAATTTTTTTCACCAACTTAACTTTTAGTTTCTTAGAAAAAAATTTTGAAAACTAAATCAAACAAAATTTTATAACCAATAAAATTTCAGCATTATTCATTAAAAAAAAGTCATCATTTTAAATAACATACAAGTTAACTAATATAAAATAAGTTGTATGATAACTTTACTTTTAAAATGAATCATTTGTAAATAAAATATATTTGATTGTCCTTATTTAGAATAAGATTTAAAATTTAAAATAAAAAATAATACAAAATTCAAACTACAGATATTATTAATATAATTCGCCAAATTTAAAACTATTTGCATTAGGTGTGAGATGTTCAACTTGCTTGTTAAAAGGATAGCAAGTTAAAAATTCTGTCCCAGTAGGCATGTTAAATAGTTGATGGTGGAGTTATCTTTTTTTTTTTTTTTTTTTTTTTTTGTGTCCCGTAACCCTTTTTTACAAATTTAAATTTCAAATGCAACATAAACTATCAGTTTGTTTGGCGGATTAGGTTAGATGAGATTGTTAGTGAGAGGATTGTTAGTGAAGAGATTGTTAATGTGGGGATTGTTAATGAGAAAATTAAGTAAAAGTGTGTTTGTTTTGATGATAGTGTGAGAGATGATTAGTGATGAGATTGTTAAATTATTTTTATATAAAATAAATAAATAAATTATTTCTATATAAAAAAAAAAAAACTAAAACAAACAGGTATACTTGGTCAAAAAATAAAATAAAAAAATAAAATAAATTTTTTATAGAAAATAAATTTAATCCCCTCATTATTTTTCTAATCCCATCCAAAATTCACCTAAGCTGATTCCCCTATTGAGGGGGATTCGCAAGCTGCTTGGAGTAGCTATTTCCCTCCACAAGGAAGCCACCAAACAAGAGTTAGTGAGACTCACCTCATTACTATTCCAATCCCACCTCTTAATCTCCCAAACAAACATGACCACAATTCTTTTGAAGTCACTTGCAAGCATAGCTCAAGATTTACCTAACCCATATATAAGGGGAGGATTTCAAGTTGAAAAATGTTCCAGACCCTTTTCCCCACCCTTCTCAATATGATTGGTCAAATTTTTTTTTTTCTCTAATCACCACCCCCATGTGTGTGTGGGGGGTGGTGATTGAGAGGGGGTCTCTATCAAAGCCCTTTCAAGTTTTAGTTTGAATTTTCTGAATTCATTTTTTAGAAAATTAATTTTTTTATTTTTCATATTTTTTTATTTACATTGAATTTATTTAAAAATATTTTAAATATACCTTACATAAATACATTTAAAAAGTATAATATTTGTATTTTTTTTTTAAATTCACTAAATATAAAAAAATATTTAAAAAATATAAAAATTTAGTATATTTTTCGTATTCTTATATATTTATTGATTTTTTAAAATATTTTCTTACAAATATTTTACTTTTTAGATATATATCTAAGTAATGTACATCTAAAAAAAAAAAAATTATTTAAAATTTTAAAAATATTTACTAAAAATAAAAATTCAATCTCTAAAAAATTAAAACCAAACAAGTTATATATTTTCTTCCCCAAGAAATTAGGAACAACAAAATAACTAGATAACGTTCATTCAATGCTATGAAGAAATATGATTGAAATGAACAGGGAACTGAAAAATTGATGAAAATCCATGCACCATAATGTTGCCCTGCATATTTGTGGGTCCCTTGGCCAGTCAGCCAGCAAACCTTGTGGTGTGTGTGGCCCTCTTGCCACTCATAATTCTTGACCAGTTGAGCTATGAATTCCAGCTCACAAAGAAAAGTCAAGATTCAAGAATAGTGTGTTGAAAATAATGCCCCATCAGTGAATGCATGATTATGGACCCAATTTGGATCTTCTGCTTCAAAATTTTCTCTTTCTTTGTTTTAAAATATTCGTAGTTAGTGGATTTGAATAATTATACTTCACTCCCTTATTTGAAAAATACATTACCTTCTTACTAAAAAAAAATATATACATAATTTTCGTACAGCTTGGAGTAAAAATTATCACACCAAAGAATACTCTCATATTAATTTTCAAAAAACTTTGCTCGATCTTCAAAATAACCCAACAAAAACTCCAAAACATTCAGTAATCGGATGTCTCCGCAATAGGTTGTGAATGGATTGATAGCTTTTGCTACCATTTCTCAAGAAATTGAAATTGTTTGATCTGTCTAGTTTACAATCTCTCTATTGGATAGTGGGTTTTAAGAAACACATTTGTTTGGGGAGCAAATCTTTCTATCTATCTATCTATACTCTATATATAACCAAATGTAATGTTTTCTCGTAAGGCTCCAAAAATCTATTCCTAAATTCTCATAATTTTAGAAAAATAAAAAAATATGTGATACTTCCCTTTACTTCTCTTCCTACTATTTAGGTTTTTTCACTTCCTCTCCGTATAATAAAATATAAAATAAAAATAAAATAATAAAATATTCATTATATCCATATTCATCTATATCCATCACTCACAACTCCCACACACATCTACATTCATCCATATCCATCACTTATAACTCCTCCAACTCCGACAACACGTTTTTGTATTCAGTTTATTCCATATTCAATCATTCTCTTTCATCTTTTTTTCTTTCATCTATTTATCTTTTCTCAGACTAACTCATCATCTTCATTATTATATTTTGCAAGTTTGACGATCTGTGAAAATCATATTATCTTCTTTATTGTTACATTTTCTAAGTTTGATGATATGCAAAAATTATTACAAGGTTGGTGTAATATTATTTCGTACTTTATATCTTTGTGTATATATATTTCTTTTTCCCAATATTTTTCAATTAATCTACACATCTTTTCATCTTTTCCATTTTTATGCTCTTAATATTATTTCTTATTTTATATGCATTTTTTTCAATATTTATTATTTGTGTGTACATATTTTTTTTTCCCAATATTTTGCAATTCATCTACACATCTTAATCAGATTCGATTTGTTTTCTTTTTCCTAACATTTTTCAGTTAATCTACACATCTTTTCATCTTCTCCATTTTTATACTCCTAAACAGTCGATTTGGTTTCAGTTTTCTGAATTCAATTTTTTGAAAACTGAGTTTTTTGTATTTTTTTGTTTTTAGTAAATATTTTTAAAATTTTAAGCGTTTTTTTTAGATACACATTACTTAGATGTATCTAAAACGTAAAATATTGGTGAAAAAATATTTAAAAAAATTAATAAATACACAAAAATATGAAAAATATATTGAATTTTTGTTTTTTTTTTTTTTGTATTTTTGGTATCAAATCCGAAATTTCATTTTTCTTTTATCAAACTGAGGATCAATGTGCCTATCATCAAATTATTGTTCATAGCCATTTGATTTTCACAACCGGATATCCTCTGGATGTCCGTCCGAATATCCTTCCGGATGACAACCTTAAGGCAAAAATTTGTGAAAAAATTACACTGATCGATCAACCTCTCGGATGACCACCTCAAGGCAAAAAAGTGTGAAAAATTTACACTGACCGGTTAACCTCCTGATCGTCCGCCCAGTTGACCAGTATTCTAATGAAGTTTCTGTTGAAGCACTTGATATCAAATGAAACTTTTACTCAAATTTGACGAAAAATTTGATGCACCGTTAGAGATGCTCTTATAGACTTTCTATAGAAAATATTAGTAGAATTGAACTTTGCAGTTTCTTTCATACTAGAAGGGGAGTTACGTGTATATTTCTTAAGCATAGGAAAGTAATGTGTTTTTGAGTTAAAGTACAAGGGGATAAAATGTAATTAACCCTATTAGATTGTGTAAAAATTTTAAATGTAAATCTATTAGAACAAGAGGATAGGAAGATTTAGGGGTAGAAAATCCAGTATTCGCCCACATTTCATTGAAAAATTATTGAGCAATAATGTTATAATGATCATAATTATAAATAAAAATATTGTTTCAAGTGTTACTACAATACAGTAATGACACACAAGGTAGTAAACAAACTTTGATATTCAAATGTGATCATCACAATACTATTCATTATTCATTATTTAGTAGTTCTGAAATAACACTAATATATGTACATAATAATACTCCCAATCAATAAAATCTTACAAAATAAAATGAATAAGATTGATTTTACCTCATCCCAAAACAGAGTAGTAAGATGAATTTCACCCATCTTGTTACTAGGTACTTTTCATTATGATCACCCTCTTCTCCGACACATAGTGCTTGATCAACAAAATTGATTGGACCCACATTATCTCTCATCCAATTGAGATGAGTGACACCAGCCATCCTATGACTACCACTCTTCATGATCACACCGTCTATCTCTCAACTCCAAGAAAAAAAAGGCGCATTGTGTTAGTTGGCACAAAGCAAAGCTGAGCCAATCAGATTTTCATTGCACAGTGGATTCTACCAAACCTATATCACCTTTTTATCTGTTAAATGGTTGCTAGTATATTATATTAGTTTAAAAGTATATATTCGGATTCATGAGAAGAAATAAGATTTTGTCATGACAATTTATGAAAGACTTTAGACACTGACTTTTGACTAAATTGCCTAGGCTATATCATGTACCATCACAAGATCAAGATATCAAAATTTCTCTTTTTCTTTTCTTTCTTTTTTTAATAGTGGATGAAGAATCAGATAAAGCAAGATTATACAAGAATTGCCACCCAACCCATGCATGTGATGTTAGAATCTGTAATACCTACTCAGCATTGGTAAGAGACAAGAAAACAAAGAAGAACAAACGCATAACAATTATAAATCACATGCATACTCAAGAATACAAGATTTATGTGATTCATGAGCTACACGAGTGTAGAAATATTAAAAATACTTTACTCTAAAATACAATAATAGTAGTCACATGCACACATAACAAAATATTTACGTGATTCATTCCCAAACTAGAGAGATGTCCACGATTACTGTGATTTCATTATGATCATAAAAAGTTACATAATACAAAAATAATTGTCCCTTTCAACTACATATATATAAAATTGGGACAAGTCACAAGGACAAAAATATAAAAAAAATACCCTTAATCTAAATTTAAAAGGTTAGTATGTAGCAGTTATGAGTATCTATATGTGACAGTAATGCATGTCAAGTGAGGGTGTCAAGCATTACTTGTTCCCTTGAGTGGATGAGAGAGAGAGAGAGAGAGAGAGAGAGAGAGAGTGTGTGTGTGTGTGTGAGAGTGGTAGTACATTCACAGCCAAGCATATGAGAAAAGATTGTAAAGTCTATCTTGGATGAGATATCTGGGTTGTGGATTGCTGCTGCCTGGCTGCTTCTCATCTATTTACCCAACTGGATAATATCATATAACACATATGCACACACTCACAGTCCATGATTCTTGTGCGGTAGGGTGTGTGGGACTCAAGACAGATTGGCTATCCAACTGCCCTCTTGTTGACCCCACCATCCCACGTGTACTACTCCCAACCCATATGCCCTAACTCACCCCTATAGTCCGATCCCCATCTCTTCTCTGCCTTTCCCTATTTAATACCCATACAACTTGAGAAAAAAAAGGACATTTGTAGAAAGAGCAAAAGAATGTACTGAAGTTGATCTATTCTCTCTCTCTATTGCTGTGCAAAGTCACACACACTCACTCACACTTTGCAAGCTCTATAGCTCAAGGAGTAGAAGAAATTAATGGAAGTAGCCATGGAGGTTGAAGATGATGTGTTCTTTGCAGACTTGAACAAGCAAATCTCTCTTCTAATCATGGACGACGACGACGGTGATGACCCGGTTGCCCATTGTCCTTCAGTTTCTCTCCAGGTTCTTCACCACCCTCCCTCCTATTTCTCAGTTTACTTGGAAAGGTAGTGTCTATGAGTGTTCTTGTTTGTTCAGCTCCTACTAATCTTCCCTCTCTATCAACACACATGAAGTTTATTTCTTTTGTTTTTTTGGTTATATTGGAGTTACGGAAACAGTAGAGCATTGATATGTAATATATATATAGTTTGTGTACACATTGATGTGATTATATTGAGATTTATCATTTACAAAACGCGTATTCATTAACATATATAAAATTTAATTACATAAACGCTATCACTGAATCATTCTTGTTTAGAATTTTGTATAGGATTTTTGTATTTTCTCTCCAATAAACAATGGGTTTAAGACTATGTACATATGTTCTTTTCGGATTCTACTTCAATAAGATCTCGTGCACGATATATTAAACTTTTTTTTCCCAACTATTTTAGGGCTTCTCTAGAGCAGTCTATCCTGCTGCACAAGCACAACCACCATTTTCCTACCAGCAAACTTGCAGAAGAGAAAGCAAAGGGACTGGTGTGTTCATCCCACAGTCGTCGCATCCGAGAAGAAAGAACAGGCAAGGGAAAAACAGCTCCTCCAACAACACAAAGTTCCAAAGGCACTCTGATAACTCAAGCGGTCCTCCTCATGCATCTTTCATGAACATCCCATCTCAAAATTCGATTAACCCTAAGAGATGTTGAGTGTAGATGATGAAGAAAAAGTGTATAATTTAGTCAATAATGGATGGTTTCCACTAGTGTTTCGGAAGACTTTGTATGTTGACCATGACCATGGAAAGGCCATGGGAGGTTCTTGTAATGAAATGTATGGTTGCTATATAGGATAAGCTTATCTTGTTCATTTAATGCTATTGATTATATGATTGTTTATTTTTTGAGAAAATCTTCTATTATATTATATTGTTATTGTAAATATAATGTATTTATTCAGTTCAAAAATTATTTTTTTTTATAGGATTTGTTCGACTAGATGAACCAAACTTTTTAAGGATTCCATATCTATTATTTACTTCCAAGTGATGGGCGATCAAGGGCAAAATAGGTCATTCCCTTTGCGTGAAATTTGGTGGATTTTTATTATTTTTTATTATTTTTATGATTGGTATGAGGAGAAATAGAAGACTCAGAAAAACTGCATCACACAAACAATAACTCAAATTTGGATATCATACCTAATAAGGGAGCAACTAATTCAGTAGAACATCCCCTTCATATGTTAAATTTGGCAAAGAATGCTTAATCCCAAATATGGAGCCATGTTCAATGCTAAACACATTGCAATGTTGTTTTTATATCAGGCATAATTGGATGATTACAATTTACATCACTTTTGACATTTCTAATGTTGATTAAATGGGGCACTTGATAATTTTTCTCATCTTTGACTTAAAAATCCCCCTAGTTTGAGGTCAAAATATTCAAAGTTTTATTATTAGGAATAAATAGAAACAAAAATTCTCAAAATGACAACTTTGAGTAATTTACAAGTTGCAAGCCAGCCTAAAAGAAAAGATTAAAGGTGGAAGATATGATAGTTAGGATGCTCTGTTGATTATTGGATTCTACAAAATCTGTTGGCAAGTTGAGTGATTAATGGTCAATTGACAATACTTTCAACTGTGAATTTACTGGTCATAATGTAATTAGTGAACTACTTTTTACCAACAATTTGTGCCTCCAAAGGATCCAATGTGGCATAAAGTTAATCAAGCCTTATCCAAGTGGATAGTTCAACCTATACCCAATTTGATTATAAACCCATTTCTGTACACAACTCATTTTAACCTAACTGAATATGCCTTTTGACTCATTTGTCACTTGTAAGCTATCTACGGTGGATAGTCAAGGCATAACCAAACTATAAACAATCAATGATCAATTCTCCTGAAATTTTTTCATGAATATTCGAGTCAAATGTGGATTTGATGATAAGGAATCTAACTTTTATTTGTCTAGTAAATTAATCAAGAATTGATATCTTGAATTCAATAATAATATAAGAATTATTATAAAACGAATGTCAAGATTTAAATTTTCTAAACTCTATATAATATAAAATATATATATATATACTTAAGCTTCCAAATTTAAAAAATATATATTTTGATATCCACACAATCTCACTCTTCTTCCTTTAGTCTCTCACGAAAAAAGAGGGCCACTATATACAGAAAAAGAATATAAGAGAATGAAAGGAAACAAAAGACAATGGAATATTTGGTTAGATTTGGTAGATTTGAAATATAAATATATGTTTACTTGGAGGTGTACCATGATTCAAATACTCAAAGAGTCCATTATTTAAAGAAAAGAAAGACATAAACAGGACCACCATGTGGGTTCCCACTTTTTTTGTTCTAATCAATAATCACAACCCAACCCCCCCACTTGGAAGAGATTGCTTTCAAAAAGTGAGGGCCAATGGGAACATGAAGATCTAAGTCTGATTAACAACAAAAGAATTTACTGTTTGGTATTATTTTAAAATAATTATGGATTCATAAATAAAAAAAAATTATGATTTAATTATTAAAGTATAAAAATTTATCATAAATCTGTAATTATTTTTAAAAATTAACATTGATTTATTATTTCCCTTTAATAATTAAAAAAAAATGATGCAGTAATTGAAATTATATATTTGTAAATAATTTCTCAAAGTCAATCCATATGAAAATTAATTTTCCCAATTAGTCGATCAAGTAAACCGGATACCAAATTATAAAAAAAAATAAACAAAAGAGAGTTCAAGGTTGGGTCTAAGAATATATACTCATTTACTTTGGGCTTGCAAGACAAACCAAGGCCCAACAGATCAAGTATGCAATGGACTTCGTCATCGGGTTGAGCCCAGTACGACGCCGTATTTAAACGTTCGTTGTTTCAGAGACCTTGACGGAGCTCTCATCAATGGCGGACCCAAACCTGGCCGATGATCGATTGATTAAGGGCGCTTTGACTGGGATGAAGAATCGGAGGGACTTCCATTGCAATTATGTCATCGCAGGCTGGCCAGGTATCGCCTTGTTGTTAGATTATGTGAAAATGCTTAGTTTTTATCTGATCTCGATATGTTATGTATATATTGGATGATATACTGAATTAGTTTAAAATTCTGTGAAATTCTCACGCAATACAATAAGAATAGCTTGCAGTGTGTTTAGTTATTTTAATCTTACACTAACCTCATAGTTTTCTGTTCTGGAAGCTTTTGTTTGTTTTGAATTTAGAAAAAAAATTCAGATTTCCGAATAGTCATATAGAGCTATGTTTGTTCGACCTCAAGTTATGTTAAATTTTGCGAGGATACTAATTGAAAGGAGTCCAAATCATTTGTTTTTTCTCACATTCAAATGTGTTCAAAGTTACTAGAATTTTGATTTATTGGTAGCAAGCAGTTGCATTCTGTGTGATATGGATTCATGGTGCCGAAACAGCAGATAACAAATTTATTGTTACTAGCATTATAAACATCAGAAGAATGGATATTCAAAAGCTTCCTTTATACTCGTCCCGAAAAAAGAAAAAGAAAAAAGCTCCATTTATCTTGATCACAGTTCATGAATTTTTTGTTTGTTTCCCTGAGATTTCAAGAATAGAACCATATTTGTCATTTAGATATAAAGAAAAAAATTTGCGTCAATACAAAACATTAAGGGATATATGCATATTAGTATTACTTGATAGTATTTCAAGCTCTTTACAAACTTTGCTGTCATTGGTAGATACAATGCACATATCTGGAAAATTCTCTATTTCCCTCTATAATTGAGCCAGAGAATAGAGGAAATGAAGCTGTACTTATGATCATATCACAGATCCATCTTTGGTTGTTGAGTTTTTTAGTATGATGGTAATGCCTGAACGAATATAAAACCCTTCTGAGGATCTATCAGCCTCTTGAATGCCCTGCAAATCCATACAAAGAAAATGATGTTTTATAAGTGCTTGAAATCCTGAAATTTGCCTTCTTCTTCTCGATCTTATTGACAATCAACAAAAAAATAAAAGAGTCTTTAACCACCATTTTAGCCTTCTCTTTTTCTTTGGTGCAATGCATACAGCTAATGCATCAAAGTGATTCAGTTTTCATGACCTTGTTGGAGGCTTACCTGTTTGGTTGTGTTCTTGTTTTTCATATATTTTTTTTCTCCTGTGTTTTCAAAGACAACTACAATGAAAAGTTTGAAAATATCGATTTCATTTTTGTGTGAAAATAGTTTTTGAAATTTTGATTTTCCCCCCTAAAGAGAGTGTTGTTTTCAAACAACTTTCTATTTTCATTTTCTAGAAACCAAATTCAGTCAAGTATTTAGAGGTGGTGAAGTCTTGGAATTGGGCAACTATTAGTGTTTTTCGGTTAGTTTTTTCTAGATCCCCAACATCTTCTGCACCAAATTATTTAGAAAAACATACCTCTGAGTTTGCAATAACAACATTCTTTCCGATTCTAGCATTCTTGTCAATGATGCAGTTTCTGCAAAAGATTGTAAACATAGGGCCATAAGACACAGAAGAGAGTTATAGAAAATGATTCATTTTGGGGAAGCAAGAATAGATGTGGAGAAGTGTTTTGAGCTGTTCTCTACTGGATTTTTGTATTTTCTCCTATTCCAATAGGAACTCTTCCTTCTGCCACCAGTGCTGCAACTTCATCATCAGTTTCGTAGTAGTCAGCACCAAGCATCACTGTGTCCTGCATTTGCATGGCTAACTATTGTTAGGTTATATATAACATAACTCATTTTGAATGTTGATATTTACATTAAAATAAGCTGTCATGATCTTAATCCAATGTAATAGTATGTAATTATGCAATTATTTAGTGAAGAATATAGTTATATATGAATCATAAACAAACCTTTAAGTGGACATTGGAGTTTATCCGGGATCGGATGCCAACAACACTGTGCTCTATAAAGCAATTATTTAAGAAACTGCCATGGGATACAATTGAATCAACAATCTGCCAAAAAAAAGTAATTTAAGAAAACAATGTTATTTTTAGTCAAATAAATTGATCTAGAAAAATGGCCAGACCTAAAAGCATAACACTAAATAATGATCCCTTTCCAAGTCCAAGTGTAATAGCCAACAAATAAAAAAATAAATAAAAAGAAGCAAGAAGTCTATTTTAAATCTTGCCCCATATCTTGCTCAATAGGAAGCTTCCACATAATCTAAAATCATATGAGATTCACTGACCTTGCTGCTATCAATCTTTGATGGTGGTAAGTTTCTTCTTGATGTATACATTGGCTTGTTTGCATCATAGAAACTAAATCTTGTGGGCTGAAACAAAAATGCAAAAGTAAATGTTAAAACCTAACTGTTTCACTTCAAAGCATTTTTGTTTTTGGTTGCAGATAGCATGTTTGAATGAAGTTACCAAACAAGCTACACATGACCTACTTTCCTTGCTACCAAACACTAGTGGAATTTAAAATAAAATATAAAAGAAAAAAAAAAGTGTTTTAATACTTACATGTGCAGTAAGGGCAAGGTTTGCTTCGAAAAAGGATTTTATTGTGCCGATATCTTCCCAGTAATCATTAAATAAATAAGCCTGCAACATTTTGCCAAACATGGTTTAGATGTTTGCCCAATATGCGTATATATATGTATGAGTCTTTGTATCTGTTGGAAAATTAAATTTAAATGTCATAATTATAGAGGAACAAAATTTTGAGGGGTTAAAAGATTGTGACATGTTTAAATAAAGAAAGCATTCGGAAAATATTTGATACCGACCTTTATGAAGAACTCTTTGGCAGAGGCAGGAATTATCTCTGATCCGAAGTCATTTGCAGTCGGGAAGCGCCATCTGACTCGGCAAGAATGCAGAATCTTTAGTACTTCTTCAAGTTTGACACGTCGTGAAAATTTTTTTTTTTTTGGTTCTATATGATATGTCTTGTAGTTTATTTCTTTAGATAGCATAACCAACTGTCGTAAAATGGCAATGTAGTATGATTTCATTTTCTCTCTTCATTCTCTGTTTTATTCGTACCATATAATTGATTCCCATAAATTTCTGATCATTGATATCCTTTATAATTCTTCTCAACATGGAGTGAAATTTGTTGAGACTTGGGAGCATATTTTCTCATCTTATATTCTTATCATACATTGACTGAAAAGTGTATGTGCTTTGTGTCTCAGCTTAATTCTTAGAACTTCTATACTATGGAGTATATATACAAGATGTCAAAGAAGCAACTGAATGAACCATCTTTTTATTGATTACCTTTAAATAGATGGCAACTAAGACATTTCTTTTTGATTCTGCAAAATCATTTTATCTTGTTTGTTTCTTCCCTCGAGTGGGATTGTAAACGAGCTGAGTAATAGATTGTTCAATCTTAGTTTGAAAACTTGACGAACTTAAAAAATGTGTTTAAGCTTGATATGTTTATCTTTCAAGCCAAGATAAAAAAATTAATACTCCTCCAAATGTGTTCAAACTTGGTTTGTTTACATAACAAGTCAATCTCAAATAAGTTTTTAAAGAGCCGAACACGAGTCGGCCTATTTGGTGCAACTTTTTTGTAAGCAAAAAGTTGACAATCACAAAGTAGAAGCTAAAAACATTTCTCCTCCCAGCTTCCCGATAATCAATAAATTAAAATAATTTTTGCCTCATAAGTTGTACTAAATATTCTGGAACAAATTCTCAAAATAAAAAATCTATAAGCAGTCTCAATAATCTGTACCAAACAGATAATTCTTTTATATCCGTAATCTTAGGGGGGTGAAACTTAAGCTGAAAAGTACCTTAAAAGATTGAGAAGTATCTCCTTCTTGAAGACATAGACTCCCATGGAAGCAATATATGGTTTCTTTTCAGCCTCTTCTCTTGGTAGTCCTATAACTGTTGTATCTACTGCCTAGAAAAGTATAGAACTTTGTGAGAAAAATAAGTCCAAGAGTCCATAGATACTATAGAACTTTGTGAGAGTACTACAAAATTTGAGTAATTACCATTGCCTTCAAATCAGCTCCTTTGGGCTTTTCACTGAATGAAAGGATCCTTCCTTTACCATCTATCTTCATCAAACCAAAATCTGAAGCGCGACTATCATGGAAATACAGAAAAACACTCAGAAAAAAAAAAAAAAAAAAAACCTAAAATTGCATTTATTCAAGTGTGACAGTACTGAATAGCATGGTTCAGTGAAAAAAACCATTTACTTCAACTGTGTAGGTATATATTGTGCTAAAAAAGCAGTGTGCTTTTTTGCAAAATTTAGCATGAGAAATAACACCTATCGTATGATGTTCGTGTGACTAATTGACCATTTCTTTTGATAAAAATTACATCTGTACTATTATAATTGGCATTTAATTTATCGGTGATTACATCTATGTCATATGAAAATAAATTGAGAGTTAATTTGACACAAATGAATAAAGATAAATTTAATTTTGATTTAAATTAAGGAATTGAAGCATTAAAAAAATGAGATTGGAAAAAAGGTGGTTGATAGGTAAATGAATACAGAAATAGTATAAAAAAATATTATATTGTTGAAGCACCTATACTATATTAGCACATTAAATACTACATATTGCTTGAGCAGTTCTGTATGAAGTGCATTTTTATTGTGCTAAAATAGCACAAAATACTATACCATTAAGTTTAATTAATATAATTTCAAAGTTGAAAGCACTTAAGAAGCCAAAGTGATGAGAAAAATGACCAACCTGTCATCCATTGGCAAACAAGATAAAGTGATATCTGCACCACTTTGACGATGATTCTAAATCAAATTTAAAAATCTTAGTCTCAGAAATAAGGTTTGAATGCATGAATAATATCAACAGATATAGCTCTGTAAAAGAAAAAATATAAATTCAATAGTGGCATCTTACGTGAACAAAGTCCATATAGTCCATTCTATACAAGTGATCTCCTGATAGAATGAGCACATCCTCAATATCTTTGCTTCTTGCATCCTACAAGATGGAAAACATATTCCAGTCATCATCTATGACAATGTCATAGTTTTGTAAAAAGTCTCGACAATAATTTTGTTGTATAGTAATTGCTCATTCTTGTATGTCACATAATAAATATATAAAATTACATTTTTTATACGTGCACTCATGTATGGCGTCCAAAAAATTAAAAAAAATTGTTTTGACGTGTCTGTCATATCTGTGTCATGTCACGTGTTAGTGCTTCTCAAAGATGAGCACTTTCTAAGTGATGTTAGATACCTCAAAAAGCCAATGAAACTGCCTCACAGCATCTGCTGTACCTTGGAACCACCTTTTACCTGTCTCACCTTGAGTCTGAGTAGCTGCTAGAGCCTACATAGATCATAACAAGATGCAATTGATTGAACACATTTTTTACTCACAAAAGATCCTAAAGCAACCAAGTTCTACATTAAATACATATGAAAAAAATTGAAAAATACATGAAGATGATGAACTCAAAGTAAAATATACCTCAACAAAGCCATCTCCAAAGGTGACACCACCACCAAGGTTATATGCACGAACGAGATGTCTGTTGAGTGATGTAGAGTTGAACTGAGTGAGAATGTAAACTTTGTTGATCCCACTGTTAATGCAGTTGCTCATTGGCACATCAATCAGCCTGTATGCTCCTCCAATCGGGACCTAAGATAGAGGATAGCAGAGACAATGACTAGATCTGATGTAGAACGCATGGCAAAAGAGCTTTTGGAACAATTAAATTTTGATTGGATTATCACCGAATTCCATTGTTTAGGTTTAGGAATTCAAATTAGCAATTTTGTTATTTTTTGGAAAGTTTTGTTTTATAAATGACTTTGCCTAGGAATGTTCGTTTTCAGCGCCACTCATTTTGGCATGTTTCTTAAATTTTCTAGAATTTGAATATTTTTCTATTGAGATAAGGATGCTAAAGTGGATGTGTGGTAAGATTAGAAAAGACAGAGTTAGGAATGAGTATATTCATGAATGGGTAGAAGTAGTGCCAATAAAAGATAAGTTAAGAGAGAATAAATTGAGATGGTTTGGTCATATACAACGGAAACCAACAGAGACAGTAGTGAAGAGATGCGATACAATGATGGTAGATGGAAGTGTTAGGGAAAGGGGCAAATCTAGATTAACATGGGCTAGTGTAGTAAATAGAGATATGAATCTCCTTAATTTGACTAACCAAATGGCCGTTGATAGAGTCGAGTGGAGAAGAAAAATTTATGTAGCCGATTCCATTTAATGAGACTTAAGAATTGGTTTGGTTTGGTTTTATTATTTTCATGTCTATCAAGGAATTAGAATAGTTAGCTATTTCTTATTCAAATTAGGTCTTTCCTTGTCGCAAATAAGAATGCAAGTCTTGGCAAAATTAATTTTATTAATAATATTGAGAGTGTCTCTTTGAGAATTGTCTCTACTATGGGAAATTCCAATTCTTGGATATTGACATTTAATGTGTCATATTTTCTCTATTTTGTTCTGTCAAGTGGTATCAACACATAGAATTAATGAGCAAAAACTTGTGAATGCAGTTGGCTCTAATGGCAGGAAAGGTTGCTTGGAGGATTGAAAGAAGACTTACAGCAGGTTTGGCACGGCGTTTGGTGAGAGGAAAAAGGCGAGTACCGGCTCCACCTCCCAGTATGACTGCCACAACTGTTCTCGGGTCCCTTTTCTCCATCTCTAGGTCCCTCAACTGCACAAAAACACATTTAATATTGGCAGTCACGTAGGTTTGTACAACTGCAAAACAGAAATATTACGTATCCCGAAAAAATGCTCAGAATTTGAAATGTGTGGATCAAATTTATCCACCAAGTTTAAATCTATACTATTCAAATTCTAATCATTTTTTTCTAAGTTGATGAACAACAGTACTTGACTCTGAAACTAATCAGATCATATATAATTATGTATATAGTTTATTATATGAAACACGTGACTTGATGAAGTTATGTCATGCAATTTTTCATATCCAAATCACCCCTATATGACTGTCCAAGTTTTTGATTTCTTCAAAAAAATTTTTCTTCCTTCCATGTACATTTAATTTTTTTTATTAGATGACAATTACGACTGTCTTTTATTTCTTCACACATATCTTTTGTGTGCATAGCCTTGTAGTGTGTGCATATATATATATATATATGTAGAGAGAGATAGAGAGAGAGAGAGAGCTCACCTTAGCTTCACCTGCAACATTAACAGTGAGAGACATGGACACATGAGGCCTAACATTGCCCTTCTTGATCATCCCCTGATGAAGAAGTGTCATCTTCATCTTCTTTCCCATCAACTCTCCATTACAGAACTTCACGAGCCTCCAGTTCTTCCCTGCCAACCCTCCACTCCCATTCAACTGCCCAGCAGCCAAAAACGCAATCCCGCCATCTGCCGATACTGCCATTTTCTCCGAAACCTGAGGGCAAAATTGGAATTTCAGGTGTATGAAAATGCCTGCTTGTAGAAAAATTCAATGAACCATATATATGGAAAGGAGGAAGAGGAGAAGAGAGTTTTAAGAGCAATGCAAGTCTTTGCTTTCATGGAATGCATGCTACTGGTGGATTGAGTCACGTTATCCAAAATTATTTGCATCCACCAATTTTTCTTGCGTTTTGTTTGATCCTTTCAAAAACAGTCCAATTACAGAAATGCCCTCATACTGTTCTTGTAATTTCGAATCAAGGAATATTCTATAGGTTGCTGCCAGTTGATTTTTTATCGTTTTTGCCTTTAAAAAATAAATAATAAAAAACAATTTAAAAACTAGACCATCCTTTTTCATTTTTTAAGAAACATAATAAAATCATATGTCTACAATTATTATATCAATTTGATTTTTTATATATGTAATATACACAAAAAATTTAATTAAAAAAAATAAAAGAAGAAGAAGAAGAAGAAGATCAAATCAAAAAAAGAGAGCCCATAATAAACCCATGCGCCTGGACAGGTCCAAAAAAAAAAAAAAAACTTTAGTTTGCCAAAAAAAAATTTGTAAAGAAAATATTTTGCTTTCTTATCGATTCTTTCTCGGAGAGAGAAAAGATATTAGAGCATCGCATGATGTTGAGATATGGGGGTTAGATGCTCCTGAATGCAGAGCTTATTGTGTTATCCTCTCTCATGTAAGGAAGTGTTTGGAAAGACTGTTAAAATCTTTAGTGGATAATTAAGGAGGTTGTGACAGGTTCAATGGCCATGTTTAATTTTAGGATGGATTTGAGAAAAGCCTGAATGTATTTTCGTGGCTTCAATTCTGTTTGGAGGGGGTTGTAAAAGCATCATACCGAAGTGTTGACTTTTTATTGAAAAGAGGTGGTAAGCAAAGTAGTCTCAAGTTCTCAAAATGCTATCACAGGAGGCACGCAATTTTTATTTGAACAAGGAGGCAAATCTAGGCTATTGTTTTGGTGAACGATGAATACGTCAATTCCAGGTTGCTTAATAAGAAATTGTGATCTACTACACATGCAACAAATACTCCATGCATATTACATAGGTGATAATAAAAGTCAAAAATATATATACATAGATGACAATCAAACTTTGAATAAATTACCTCTAAAGGAGTTTCCCTTCTCTTTGCAGCAGCAACAAGGGTTTCAATATTTAAAGCAGAGCCAAATCCTGTGCAAATAAATATAACCAAAACATGCTCACGAAACTAGCACAAGTATACTAAAGATATAAGGCCATGTTTGTTTGGGTGGACATGAGCTTGAGATTGGACTAATAGTCCAATAAAATTATTAATCCGATGTTTGGTTAAACAATTAAAGTACGGACTGATTATTTTAAACTTGACTATTAGTTAAGATAGGATACATAATCCAACGAATTCGTAGTCCTAGGACTATTAGTCATGGGAATGCTAATCCAGTCCGCCCAAACAAACATGGCCTAAGAGTTTGGCGGAAACAAATCCCAACGCACAAACGTGCACACATACGAATGACAGAGAATATAAAAATCCATGCATATTAAGTAGAAACAAAAAATTACTTGCTGAAGTAATTGCTCGAGATGGACGAGCAAAACTAGTAGAGTAGGACAACACAGATGAAGCACTCGATGCAATCTGTAACTGAATTTTAAGCAGGGAACAAAAAAAAATCAGAAACAAAATTTTGAACCCACAAGAAGGATACCATAAAAAGCAGAAATTACACTGACTACACTTGCAACTGAAAAGGAATCAAAGTGCATGCCTTCTGAGTGCCAGCTGCATCACTAGCAGGAATGAGTGAAGACTGCCCTGCAGTAGGCTTCACGTAGCTAGACGAAGTTACAGAGGCCACTACAAAGCTCTCGTTTCAGCTCATTTAAAAGAAGATATGATCGGTACATCATGTTCTATGAAGCACGGATACGCGAAAATAGGCCACGTACGCGTATCGGATACGTATCGGATACGGATACGCGCCCGATACGCGAGGATACGTATCAGATACGGGAAATGAAGTATCCGAATTTTTTTTTAAATTTTTTAATTTTGGATACGTCTGGGATACGCGAGGATACGGTCAGGATACGGTCAGATACGGTATGGATACCGGGGGGGGGGCAAAAAATAATTAAAAAAAAATGAAATAAAACAGACAAAAAAAACCAAACTCTCTCTTACCTAGGTCGAGTAGCAGCCGCGAAGGAGGAGGAGAAGTAGCTCGCCGATCGTCTCGAACAGCTCGCCGATCGTCGTCGATCAGGTTCGTCCCTCTCTCTCTCCCTTTCGCTCTGTATGCCTCTCACGAACTCTCTCTCTCTCCCTCTCCCTCTCGATCTCGCTCGATCTGGTTCGAGATGTCGATCTCATCTGCCCCCTCTTCGTCGATCTGTCTCGATCTGGCTCGAGATGTCGATCTCGCTCGATACGTCTCGGATCTGTCTCAACTTATAAAACAAATAAATAAATAAAACAAACAAACAAATAAATAAAATAAGATAAAAAAAACTTATTAATAAATAAATAAATAAACTCATTAAAAATAAAATTTGTCAACTTATAAAATTTTAAACTTTTTAAATTTATTAATAAATCAAATAAGGTAAAAAAAAATTATTAATAAATAAATAAATAAACTTATTGATAAATTTTTCCCCCATAATTTGGGATTGAATTGCATTTTAGATGTTATGAGTGATGCTATATTGTTAAAATTGTTGAAATTTAATTGAATTGATGAATTTTTTGTTATGGGTGATTATGGTTGTTATTATGAGTGATGCTACATTAATATTTTGAATTGCTAAGAAGGTTTTAATGACGACTAATTCATTTTTGTGTATGTTACATTACTAAAAATTGTGAAAAAAATATTTTTTATGAATGTATCCCCGCCGTATCCGTATCCTACTTTTTCGAATTTTGACGTATCGCCGTGTCCGTATCGTATCGTACCCGTATCCCGTATCCGTGCTTCCTAGATCATGTTCTTATCATTAAATTAAATTAAAAATTCAAATTTAAAAAAAATAAAAATAATGTAGTCCCTCTTCCAAACTTATCCAGTACTAGCTTGCATATCAAACCTACCCACTTTAATTATGAGGAAAATGATTAATTAGCCATGTAAGAGCAACTCAATCTTACAGGTCTTGACAATGATGCACTTTTATGACAAAATTCATACCTTGATCATAATGTTTGATATCCTTCCAAATATTCACAGAAATACACATCCAAATGACAAAATTGAAGAAGATGACCTCAGAAGGTTTAGAACATAATTAGATGAACATAATCATAAGGTTTAGAAAACCTTACAAGAAGAAGGTCATAAAAATTGGTTACCTCCATGGCCATCATAAACACCAAAGAAAGATGTGGATGTGTCCAAATTCAAATGAGCTGCATGCTTTAGAACACAACAATTCTAATATGAGTACATCACATAATCAGCTAAAAAGACAACTCCAACAATTCTCCAGAAACAATTTAAGATTGTTGTAGAGAGCCCTCATGACTAATAAGATGACAAAAAATTTAAGAGATAAGATGGCATCATTCAAAGAAGAGTACATGTAACACAACACAAAAATAAGATTAAAAACCAAAGAAAATCTTATCAATTTGGAGAATAAATCTTGTCAACATGTCAATCACCACATATGCTAGCTCTTCCATGAGGATCAAAGATGCAGGGGATACCTGGAGTATTAGTGGGAAGAGCAACACCCCTACATATTTAGGGAATGTCAAACTAATCTCATTGATTGCCCAAAATATAAAATAAAAAGAGTAAAAATTTAAAGTACTAGAAAATAGCCATATAAAAATAAATAAATAAATAAATAAATGTTCTCAAATAATAAACAACTATTACTTCTAATGTACATTATCTAACTCTATATCATTTATTCACTAGTACCATTTTTCTTGCAATGTAGAATGCCAACACTATGTTCAAAGCAAAAAGGCAGGTAGAAATATGTCTAATTTATTTCCCTTAAAACTAATAAAATGATCAGTGTATAGCAGCATTACAATTCAACCACTCATAACATATCCAACAACACCACAATACACAAATAAAGTCTTAATATGCACTGTTCTTCATCTGACTCAAAATCATTGTTCGTCTTTCTGCAAAATTGTTATTTTTGTAGGTTCATAGTCAAGAATAGAAGCGTTACTCCCCCACAGAAAGAATAAAAACGAAACAAATAAAACTGTAACAATAAAGAAGTATGAACCACTGATTACTGATAGGAGTCGGGTACCAAATAAGGACTGTAACAATGTGTTGAACCCTAAACAAAGAGTAAGGTCTGTATCACCTTAGCCTTCTCAACCTGTGAATGAAAAAAAGAAAAGACTTTGTGAATTGAGCCGAGTGCAAATGGATTGGGGGAAAAGCAGACAGAGGTCATGAAAATAGGAGTGTGAATGTGCTTACATTGCCACCACCCATTTAATTGACAAACATAGTTGGAATCAAGACCGTAAGTACCTAGAGTCATGATATAATGTTGGAACCCCAAAACCAAAGCTTGAACTACATTACTCAAAACAAAAAGGAAAAAAAAAAAAAAATTTAGTTTCTTCTCTTCATTCAAATATTAGAAGTTCTTTGAATAAAATAAAAAAAAATCAATAAATAAATTAGAAGTTCAATCGTCATTCCCAAGAGACATTAGTGAAAATACTTATGCTTAAATCAGATGGCTGAAAACAATATTCAGAAGGCCTCAAACAAATTCTTCAAAAAGTTTGAATTCATTATCATAATTAATTTTTAATGATCAAAATAACAAAGGAAATGGAAAAATTAAAAAATTAACATATTCTCATCATTCAAATTGTTGAATTAAAATCATCATTTGCATCTTGATTTTTTTTTTTTTGTTGATAAATATCATTTGCATCTTGATTTAAAAATAGAAACATTTCCATTAAACATTATTGAAAAAAAAAATAAAAATTAGTATATATCATTTCTGTATTTGTACATTGCCATATACCTTGGGAAATATATATATATAGAAAAGTTCTGCATTAAAAATATGTGGATTAAATTCATCTTGGTGTAATCCACATCACGCCAAGTTTAAATTTACATCATAGATTATTATGGACACTTTTTTGGCTAAGTAAGAATTTCTGGTATCCAAAAATTGTAAACAATATTCCGAAGGCCCCATACAAATTCTTGAAAAAAGTTTGGTTTGGATTCATTATCTTAATAAATTTTTAAAGATCAAAACAACACAAAAAGGAAAAATAAGGTAATATATGAATATATAGGTGATAAATTCAATTCAAAGATTGCAATGATATAAGAAGCAAAAGAATCATTGGATGCCTGGCAGCTGCTCCATCACTGAATGGTGGCTGTATCTCCTCAAACTATTGTGTAAAAAAACAAAAAAAGGAAAATAGAGAGTGGGGAGAGAGAATTCAAATACTACATGACTAACCATAAGTAGTAAATAGAGCAATCTTCATCATACCATAACTAGTAAACAGAGCAATCTTCATCATCATGACCAACCATAAGAATTTACATTTCAAGAATTTACACAACAGGTTCTAATACAGTACCCGGTGCCGAACCTCAATTCTCCAATTACCCAACCCTTCTAGCCAAATGTCATTTAAATGTCACGACAACAAAGGATTGTGCAATATTGCCTGCTTGTGTTCCCAACCTGGTTCCCAGCCTTGTCCTCGCTAACTTCACAGAGTCTCAGGATTCCGACTTTCTCAATGACACCAAGTTTACAGGAGCCGGTATTGGTTCTGAAGATAATTGGGTTGTTGTTTTGAGCACAAACACTCCTGGAGGAAGCTTTGCGGCTGCTGACAACTCAGTGGGTTTGGTTTCCAAGGTTGGTCTAATCTAGCAGTGGATGTCTTTAGTTATGAGCTTTTTCTTCTTGTTGTGAGTTAAGGGCTTTGACCAAACATTTTCAGTAGCTCAATTTGCTTTTCTGAGTGATATAGAGTGATGATTTTCTGATTCCAGCGTAGGAGGAAGAGTAGAAAGTTACCAAATTTTACCTTTTTTTCTGATGAAATTTCAAAGTTTTCTTTCCAATCTTGAAGAGTCGTGTGCTGTTAAGTGTTAAAGGAAAGTCAAGAGGAGGAGAATATGTATGTGACATGCCATATCTCAGTTTCTTCTTATGTCAATAGTTTTTACATGCCCTTTAGAAAGCCTTGCAAAGCTCTAAAATCTATGATATTATTACCTTGAATGAAGTCTCTTTCTTTATAAGGAATCGTTGCATAGAATCGCTCTTATCGTGGTTCATTTAAGCGTTCTTTAATCTGGTCTTGGTTATTGACAGATACCCTTGAAGTGCTAACATTAAAACCCATGTGGTTTTTGTGATCTTCTCCTTCACCATCATAAGCAATGCCGAGCTTAGCACAGTCTTCAAAATCTGAGCCTGTAATCCTTTGAAGAAACCAAGTAGCCCTTCCCTTTTCCAAATCGTATGGATTGCACCTGAGACTGTCTTTTGGGCTTTCGGTTGATCTTCCTTGGTCTCATCTTCATCTGATTCAGCCTGAATCATCACCTTACACCTGTCCGCGGTTCATATCTTAATGTTATCAGTTTTTCCATGAAAAAAACACACAGATAAAGGGGGCATGCTTTTTTCATTCAAATTCATATACCAATTTTTCATAAAAACCGAACAGAAAATCCACCTGATAGCCGGATAAGTTAAGCAGGTGGCAATACACTTTGAGACTGCACCCAGCACAAAAGCAGAAAAGGCAGAAAGAGCTTCCGAGGATGGTTCTGTACCTCTTTTCTTGCTTGGCTGCCTCTTCAGTAGTCTCCGTTTAAGCTGATCAAAAGCAGTGTACTGCACAATAAAATTAACTCTGGTTTAGTTTGATTTCTCATATTTCGCAATTACATCTCCTTGTCTTGGTGTTTACCAAAACAAAAAGCATAAATCTCCAGTGATAGAAAATTGCAGAGGTAACTATCACCTCCAGATAGAATACAGTTTGGATTAAGGCCCATGATCCCCGCACTGTATCGTTACTGTCATATTATAGAACATTTTAAAATTTCGTAGTCCCATATTAGCCAATCATTACTCAGAAATTTTATTTTATTTTTAATGGGAAAAATCTCCCAAATCTACCAACTTAGATGTTTCATACTAGGAAGCACAATCAAGTACCTGGATAGATGGATTTGCTGTCAGAAGAAGAGAAATGCCTAGACCATCAAATGCCTCACTCCAAGTGTTTTCTGAAAGGGTTTTCCAGAGTCCTTTAGATTTCCCAAATTCACTTGTTTGCATCCTTGATGATGCTGTATCCAAAGGCTGAACAACAATATCAGAAATTAGAATGTCTAACAAAAAATGCTATACTTAATTCTTCTGAGCATTCAAAGAGACTTCATCATTACAATTATATATTCAAATTTAAGATTAACTTTAAATTATAATTAGAAGTCATTAAACAATATCCAATCAATTTTCATCATCATTATTTTTGTTATGATTCCCTGTTCTATTAAATATTCATCATGACTGAACAATTTAGCCTAGACAAAGTGGTTATTATACTTTAATCAAACAAGGATCTCATGAACTTAAGTTATAGATTAAGTGATCAGCAAAAATCAATGTGATGTGAAAGACCCAGTATGCTTGTTTGATTGTAATTAACAGAAAGAAAATTTATAACTGATCAGTAATATAACAAGCTAAAATATGACCTCACCTGTGTCACCACAACCGTACAAGCCCCAGCAGCGGCAGCAAGAACCAAATTAGCTTTCGTTCCAATAGATTTTGATCCACTTCTCTTTAAGTATAGCTTCTTAAAGAAGCTGTATCCATAGAAGTAGACAAAGGAAAAAATGACAGACTGCAGGTTCTTTGTCCCAAGGCCCTGGTACAGTGAGAGAACTTGATGGTTAGAAATTGCTTCCCAAAACACATCAGAAGTGTTCCTGCATAGGCAAAGCAGTTGAAATAGTTAACTATATCTCAGGGGTGATTCTTTGCCTCCACATTCTCCTTAATGAAGGCAAAAGTAAGAATTATAGGATTATAGCCTGCCTGCCATAGGAGAGCAGCAGGAGAACAATTCATGGAACACAATATAAGTCATATTTCAAGCATTGTGTTTAGAAATTCATCATCAGAATGTCCAAGAGATAATTTTTATCATTCATCATCAGCATTATGCTTGGACTATTCCTCATTGCTCTTGGTTCTACAATGCCAAGTTTTCCCTCTTCCCCTTGTATATAAATTAGCTAAAAAAAATAAAGCCACATATCATAGACACTAAAAATGACAACCAACTCAATTCTTGTTTAAGGTCCTTAGCGAGACTGAGATTGAGACTCCTATAATCTAGGGATTCTGGCTACAAACTAAATTTTTTTGTTTGAGACAAATTTGTTTAGTCAAGAGGCTCAAAACACCAAGTTAGGCTGCCAATTAATTCAAAGCAAGCAGTTGAGTCGATACTGGTATCAGTCCACATACTGCTATAGCAAACAATTAATTCTTCAGATATCCTTTTCTCATGATTTCCTTTTGTGGGTAAGCTCAAGTTTATTGGACTCATAAAGCGATATTAAAACAATTCCTAATTTTTCTCGGTTAAGGTTACAATTTACATAGACCAATCCATATAAAGCTAAGCTGTATGATCACATTAAAATATTGGGCATAGTGAAGAAACAGAGATAGCCCAGCTAAAGTTTGGGTCTCCATATCAATTTCCAAAGCTTTATTTAAAAAATGGTCTGAATTGAGTCAAAAACACTTTCTTTCTTTTGTCAAGAGACACATACAGAGAACCCAGCTCGAGTTTGGATGAATAAAGGTCAAACTGAGTCAAAATAAGGTTGATTTATTGAATAAATGGTCTGAATTGAGTCAACATAGGCCAAGTGTTCACATATCACCACATAATCAAAATAACGCATAGCATAGCATAGCGCTGTGTGAAAAGAGCATAGATAGAAAACAAGTCAATAGCATCAATGATAAACATAATTATTGGGAGAGAAAAAGAAGAAAAGGAAAAAGAGAAGAGAAAGAAATGCGCAAACCTGTACTTCTGCTGATTGTGAGCTCGAATTTCGGCTTGGTACTTAGTCTTGCAGGTATCCAAGGGGTAGAGTATGGTAGTGCTCACCAGTGCTCCAATGGCTCCTGAAGTTGCTTCTGTCAATGATTCCAGATTAAAGGCCATTCTCTCTCTCTCTCTCTCTCTCTCTCTCTCAGATTGAAGAATTGGAAGAGAACAGCGAGTGAAAGTGACGCAGACAAAATACAATAGTGTATCGTCTTGGGATTCCGAAATTAATTATGATCTTTTTCTTTCTATCTTTGCTCTTTTTGACTCTCTCACTGGTAACGGTTTTTATAACAGCAACCGAAATATATATATATATTTTTTAGAGTATGTCTAATGGTGTATTAATTTTTTTAAATGGGTAAATTACATTTACCTTCATTGAGGTTTCTGACAAATACAGGGACCTCTCTTGTGGTTTGAATAATTACAGTAACCTCTCCTACGTTACCTGACAATATCAAGATTCCCCTGCTGTCAAAAATCACTAAACGGTATTACTTTTTCCTTAAGAAATTACCTTATTGCCCTTCCCTTGAAAATATTAAAAAATGTTTTTGGATTGGAGGATAGGTTTGGAGTGTTTGGAACAGTATTTTTAGATTTATTTTTTTACTCAATTAGACAGACTTGAAAAGTAAAATATTAAAAATAAAAATTTCTTTGAAAGAAGTTGACTTTTTTTTACTTTAGTTAACCATTTTTTTTTCTTGTTTTTTTGACCTTTTAAATCATTCTAGACTAGACAGATTTGAAAAGTAAAAAAAAAAATGACAAATTTTTTTTAAAAGTTTCAAAAAAATTGTAGTTTTTTTTGGCTCATTCCAAAAAAAAAAAATGCGGTTATTTCTAGCATTTGATGAGATTTCTATTTCTATTGTGGGTAGATATTAGGGGTGAGCAGCGGATATACCGATCCGCCAAAACCGACCGAACCGAACCGATCCGCCGCATTTTGGACGGATGCGTGATGACGAGCGGACGGTTGCGGATTGATTTTCTCCAATCCGCCAATTTGGCGGACGGATGGCGGATTTGAGGTTCCTTTGGCCGCAACCGAACCGCCAAACCGCGAGCACCCTTAGTAATTTATAAGATTTTGTGTTTTTAATTTGTTTAAATATTTTGTTTGTGTTTTCTAAAAAAGAGTTCAAATATTTTGTTGAAAAAAAGTTTTCAACTTGAATATATTTTTTGAATTGAAAAAAATAAATGTATTATTTATCTATATTTTTTAATTTTAAAATCTAACTCTGAAAGTAATAAATAGAAAATATGATATATACTGGTTGGTTTTTATTTTCAAAAACATATATAAATGTAACAATACAGAGACATACAATCTCTACTATTGCTCTGTTCATAGTTTTGGTAGTTTGAATTGTTTTTATATTTTAAGAACCACAAATTGTAATACTTTATGTAGATGAGACATGCTGTGATTGTAATATGTAGATGAAGCATGCAATGATTGTGATATTTTAAAATTTCAAACTTTCTTTCTTTGGATGAGACATGCAGTAATTGTAATATTTTTTTAAGTTATTGACTTTAATACTTTTTTTTTTTTTTTTTTTTTTTGAGGAAGTGCACAAGTTGAACTATGTTGAAAATTTATAAAATTTCAAACCGCCAAACCGATTCGCATCCATCCGCCAAACCATCAATCCGCTCAATTCACATCCGCCGGATTGACGGACGGATGCGGATTGATTTTCTCCAATTCGCCAATCTGGCGGACGGATGGCGGATTGGAGGTTCCGTGACCGCAACCGACCCACGCCCACCCCTAGTAGATACTTGTATTGCCTCCTTACCAGCGCAAAGGTTACGGCCGTCATCTTCTAGAGGTGCTTAATAATGTTGCGATTTGTGAAAACGTTTATGACTTGACAATTGAAGAGCCTTTGGATTCCTTACAACACGTGCGAACGTGTATTGATGTGGGACGCCTACTTGTTTTTAACCCAATCCAGAAAGCCCTCGATTCCACAATTTTACGTCTGAAGCAAGAAAATCTCTCAAAGACAAGCCAAACTTCTTGTTTTGGGCCACCTCCAAGTGCTATTGACGACGTTAGGAAAAGTTTAAAAATTAACAAGAAACAGTTTCGACAATGTTGGTGGGTGCTCATCTATCTTGGCCTTGATTTTGTAGACAAGCAAATCAACAATTTCATGACTGTCATTTCAGATCGTGTTAGAGCTGATGTCATAGGGAAGGACTCGGGGGCTGCAGAGAAGCGGGTGATTGAATTTCCAACAGATTATGATCAAGAAATGTCGCTTGTCATGTTCAGGTGCACGAATGGTGAAGCTAGTAGGATTGAGATGGATGAAAATCAAACCAATCAAGAGCAGCAGCTGAAGGGACTAGTCAATGAAAGGATGAAAGAGATCAAGTTGATTGCACAGAAGGTATGTCTTCGAAGTTCATGAAGACTTGCAAGGCCATTCCATTGTTGTTTGGTTTGTTTGGTGTCCATGAATCTGCCAAGAAAGTGAAAGCTCTGGAAGAGGTTGGAATGCATTGAGGGCTTGCCTGTAAATGAATGAGTTGTTTTCCTTAGTTCTAGAATGACCTTTAATTTGTAGTCACGTTATTTGGATTATTAGCTAGAACTCCTTCATGATTTATGAAGTGAAACTTGAAATCATGATATTATTCTATATTTTGAGCAGGCTGTAGGTAGGCGCTATTATTAACACATATATGGAAAACAGCCAACTTTTATGTTCAATTTGTTTTGGCATATTTTATGGCGTTTAGTATGATGACATGAGACAAATGTTAACAGAAAAAGTGTTTTTGTGATCAACGAACAAGTTTATTTGGGTGTGGAAAATATTTTCTACTTTTGAATTGTGAAAAACATTTTCAAATTGAAGTTTGACTAATGTCACCATACTATCACCGCCACTATCTCCCCCACCACCACTGCTAACACCACACTACCACCTCTGCATCCCAATACTACTAATACAATCTCTAGTATATTTAGTTTCAAAGTTGAACATAACTTGAAGCTCAAAGCCTTGCTCGGGTCAAAGGTACTCGTACTAGTTATATCCCTAGAATCCTAGTAGCACTTGACAATTCCATGAACTTTCATAGATAACTAGCTCAATCATAAATGCACATGGTAAAACCCCTAGATCTGCTTCTTGGCACAAACAGTAATTTTTTGTGGAATCACTTCATTACAATACCATAAATTGTAGCAAAAAAAAGTGTTCTCTGAATATCTAAACTCTACAACTAGTTAATTCCAAGCACACATCCTTGCACAACCATCTCAAAATTGCATACATTTTGGACTACTCTTTAGACTCTACTGCACCTATCTTTGGTTTGTTCAGGCATACAAAATGAGACATTGGTAAGATCGTAAGATGTTATAACTCATAAGGCAATGGTAATCATTGATGAGAAGGTATGGAATGATCCGGAAAGAAGAAGAATGATGCTGACATTCTCGTGATGTTCACTCAAGTTGCCTTAAATCTTGTGGACGCTATAACCTGCATCCTTCGCCTTCAAGTCCTCCCTCCAGTTTTCAAATTCAAATCCATGAAACACCACTTGCTTAATTCCAATGTAGTTGTCAAATGAAAAGGCAATTGGGTGAGTTTCTTTTGGCAACAGCCATTTTTTTAAAAAAAATTATGTCAAAATCTACTCTCTTTTTTTAGTTCATCTAGACTATATGACTCTAAAAATAAAAAATAAAAAATAAAAAAATTCAGGAGAAAAGCTTATTAAAAATGGAAATAAGTCAGATTTTATCAGATTTTATCTAATTCTTTAAATAAAAAAATTAAAAAACTTAAAAAAAAAGAACAAAACAAAAAACAAAAAATTTAGGATTGTCTAGTCTAGATGAACCTAAAAAGTATCATATTTTGACTCAAAGTTGAAAAAAGTTCACTAAAGCCAAAATAAAGCCTAAAACATTTGTCAACTTATCTGAAGCAAGAGGCTTAACCGCAAATTCAATTGGAGATAAGGGTGTAAAAACAGCAAAAGTTGAACCAAAAATAGCAAAAGGTGATCGACCAACGAATGAGCAGAGAGCAGCATGACAAAAAGAAGCATAGCCTAGCAATTCATATCACATTTGTATACACAAGTCTACAGGAATCATGTTGCAAGAAAAATTGTGCAATCATGCTCCAAAAAACCATAAAAGTTCGTCATGAACTCTTTTCTTCATTTTTTTTTTCTTTGTTTTTTTGGTCTCCCTTTTAGGATTATTATTTATTTATATTTAAACAGAATTACAGACTTTTAGTATTCTTTTCTTATATCTAATTATATTATATATATACAGATATATATTATTAATTATATCGGGTCGGGTTTGGATCGGGGAAGTGATATCCGCCCCCGCCCCACTCTCGTTGCAGGTGATCAAAATTTAATTCACCCCTGCCCTACATAAGTGTCAAGTTGGGTAAAATTCGTCCCATTCGTGCAAGTATAGATGGATCTCCACAGATCGGACTAAAATAGTTATCCTTACATGCCTCCTCACCTTCGGGGAAAAGTCATGCTTATATATTACTTCTATAGCAACAAATGCTTAACATTTAATAGACTTGGCCCCTCTCTTGCTTCACATGTGTCATTTGGTTTGAATTGATATTCATTAAGGCTACTTTCACATAAAAAAACTAGCCTATCACCCGTGCTATGCACGGGATAATTATAGATATTTATATTTGTTTTAATTTTTTTTAATATATAAATTAAATACATGGGGTTTGACCGAGGAGTTTGAAAGAATTTAATAAGTGTTTATTTATTTTTTTTTCAAAAAACAAAACAAAAAAATTAAGAGGGAAAAAATTTAATAAGTGTAATTATTATAAATTAAGTGTTTATTGTAATCAATAGTGTAATTATTACAATCTTTGAACCAATCACCAATCACCAAGTGTAATTATTATAAATTAAGTGTTTATTGTAATCAATAGTGTAATTATTACAATCTTTGAATCAATCACAAATCACCAAGTCAATTTTTATAAATTAAATACATGGGGTTTGACCGAGGAGGTTGAAAGAATTTAATAAGTGTTTTTTTTTTTTTTCAAAAACAAAACAAAAAAATTAAGAGGGAAAAAATTTAATAAGTGTAATTATTATAAATTAAGTGTTTATTGTAATCAATAGTGTAATTATTACAATCTGTGAACCAATCACCAATCACCAAGTGTAATTATTATAAATTAAGTGTTTATTGTAATCAATAGTGTAATTATTACAATCTTTGAACCAATCACCAATCACCAAGTGTAATTATTATAAATTAAGTGTTTATTGTAATCAATAGTGTAATTATTACAATCTTTGAATCAATTACAAATCACCAAGTCAATTTTTATAAATTAAATACATGGGGTTTGATCGAGGAGGTTGAAAGAATTTAATAAGTGTTTTTTTTTTTTTTTTCAAAAACAAAACAAAAAAATTAAGAGGGAAAAAATTTAATAAGTGTAATTATTATAAATTAAGTGTTTATTGTAATCAATAGTGTAATTATTACAATCTTTGAACCAATCACCAATCACCAAGTGTAATTATTATAAATTAAGTGTTTATTGTAATCAATAATGTAATTATTACAATCTTTGAACCAATCACCAATCACCAAGTCAATTTTTTTAAAAAAAAATATTAAAAAATCAGGAAATTAGGAATGGCATGGTGGAGCTTCCACAAGCTTGGGTTTTAAAAGACCCTTTTCCTTAATATATAGATGTGTATAAGAAATTTAAAATGTGATAAGTAAGGCTTTTAGTTTAATGATTGTATATCATTATTTTTGTAGTGTAAGATTACGAGTGACACTTATTGTGGTGTTGAGTTCTCTCCCATCATGGGATTATATGTAATTGTTAATTTTTTTTGAAGTTAATGTTATGAGGACCACATTAAAATAAATTTAGATAACACATTTTACTATAGAGTCAATTGTAAAAGTTTTTTGGCATTTTAGAATTTAAAATGACGTTGAATTCTACTTTGATAGTTGTACAAAAAATCAATTAATTTATGACTCATTTTTTTATTATTTAATTTATGACTCTCGTTAAGATTGAATATATGACTTTTTATTTATTATACGTTAAGGGTTGTTTTGGCAACAACTTAAAATAGTTAAAAAATCAAATAGTCACTATAGAAAAATCAACTCTTCTCTACTTTTGTGGAAAGCTTTTCATTAAGTCAAAAAATTAGCTAAAATAGTTATTTTCTAAAACAACAATAGTACTAAAGAAATATTGGTTTATATATATATATATAAATTTATTACTCATTATTGAATTGAAATTTGTATAAAAATTGTTAAAATAAAAATTATTCATGACTCGGCCCCCTAAGATAAAATTCTGGTTCCGTCCCTGATGAATACAAATGATGTTGGTAGTTTAATTTTTTGATTATTTTCTTATAAGCTGAAGGTTAAGTACTCAAATGTTTTAACTAATTTATTGGTAAGTTTTTTTTCATCTCTAGCAACAAAATTAAATAATATAAAATATAAATATAAATATATGAAATGAGTTGATTGAGTTAGGCTTTAAGTGGTCCTACCAAACCTGCCATCAAATTTTAACGGGCCTAAAAAAATATGTAACTTGAACGTGTAGATAGTTGTAATAAAATTAAAAAATAAATGTAAATAATGGTTTTAAAAAAAAAAATGTTTTTCTTGACGAATCTAAAATTCAACATAGCCTATAATGTATTTTGGTCAGAATTTTAACACTGCATTCACATCAATTTATCACCTTATTATCAACTAACAATTAATTACTAAATGCTCAATTTTAAAATACTAACTACGAAATACAAAGTTAAAGGCATGCAGGCCGATGGGGCCCGCCTCTCACGGGCCAAGAAGAGTTAGATCTGATCAGCAGGTTTATAGTCTAATGGGTTGAGATTAAGTGGTTGCTTGGCATGTGTTAAAATAGCACATATTATTTTAGCACATTATCTTATTTTAGTTACAATTATCTTATTTAATTCACATCACCTCTCTACCACATCACTCCAAATCCAACCTATATTTCACGTTTTTTCGTAAAAAATCAAAAAGTATATTAATTTAGCACTTTCCAAACAAAGTCTTATATTTTTTAGTTTTATTAATTTTATATGTTTTGTTTTATTTTGTTTGTTTTCATATTTTCTACCGGACTAGTCGCCAACAGGTGGGTCAAGCTTTAAACTCCAGCCTCAACCAAGTCTCATTTGGGTTGTGGTACAATCTTGGGCCAAATAAAAATCCACATATTGACAAGATTTTTAGATTAAGAATTATTTTGGAAAGATAGCTAAAAGTTGGTTTTTTTGACATTTTTTGACTTTTTAAAAAAAAAAAGTGTAAAAAATATGAGAGATAATATAATCTAAAATTGGTTAAAAGCTAAAAAATGGCTTTTAACTATCTTTCCAAAATAGCCCATAAATGATGACTCTTAGTCCTAATTACTACAAGAAATTGCATTTTTCGCAACGCAACAAAATATGTTGTTAAAAGGGAAATCTCGTCGGCAAAAAGTTTCGCCAACACACGGAGCTATGTCGGCAACCCGTAGGTAAAAGTGAGTCGGCAAAACTTTTTGCCGAAGAAATTATCATTGCGTTGGTAAAAGTAATGCCTTTAGTAACAAACATAGTCATCGGTAAAAGCCTTCATCCATCATCAGCAATTTACCTTGCATCGGTAAAAGTAGTTCAAATATGATGATTGTGTGGCACTTTTCCCAACGCAAATTTGTGTTAGCAAAAAATATACTTTTAGCAACACAATATGAGTCGGCAAAAGTAAACTTTTGACAACACATTTATGTCTGTAAATGTTGACATTTGCCAACGATTTACTTGTCGCGAAAGTTATACTTTTGGTAACGACAAATTTGCATTGGCAAAAAACACACTTCTAACAACACAATATGAGTCTACAAAAGTAAACTTTTGGCAACACATTTACCGACAAGTTATTTGTCGAGAAAGCTTTACTTTTTGACAACGATAAATTTGCATCAGCAAAAAAAATTAAAAATTATTTATATTTTTTATAAGATTTACAGATTTACAAAAGGCATCCTTTAGGCACAGCAGACCTATCAACAACAAACACAAGAAAACAAAAGCTAAATAAGGCACTAGAGCTAACGATAAAATATACAAGCTTACAAAGGGCATTCCCCAGGCCTTACATCACCAACAACATAAATAAAACAAACAAAACCCAAACACTACACAAAACTAACCAAGGAACCTAACAAAATACAAATACAAAGATCATTGTCCAGCCCACAAAGGAGCAACAAAAATAAAATAAATGATTAAAACTTGCAGAAGCAAAGGATTGACCAATGTAGAACTAGAGTCCAATCAACAGCTACAGCAATAGCCTTAGCTATATTGCAACAATTGGATCCCAACTCATACCAAAACAGAGCCAGGGACAAAACCATTGCAGCAACAACATTGCAGCAGACCAGCATCTAGTAGCAGCCGCCTCATAGCAACATTGCAGTAGCAACAGCCAGCAAGCATCAGCCAAGTGTTATACAAACAAGGTTGTCCCCATGAATGTTGATCATAAATTATGGTACTGATATATTTTACCAAGAATGTGCTTTCGGCCATCTTTTGCTTGTAGGAGCGCCTGCTTCATAATTGGCAAAGTAATTCCTACTACCTGTCATTGAAGAATGTGTTACGTTGAGTGTAGTTACCCATTGTATATCTGACAGATGGCCAAGAAACACTAAACAGTAAGCTGCCTTCAATGAAACCATGAAAGTCATTGTGGAAGTTATGAAATAACAGACCAGTGGCCAAGAAACACAAAACAGTAAACTGTCTTCAATGATAACAATGCAGTCATTTTGGAGAAAAGAAAGACAATAAGATGAGAGCGCACACACACATTACTCATATTAAAGGAACTCATACAACTGAAATGTAAGTGATGTATGGCCTTTATGTCCATTTGAAATGCGGTTATACCATCTTCATTTCCAGTAACTTGCACCATTAAAATCACTAATCTAATTATTTACCATGCCTTCGGATTCTGCATTATGACATACTTCTACTTCTATAGCTCCTCGAGATTTTTTCACATGTAACAAGAAAATTAAATTGAAAACCAACTGAACACATTGTAATTGTAAATATAAAAGAAATTCAAAAGGCAATACTTTAAAATCCATGTCCCTAGATACATCTTCAGATCCAGTTATGTCAGAAAGAATAAGTGGGGTTCCATCCCCCCCAAATTCCTTAGTGTCCAAAACCAAACCCATTGCTATACCAGCAACAGAGCACTTCACTGGGACACCAGCATCTTGCAAGGCTAAGCATCCACTACAAACGGAGGCCATGCTGACACATAATACTACTTGATGTTAAGATGTAAAAAATCAAAGCTAAATGACTTGATAGAAGTTATTAAGAAAATAATATTGTGATCCGAAAGATAACAATGATCATGAACATTCTTTCCAACTTTTCTAAGGTATTCAAGAACAAATTCTTAAAAGATTAACAGCAAAATGTTGTGAGGCTAAGCCTCTCCGACAAACAGAGATTTGTACCACTACACAATAATACTCAATGTTAAGATGCAAATTGTTTTGTCTGGCAGATTTGGAGTGGGTGGCTCAAATTTATAAATAAGGCTCTTGAAGCGTGGGTACTTCAACAAACATGTTGTACCCACACCAGGTACTAGTACTTTGTATGGTTGATTCAGAACATGCGTGCACACATGGATATTTTTATTTACTATTTTAAAATTTTATGTCATTAGTATTTTATTTGTCTTTCTAATTTTAATTAGTAGTTTTGGAAGGGATATTAGTGACAGATCCCTTGCAATTTTCATGCGTAAAGGACATGAGTGATTAAATAAGGTAGCACTTTTGGAATCAACAGAATGAGAAGAACAAGATGATGAAAGAAGAGACCAAGAAGCATCTAAACATCTATGCTTCTACCTTCGCAAGGATTAACCACCATCACATAAACACAAACTCAAAGTTCTCACAACTCATCTTTATCCATTAGTGAGAAGACTTGAAAAGTGAAAAGGGAGCTAGAGGGGGGTGCCGCGTATTTTTTTTTTTTTTTCAAAATTATGCAAATTTAGGAATGAATTTTTGAAATTTTTTGAGATAACACTACATTTGCTTATATATATAGTATAGATAGTATAGATTGCGTTTGTGGTACTAAGTGCCCATTTGGGAACCAAGATTAAAAGCTGTGTTTTGCAGCTTGGGGGTAAAAGGCTAGATTGGTTGTTTTAACAATAAGTCATTTGGGAAGTCCAAAAAAGTTACATGTGAAATTACCATTATACCCTTCATGTTGTATAGGGTTGTACATGGGTGAAAATGTAAATTTACTGAATTGGGTAGGGATATTTTGGTCATTTGATTGTGATGCGACATCATAAACAAATATTAACCGAAAAAGCCAAAAGCAGTTTTTTACCAACTTCCCAAATCACTTTCTAAAAAAGCCAAAAACTTGGTAAAAAACCAAAAGCCTGCTTTTTACCATCTTCCCAAAACACTCCTAAATTGGTAGTTTTCTAGTTTAATGTTTAAAGATTTTTGCTTTAGTTGGTTGGCAAGAGTATGTTATCTAAATTTGACCTTTTTTAATTTTTGTTAGGCCCACATTAGAGAGCTTGAAGAAGAAGTAAACCTTCTTGAGAATCTTTCACATCCAAACATTGTTGTAAGTATTTGATTTGCATTCTTCCTGAAGCAATGGTTGTTCATTTTTATTGTCTTGTCTGTCTATTTTTATTATTTTGGTTGGTTTTCTAACTTTACTCGTCTCTTCTTTTTCTTGAAGAGATACTTGGGAACAACTAGAGAGGAGGCATCGTTGAATATTTTGTTGGAAATTGTCCCCGGTGGATCTATCTCTTCACTTCTGGGAAAATTTGGTTCGTTCCCCGAGTCTGTAAGTTGATTACCACTTATTCAAATTATATATTTTCTATTTTGGAGTATTGAAGTTTATATCAAATAACACTTTATCGAGAGGCAAGGCCTGCTTATTGACTTTAAAAAATTCATTTTAGGATTTTTTTTTTATCAACAAAATAAGAAAACTTTATTGATGAAATCAGAACATACATTACATATGAACACCAAAAATAAAGAAAAGACAAGTGCTCGATAGCATCATAGCACCCCAACCTGATCCCAACTAGGTTGGCACCAAGAGGGATGCCCAATCTTGTGCTAGCTCAAGCCAAAATGTTGGTGAGAAACCAACAACAAACAGAAAAATCACCCCAAAACAAAGAAGTAACAAGCAATCAAATAGACCCCACCTGTTAAAACTATCAAACAGCAACCACCTATCCTACAGACAATGATCTCCACAGCCAAAAATTAGCCCAGAATTCTGATTCTGTTCCGCTGCTTTGAGCAAGGTCTTACTTGCTGAAGGTTGAACACCACATCATTAATAGAAAAATGTATTCTATATGTGTTATATTTCAACCATAAAGCAATTCTAACCTTCAGCAACTCCCCAAAATTTGTAAAATCTGGTTGACTTGCATTGAACACACATTCATTTCTGAGCTTCCACACAGACCACATGATAGCAAAACTAATAGAATGTCATATCCTCCTTTCAAAGCTGCTACAGCTTGTACCTAACCACCATTCTAGAAGATCTCCAATAGACCTAGGAATTACCCAAGACAAGTTCCACCAATCCAATAATTTAGACCACATTCTCCATACCAAGGGCAATGTAGCAGGATATGATTGACAGTTTCCACATTCTCCCTGCAAAACAGACAATAATTGTTCACATTGGGATCCAAAACTCCAATTCTTTGAAGATAGAAAGCCGTTTTCACTCGACCTTTCCAAGCCAACCAACCAACCAAAAAATTTCACTCTTGGTGGTGCACCGTTACCCCACAGCAGTTTAGTAATCCTAAGAGATGGGCCTTAAGCAGACTCACACCATCTTCTGGCAGAGGAAATAGAAAAAGAGCCCAATGGTTCTGCATTCCACCAACCTTGATCATCAATATTGATCCTTAGATTGGAAACATCCTCCAATACCTCAATAAGCCTTTTAACCTCCTCCTCTTCCCAGGCTCTTAAAGGTCTTTTGAATGAGAACTGCCACCCTCCGGCTGCATCTCTAATTTGAACAAAAGACTTCAGGGAGCCATCCTTAGCCTCTGATAAGTTAAAAAGCCTAGGGAAGACATCCTCTAACTTTCCAATCACCAACCATTTGTCCCTCCAAAAGTGTGTCCTTTCACCATTACTAATCATAATTTTAAAATTTTCAAAAAAAAATGAGTGCAAATCAACATTTGACAGAATATAAGATAAGATATCTCGCCAGACTAAGGACATAGATCTAGTAATCACCACATTTGAAATTTCTCCTAGAACCTGTAGGCCAAGTAGGTTATGAGAATGTACATGAGATGAAAAGCTACACTCAGAACTTGAAAACCTTGCTTCTATACTATGCAATTTGCGTTTTTTTTTTTTTTTTTTGTTGATATTCTCGCTGAATCTGTATGCTGAGCAGGTTATAAGAATGTACACAAAACAGTTGTTGTTGGGAGTGGAATACCTTCACAGGAATGGAATAATGCACAGGGACATTAAGGTATCTTCACTTTCTTGCAAATGATTCTTAACAAGGATAAAACTTCTCTCTCTCTCTCTCTCTCTCTATATATATATATATGTATGATAAAGGGCTTGCTTTTGTCTGGGAGCTAATATCCTCGTTGATAATAAGGGGTGCATAAAACTTGCAGACTTTGGTGCATCAAAGAAAGTTGTTGAGCTGGTGTGAACAATGTTTCCTCTATTTCATTTTTCATTTAATTTTTCTAGTTATTTATTTTGTTTTCTTTCCAAGGTAATATCATGTCAAATTATTTTATACTCGAGTTATGTATGTTGCTAGTACAGGCTACCATGACTGGTGCAAAGTCAAGGAAGGGTACTCCATATTGGATGGCTTCTGAAGTTATCCGTCAAACCGAGCATAGCTTGTGAGTACAATCACACATTTCCATACTTATAGCTGATCTATGAAATGGATAAGACAAATGCGACCATGTGTTTTCTTACTAGCTTAAGCCATGTCACTTTAGTTACATCCTCAATGTGGATAAAGTTACTCTTACGCATTGGTGTAGTAAATGCTTGAAATATTTGCACTTAAACACGTGCATATACACCATGCTTGTTGCACTCCTCATTTTGTGTTTGTTTTAGCTCATTAGTTTAATATCAAACATTCCAGCTCTGCTGATATATGGAGTGTTGGATGTACGGTTATTGAGATGGCTACAGGAAAGCCTTCTTGGAGCCAACAGTATCAGGAGGTATTTTGAAACCATCTTCCATTGCTTTCCTACTGAAGTATTTATTTGCTCTATTGACTACAACTTTGGAACTCAGTAAGATGTTAGTTCATTGTTTGTAAACTAACTAGCTGGTGTTTCTTTTAGGTTTCTGCTCTCTTCCATATTGGGACAACTAAATCTCATCCACCCATCCCCAAGCATCTCTCTACTGAAGCAATAGATTTTTTGTTAAAATGTTTGCAGAAGTATGTTTCTCATGCCTATTATTTTTGTTTCTTGCTTCTCCTGCCCTTTGTATCCATTGCCAATTATTTTTTTTTAGGCTGATATACAAATTTATAAGAAGATAACTTATGCTTTATTTTTAAGTTTGTTTCATTCTCTTATCCTTCTGTGGCAGGGAACCAAACTTAAGGCATGTTGCATCAGATCTGCTGCAGGTACTATTACACTGCAAGCTAATTTAACTTATCAATTCCTTATAAATTAAGCTCTAACTCGTATATATATATATGTAAATTCTGGTTATCTTGTAGCAGAACATTCCTTGGTTCTGATGGAAAACACAATGTTAGATAATAAAAGTTGTCACTTCATTTAATAATTGTTCTAAAAAATGTTTTTGGCTCATCATATGCAGCATCCATTTGTTACTAGGGAGTATCAGGAACCCTATCCTGTGTTACGCGCTTCAGTTATGGTCAGTATAACTGCATGAAGCCTTCTTTGTTTGCATTATGCAACTTTTCTTTTTCTATTCTTATTTATTTTACCATCATTAGGAAAATTCTGGAAAAAATATGGCAACACCTGAGATGGAGCTTAAGAACTCATAAGGGTTTTTGTTAAATAACCTTGGGTGCTTTCAAGATATATTATTGTCTGTTATTTGTAATTATGACTCTTTGAGGTTGCATTTCTGCTTTAGCATGGACCCTGTTATCAGGACAACCTACACGCGATTGAAGGATGTTCATAATAATGTGAGGTGCTCAACTATATATCCTGAGAAGTTCCCAGGAAGTGTCCCATATTGGGGATCAGGCAATTGTAATGATGACATGTGTCAGATAGATGATGAAGATGATCTTGTGATTGGAGCATCAACAAAGTTTGATTTTGCTTTACTTTCTGATGATTTTAATAAGGTAACATATTGCTTTTATGCCCTCCAACAAATATAATATTTGTCAGCATAGTAACCCTTAACAACCAATGGTTTGTTTTTTTTTTTTTTTTTGTGTGTTAATCTAAAGTTTTAATCCTATGTCTGAGCCCGACGATAATTGGCCATGCAAGTCTGATGACACTCCAGAGAAGTTCCCAGGAAGTGTCCCACATTGGGGATCAGGCAATTGTGATGATGACATGTGTCAGATAGATGATGAAGATGATCTTGTGATTAGAGCATCAGCAAAGTTTGATTCTGCTTTACTTTCTGATGATTTTAATAAGGTAACATATTGCTTTTATGCCCTCTAACAAATATAATATTTGTCAACATAGTAACCCCTAACAACCAATGGTTTGTTGTTTTTGTTAATCTATAGTTTTAATCCTATGTCTGAGCCTGACGATAATTGGCCATGCAAGTCTGATGACACTCCAGAGTTGGAAAGTAGAGTGAACTTATTTTTTGGTCAAACAGTTAACAAGGCTACTGACATCCCTCGAGCATCTGGTAAGGGGAACAACGATTTTACATTTCCATGTAGGCCCTTAGTAGCTAAGGATGATGATGATGATGATAATGATGATGAAGTTATTGAGTAAAAAATTAGAGCATTCCTTGATGAGAAGGTATTATCGCTTCCACTGAAGTTTTCTTTTCTGGTTATGGAGGCTTTGGGTCATTTGTTGTTGAAGGCGGTTCATGGCGGTTTGTTGTAGGGATTTGAGGTGGATTATTTGAGATCAGGCAATTGTGATGATGACATGTGTCAGATAGATGATGAAGATGATCTTGTGATTGGAGCATCAGCAAAGTTTGATTCTGCTTTACTATCTGATGATTTTAATAAGGTAACATATTGCTTTTATGCCCTCCAATAAATATAATATTTGCCTGCATAGTAACCCCTAACAACCAATGGTTTGTTGTTTTTGTTAATCTAGAGTTTTAATCCTATGTTTGAGCCCGACGATAATTGGCCATACAAGTTTGATGACACTCCAGAGTTGGAAAGTACAGTGAACTTATTTTCTGGTCAAACAATTAACAAGTCTGCTGACATCCCTTGAGCATCGAGTAAGGGGAACAATGATTTTACATTTCCATGTGGGCCCTTAGTAGCTGAGGATGATGATGATGATGATGATGATGATGAAGTGGTTATGACGAAGTATGGTTTGGGTAGAGGGGGGTGGTGTTCGGGAAGGGTGGGGCTGACTCATGGTCGGGGTGTTTGGAAAGGCATTTGGTTGGGTTGGGAGGCGTTTTGGCGTCGGGTTCGGTTGAAGGTTGGAGTAGGGTGATTCTGCAGCTGTTAACGTTGCCTATGCTGCTAGCTCCGGAACTTATTCCCAATGTGTATCAAATATTGGCACTGAAAGTGTTTAAACTCTGTCACAAGTACAGCCACCTAAGCCTAGTGAATGGAAAGAGGTTGTTCGTGATGATCAGGAGCTGATTAATCCAAGGTTTGTGAGTAGATGTTTGATGCTTGCTTTAGTTTATATTTCCTTTTGGTGGACCATGTTTTCTTTCTGTAAACTGAGAATGAAAAATGTTTTACTAGCAGCGCAAGCTTCTATGAGAGAAAAAGAATATGGGAAGAAGAGCTTTATGAAGAGCTTGAAAGGAAACGAGGCAAGTGAAAATTTACCTTCTATTCAAAAGATTATAAAACCAAGCTGTTGTGTTTATTGTGATCTACTTGCTAGTCTTCAGGATAAACGATAGTCTACTCTAGGTCTAGCTTTCTGCATTCTAGGTCCTGGGAGATCAAATCATTGAAAAGCTCAAATTAAGTTCTGTTGTGAAACTGCACATAGGACAATCTTGCATCATGCCATTGTATACCTTAACAAGACATGTAGAACAATGTTTCAAAGGTTTTGGACCTCTTTTGATTAAGTGGAATTCTTGTGTGTAAGGTTGTTGGAACTCTTGTTACAAATTGCTGAACAGAAGCAACAAGAAGTCTGTGGCCTAGAGAACTCTGTTTCAACTACCATATGGTTCGTGGGAGGAGGTATTGCGTTTGCTCATTGAACATGGGGCTTTGATTGTAGCTGATATATATAGTACCACAATCATATATGCTTACATGTTTTATAAAATGTTTTATTCTGTTTATTTACTTGTTTATTTTTTGTGGGAACAAATTTTTAATCTGAAATAGGACAATTCGTGAGTTGATTTCAGCTCAGGTTCATTGAACTTGGGGCTTTTGATTTTAGTTCCAAGTTCCAATTTGGTTCATTTGGGTTAGTGATGCACAGTTGGAGGTTGAACGTTAAAAGTGCATAGGCTCCATTCATTTTATTAATATATTTGGACCCTTAATCGAACCTTATTTGTTAATCTATGGTTTAGTTTCATCTACGAGAAATATTGCTTGGTCAGATGATTAGTCGTGTATGGATTGATTTTATTTTTTTCCAAAATCATGAACTTCAATTTTTACTTAAGAAGTTAAGCTGGACCTCTGGCTTCAATTTGTGCTTGTTGCAACAACGAGCTTGGTTCTACAGTGTTTGCCAAGCTTGTTGAGCCAATGCTGAGTTGGTGAGCTGTTCTAGATGAGCGCTGTAGTAATTATTTTCTTTATGGTTTTTATTTTAAGCAGTACATCTTGCCTATATTTTTATTTTCATTTGTGAGCCTAATTTTGTTGTGCTTGTTTATTTGATATCAATACTAGTTTCTAGCAAAGAGGAGGTGGATGTTCCCGACAGCTTTTGTATTCAACCAGTTGACTTGAACCATTTTTCGAAGAAGATGGAAAAATTTACGGTTACCAAGGGTTGAAGGTAATACACCTTTTTGTTAAATTGGAAAATTTGGTTAAGACTCCACTGTTGATAATTTGATGCTCTTGAAATTGTATCTTCCCATTATGGCGTCTGTGCCCAAATTTTTTTGGTGATTATCGAACTTTCGTTTTTGTTTCTATCTCCTTTTCAGTAGTTGCTTGCTCTTGTTTTGGCATTGTGCATTTATGTCCTCAGTGTGGAGGCTATGAAAGTTGCATTCATGGATATGCATGCTTTTTGTCAAGCTAAAAAAAGCTCTTTTTGTTCGTAACATATAATAATATACTTTCCCCCTGCACAACCCAGATCATGCACAATCTCTTGCATGAAAATACATTAAACATTAAGGCCATATTTAGGATTGTTTTCATTTTTGATGTTTTTGGTTTTGGTGAAAATAGAAATAATGAAAAACATTGAAAGCACCTATGATTTTTATATGGTTTTCATTTTTGTCTGAATTTGTTTTCAAAGATTTACAAAGCAATGTAAAAGTAATTCCTAAAAAAGAGGTGTGTGCAGAATTTTTTTCAAAAATAGTCTGCCAAACAAGTTTTTTTGTGTCAGTTTCCGTTTTTTCTATTTTCTAGAATATAAAATGAAAACAATAGCAAATGTGCCCTAATTGTTTATTTGGAACCGTTCTTTTCTAGCTTGCAAGTGTTAATTTATTTATTTGTAATTTATATTTTATCACAAATCATGCAGATCACCATCTGGGTTAGCAGCATATCTTTTCATGCATATGCTAAGATTACATTTCAGAGCACATCTGATGTAAGTATTTACACTTATCTTTAGCCCGATTCTAGGTTTGTCTTGTAATGGTTTGCTAATGATTTCTATCCCTTAACTGTTATAAGGGAGGCAAGAGGGATTATAGATCTGAAATCTGCTCTCCAGGTAATCATGGACCACCCATCTTAACCTATTCCCTTGACATCCAATATCCATTTACTCATTGAGTTCTGATCTTTAAGTCATTCCTTACAGAATATTTTTGCTGAGAATATTGTTGAGAAAAAGGAGGATTTATTTTCAACCAAGTGTGACTATGTTAAGTATGTTTCGTCAATGACTTACCTTTACATTTGATGCTTTCTCATTTTGTCTTCTGAAATTGTGTTATCTTGGTTGTTAGATTATTGTTAAATTTGATACTGTGATTTTTGTTCTTTGTCACAGATCTATTGTCTCGAAAGGGGAGATATTGCAGCAAAACACCACCAATGCGCACAACAGTGATTCTAACAGTTATTTGAAGACAGATTGTTCTGATTTGGAGGTGCTCTTTAACGCCTTTGCTGTATTATTGTTAGTGAATAGAGTGCTTGCTTTGTTTTGCATTTCATGGATTTGCTATAAAGACTTGCTATGATTAATGATACTGAATGTTGGGTAGTTAATAAAAGAAATGTTTGTAAAACGACTAACTGAAATGAGAATATTGAGATAGATGGTCTTTCATATAATGGTTAAGCTTTCTTGGCATGCTATCTACTAAAGATAGGATCAAGGATTGGGGTGTGGTAGATGATATATCTTGTGTGCTTTGTAATGTGGAGACGGAATCACATAATCATTTGTTTTTTGAATGCTGCTTTTCCCATTATGTTTGGAAAGAGATTTTGTTGAGTAAGTATGTGAGTAGAAAGAAACCCTATGTCCTTTGTAGCTGAGATTGATTGGGTAGTTCACAATATAGGTGGAAAGTCTTTTGGCCATTCAGTACACAAATTGGCAATGGCTGCTACTATCTATCTTGTGTAGATGGAGAGGAACTACAGAACTTTTTCTCACAGAAGGATAGATGCAAATTCAGTTCTAAATAAATTGATCAATGACATTAGAGCAAGATTATATTCATGGGAGAATATAAAATAGTCATACAAATAACAAGTTATGTTCTTCTTGGGGATTTCCCCAACGGGGTCAGTACTGGATGAGATGAAGGAATAGCTAAATACTCGATAGCTAGTTGATAGTTCTTTTATGTGTGTAGTTTGTGAAAATATTTGTTCTGTTGAAAGCTACTAGGCTGTTGATCTTTGTTATAACTAGTTTGACTGGAGGATGCCCCTGTAAAGCTTGTATCTATTTGTTTTATGAAATGAAATTTAACTTACGAAAAAGAAAATTAAAAATAATAAATGAATTCAATGTAAAGAAGTTAAAAGCGGCACTAATTGAAGATAAAATGAGGTAAATCATTTGAGATTTTATGATCTTATGCATCATAGACCAATTAATGCTCATGTAAGGAGTATTGATTTGATGCACGTAGAGGGTGATAAAAGAAATGTAGGAAGACGCGGGAGAACTTGGGTTAAAGTGATAAGAAATGACATGACTATCTGTAGACGTCCCCGAACGCATCCCGGGGCGAGGAGTGCGAGTCCCCCCCCCCCCGCGGTTCGGGTTCGATATTGGGTTACTACAGTTCGAAGGACTCAAATGTCACGGTTCTTAATCTTGAACCAAAGAGTCCAAATCCGGCAAATCATTTTTGAAAACAGATTTTTTGAAAAGAAGTGCCAAATATGGACTGCTTTGCCAGATACAGAGTCGCCACCTAAATATTTTTTTAATGGGAAATTTAGGAAACCCTGACTCGGTGCCAAAGGCCACGTGTCCGTCATCACCAAAGTTGCCTCGGCTCGGGAACTTGGGTACGATTGGGGAAGGTCACTTCGTGAGCACCCCCGCTCGCCCGGTCAAAGACTGGCCTCTACTAACCATGATATCTGTTTTTGAAAACATTGTGTGTTCTTATTCCGGTTATTAGCCTAGGTTACTATGTGATGCTCGCAGCAAACAAGTATAGACTGAGCCGTCTGAATTGGAACAAAACATTTCATGTTTGTTTGTTTGAAAATGGTTTGATGGTGCTACCCGCAGGTAGGCTAGGACGTGAATTTGCCACTCTCGGGTGGGCTTACGGAAAAACATGATTTTGCCACTATCTAGTGGGCTTAAAACAAACAATCAGTGATTTGTCCCAATCCAAATAACTCAACCTCCACCCACAGGCATTCAAGGCAGTTATATCACATAAGCACATAGCCTCATGGCAAGCATGCTAACATGGCAACACTCACACGCATGCAAGGATGCTAAAGCATAAAACTCACCGAGTACTCCAAGCCAAAACAGAAACCGATTAGAAATCATGCATGATCCTAAGTATACAGAAATGCCTAATGCAACACATGCAAAAATGCAACTATAGCAGGCTCGGCTATTCTAAACATGGCATATGAAATGCAACAGCTAACATGTATTCAACTTAGAATTGAAATACAAATGCAGTTTGTATGATGCGCCGAGCCCGGTGCGTGCAAAACAGATGAATGATGCAAACATGCTATCATACTGTATGCTAATTGAAATATGCCCTATATCTAACCATCATAAGCAGGTAAATAAAAGGGAAGAAAGACGTGGGGTTGGAAGACATACATCACACTCACCCACACTTATTACAATTATGCCCTCGTACAGAGGGTCCGAATAAATAATAATACAGTCCCGAATGAAAGAATATTACAGTCCAAAATATTACAGTCCGAATAATACACAAATTCCTAATTAATAAACAAATTAACTAAGAAAACTGTAAAACTGGCATACGAGCCAGGGGGCTGCCTCGTTATTGATGAATGATGTATGCCGGGCTGCCTCGGCGCTGAAATCCACTGGGATGCCCCAATTAGCCTCTGTTTGCAATGTTTCTCGAAATGCGTGCCAGACTCCGAAAAGCTGCTGATTCTTCAATTTGCTGCAACAGAGAGCAGGAAAGGGGCATAGCAATGTATTTCACAAATATATGCATGCCTCGATCCTCGTGCCACCAATCACACATATCGATGCATGATGGCCGAGGAATCGGATTGCATAACTCAATGTAAGATGAATGCACATGAAAACATAACAAAAACCTAACTCCATCATGGATGATCCGGAGTGTCGGTGACTTGGGAATTGAGACCCGTTCCGTCACTCGGGGTGCGGAACGTACCTCGTTTCCCGTGCCCGGGCTAACCCCTATCCCGAACACGATGCAATATGCATGATATGCATGAATGCAACTAACATATGACCTAGCATGCACAATGCTATGAAAATGAGATGCCTCGAAATGCGTGCATGCGGGCACGCAAACCGAGGCAATGATCCTAAGGCATGAAATGGCAGACGCAATGCAAATTGGACTTACACTAACACGAGTGGACCTCAGCCACACTCACATAAGAGGCCGACGGATGAAAATGAAGTGCCTCAAAATGCGTGCACACGGGCACGCAAACCGAGGCAATGGCATACGCAATGCAATGAGACTAAAATGGCAAATACAATGCAATATGGGCTTACACTAACATGAGAGAGCCTCAGCCACACTCACACAAGAGGCCAATGGATGAAAATGAGATGCCTCGAAGTGCGTGCACACGGGCACGCAAACCGAGGCGATGGCCCTAAGGCATGAAATGGCGTGGAATAGGATATGCAAACATGCAAACGAATTTCAGCACTGAAATTATGGGGAAAACAGTCCCGAAAGATGGCGAAATGACACCAAATGCGAGGAATGGTCCCGAAATGCGAATTTAGGCACCCGAAATGGCCTATAGCTATACCATACATGCGCAATATGGACATGGAATGAAAATACAGTAGCAAGGCAGCCCCAAGACAAGCATTTTTCAGTCATAAAAAGGGCCGAACAGCAAACACGCATAGGATTAAGCTAGTATGCAAAAATGGCTCCACAAGAGGGGTATTGAAGTAAGTAATAAATGTAAAGCTCAAACAGAAAAATACCCTTCTACAACACTGAAGAGGGACCAAAAATATGAACATTTAAATTTTATGACATCTCCCAAATCAGTATGCAAACATGCTAAAAATGCCATGCAAGATTGAAGCCACCAAAGGGCTATAACATGAAGTAGGCTAAGCATTCATCAAACAGCCAAAGTCCCTTAATGAAATATGTCCAGGGGGTCAAAATATGACCCCTTCCAGTTCTGATGATGGCCCAAAAACAGAAGTAAGATAGGCTAACAAAGCATGCAAAAATGGGGGCCAAAGAGGGGTATAATGGTAAGTATTACATGGAGACCCCAAACAAGGCTGAGCCCTTCTACAATGTTGTAGAGGGTCCCAAAATAGGCCTATTCTCAGTTTACATCAGGCCCCAAAACAGATCACACATAAGCTCAAAATATCATGCAAAATAATGGCATATAAGAGGGTATTGAGACAAGTACCAAATGGAGGGCTCAAACAGGGTTGAGCCCTTGAACAAACATAAAGAATGGCTCAAAAAAGGCCTAGTTTCAGTTAGGGTCGGAGCCCAAAACAGTAAGCAAATAGGGCTAAGAAATGAGGCAAAAATGAGCTCAAAAGAGGGAGATTCACACTTACCCTTGAAGACCACTTCTTTTCTACCTCTTGGCTTGAGTTGCAGCACCTTTGACCTCTGGAAATCAGCCTCCAAGTGTTGGAATGGAGTGTGGGGGTCTTGTGCTAGGGGTTGATGTAGAAATGGTGCAAGGAAAATGACTTTGGAGCTTGGAAATGGAGAGAAATGGGAGGTGGAAGGTATAGATCTCTCCCAAATGTGTCTAAAAAAATGTCTAACCTTGAGCCAAGAAGCCAAGCCTCTCCTTTATAGAGGAGAGGCATGAAAAATATCTAAAGGACCTCTCTAATCCTCCATACACGTGTATGGAGGATGGTCCAATTGGCAACCAGCTGGCACAGCTGGAATACACTGAGGGAGAGGAAAATGGCCGGCTAGTTTAAAGGGGCAGAAAAGTCACTTTTTTTGGTAAGTGGCCGGCCGGCTGGAAAAGGTGGCCGGCCGGCAAGGTCAACAAGAGAAAATTAAGAAAAGTGGCCGGCCATGAAGCCCCAGAAGTTAGCTTTCCAATGCCGCAAACCTTGCATTAAAATTCCTCCTGTAGAAAAAGTTATGCTAGTTTCCGTAAAGCCGCGCAGATTCAGTCCAACCGGACTTCAACCAACCATATCTCCTCCCTCCGGATTTGGACTTAGGAGATTCTTGAGTACAAAATGAAGCCCCGGAAGTAAGCTTTCCAATGGTGGTGGCCTCATATTTTAATTCTTCTTGTGCAAAGAGTTACGCCCGTTTCGGTGAAGCCGCGCAGACTTTTCTCCTTCCCGGATTCATGCTGAACCACTTTTGACCAAACAAAAAGTTGGTTGTCAGAACAATTGCTGGCCTCCCAACCTCCTACAAGCTTCCTAACCATGAAAATAAGGCCTCCACCAAAAATGAGCCCAAACCGATGCAAAATGAAGGCTCGGGGGCCAAAACACGCAGTTCGGGGTCCCGAAAATAGGCTGTTAAGCACCGAAAGTGGCATTCGACCACGAAGCGGGTATCTAAGACCCCAGTGTCCCTCGAAAGGGAGTAAATAAGATGCATGCCAAAAACTGAAGGAATCGGAGATGGTTAGACGGTCCCGAACCGAGGCACACGGCCTGACGGCTCCGAAAACCGGGAACCGGGCTCCGGAATGGGCAAAATGGCCTACGGCCACGAAATGTAGCCCACGGCCACTGAGAGATGGTCTATGGGACCTCTCCCTCCCCTCAGGAAAAGAAACAGAGAAAACCGAGTCTGGTTCGCAAACCGAGGCAAGGCACAGAAAAGAGCCCGGAAGTCCGGAGGCAAGGCTCGCAGCCGAGACTCCAAAACTCCTGGACGAGCGCGATATGCAACATCACCAAGCGCTCAATCGGTGATGTCTGAGTCTTAAGGTCGGTCAAAAATGGGGTGTCTACAGTTGCCCCTCTTTGACAGAACTCGGAAGTCAAGAAGTGACGGGAGTGAATGTCAAAGCCAAGAGACGATCCATTTTTGACAAGGCCGAAGACTTAGACAATCAGACAAGATAGACAAAGCTGTGCCCGTAGGCATGCCCGCAGGCAGGGGCAAAATGCAAAATGATATGCAGGGAGATTTTGATAATTGGACTTATACGCTACGCGAAGTCGGTTAGAAAATTGGACTTATACGCTACGCGAAGCCGGTTTGGAAAATTGGATTTATACGCTACGCGAAGCCGGTTTGAAGATTGGACTTACACGCTAAGCGAAGCCGGTTTGAAGATTGGACTTATACGCTACGCGAAGCCGGTTATCACTCAGGATCATGCAAAGAGAGCTGTGATGAAGCAAATATGCAAAATAAATGCAACATTTTAAGCGAAAGCTAGGCAAGAAGTAAACTCGAGACAAATTACATCTTGTGCAGAAAGGATGCAAGAAAAATTATGCAATGCTCACTGCGTCTCACACGGAGAAGGCTAAAAGCGACTACCGAGAATACCCGTAGTCTCACACAAGACATCTCTCTGCGTATCACACACAAGAGAGGAAGAAGGTAAACCTCTCAGCGTATCACACGCAAGAGAGGAAAGGTAAGTTTCTCAGCGTATCACACGCAAGAGAAGAAAGGTGAACCTCTTAGCATATCACATGCAAGAGAGGAAAGGGTCGTCTCTCAGCGTATCACACGCGAGAGAGGAAAGGGTCGTCTCTCAGCGTATCACACGCAAGAGAGGAAAAGGTAGAAACCGGGTAAACAATGGTGTAACCAACAGGCGTATCTCAACGTATTTCATACGGAGAGAGGGAAGGTTTTAACCGGGGAAACAATGGTGTAACCAACAGGCGTATCTCAACGTATTTCATACGGAGAGAGGGAAGGTTTTTACCGGGGGAACAATGGTGTAACCAACAGGCGTATCTCAACGTATTTTATACGGAGAGAGGGAAGGTTTTAACCGGGGAAACAATGGTGTAACCAACAGGCGTATCTCAACGTATTTCATACGGAGAGAGGGAAGGTTTTAACCGGGGAAACAATGGTGTAACCAACAGGCGTATCTCAACGTATTTCATGCGGAGAGAGGGAAGGTTTTAACCGGGTAAACAATGGTGTAACCAACAGGCGTATCTCAACGTATTTCATACGGAGAGAGGGAAGGTTTTAACCGGGTAAACAATGGTGTAACCAACAAGCGTATCTCAACGTATTTCATACGGAGAGAGGGAAGGTTTTAACCGGGGAAACAGTGGTGTAACCAACAGGCGTATCTCAACGTATTTCATACGGAGAGAGGGAAGGTTTTAACCGGGTAAACAATGGTGTAACCAACAGGCGTATCTCAACGTATTTCATACGGAGAGAGGGAAGGTTTTAACCGGGGAAACAATGGTGTAACCAACAGGCGTATCTCAACGTATTTCATACGGAGAGAGGGAAGGTTTTAACCGGGGGAACAATGGTGTAACCAACAGGCGTATCTCAACGTATTTCATACGGAGAGAGGGAAGGTTTTAACCGGGGAAACAATGGTGTAACCAACAGGCGTATCTCAACGTATTTCATACGGAGAGAGGGAAGGTTTTAACCGGGGAAACAATGGTGTAACCAACAGACGTATCTCAACGTATTTCATACGGAGAGAGGGAAGGTTTTAACCGGGGAAACAATGGTGTGAGTGTGTGTGATTGATACACAAAGTAGGCAAAGCGAGTGTGTGATAGATACACTATTTGAGCAAAGTGTGATGGATACACTAAGTGAATGATCTCAAACGGAACTTCTTTGAATGAACCGTACATACAATATCGTGCATGACTGAGAAAGAAACTTGACAGGTACAATGCACTACAATGCACGATGCTTAAGGAAAGCGATAGATGGACAAAGCGGCGCTTTAGAAAGCACCTCATGAGGTGAGTGGCGGTGAGCCGCTCTACTCTGATGGGGATCTCCCCTCGTGCTCTTCGAACACTTTACCTTGAACTCACAGTACAAAGGCTTTGAAATGCTGACAAGTAACAACATCTGTATGTAGGAGCTACGGCTGCTGCTTGTTTTCCTGATCATATTCACAACTTTCCCTATTCTCCAACGGGGTGACAGACTAGGTTGGTTCAGTATCCAGAATTGAGGTGCATACACGCTATCTCAACCTATGGGGCTTCCATACAGATTTCAAGCCGAGGGCACGCCTCTGGGTATTTAAACCAGACTTTAGTCTCGGAAATCCCGAACCTTTGCGTTCTAGGCAACAGCCATTCGAACTCTAATTTCCACCGTCGCAGTTGGTCTCCTAGGAACTCATTGCGAACACAGCCCAGATGACCCTGGCGAGGAACTGGTACCCAGAGAGAGCACTTTCTGATTGCCTTTCTGGCTTGAGGCAAACTTGATCTTGAGCTTGAGGTAGAGGCACACTCATACTTCGGAGCATTGGCAAGACCTGAAGAGGTACACACGGAACACAATCTCGGAGCTTACTAAAGTTGGAACAAACTCAGATGCCCGACATTTTCCTCTTTTGCTTTCGCTTTGCAGTCCGGAACCATTATAGCTTCAGATAGGTCCTGGTTCTATTGTTTTCACATGACCTGGGTTGAACCCTGCGGTTTTATGAAAGAACAAATTCTGTTTTGCACAAATGTGGAGAATGGCACAGCACTCTACGCACACAACAAATCATTTCATTTTTGAAATTGAGAGATGAGTTTTCGACCAGGTATTGAGCCTACGACTGAACACAGCAAAACGACTCAACAAGGAAATAAAAGGCACACAACCTAGATACATCGAGTAACACTCGAGACGACTCAAAACAAGAATCGAGACAAATAAAAAGACACGACACTCAGACGTGCCCAGGGAGCCTGTTTCACCGGGTAGTGTTTCCCACCCTTTCTCATTTGTGATTCTCACACCACTCGACCCTCAAGCTCTGTTTTTCTGAAAAAGCCCTTTTCTCACTTTTTCTCTCATCGCACATCTCTCTATTCTTAAATCTCTCATTTTTCATCCCTCCCCTGGGTGGTTGATGGATAAACAGCAAGTTGTGGGCTCGGGCCCCTAGCATTCTGCTAGATTCTCTTTCTTCTGCTCACAACAGTGAGTTTCTCCCACAGAGGGGTTGTGCTGCAACAGGATGTGTAGCAAATCTGCAGCTGACATCGATTGATGATGCTTTGCTGGGGAGTTTGGACGTGATCAGATCCGTCTAGATGAGGGAGTGGAATATCCCGATCCATTCCAGTTCGTGCTTTGCACTTGGCTTGATACCTCGTTGCTTGGAGGATGAGAGAGCTTTCAGCCCTTTGTTGTGCCCTTTTTGGCGAATACGGTGCCCTGTCCGGCAAGTATGTTGATAATGAGGAAAAGACAGAACACCTGACTCAACTGTACCCCTAGTTCATCATTTTGACCATTTTTTGTTTTTGGCTTTCTAAAAAAATTTGACCAAAATGAGAGTTAGATTAACATGCGTGTTCAATTTTTGATTTGAAATCATGCAAGTCAGGCTATGAGCACTAAAAATTTTCCTTTTTCGGGTCCAAGAAATGGTCCAATTTTTGGAAAAGATGGAACAATTTTCGAGAAAATTAGTCAACCTCAGTAAAAATTCTCAAAAACTATTTTTGCAAACGGCCACTTGCTTAACAAGCACGGAACCTACTCTTGAGATGCACAACCTCGGATGCGGAGGAAAATTGCCCCTTGCTTGAAGAGAGTTACATGGCAACGGAAAGTTGCCCCTTGTTTGAACGGCACTGCAGCGCATTGAATGGCAACGGAAAGCTGCCCCTTGTTTGGATGGCACCGCAGCGCATTGTAGTCAGTCCTCATGAGTGATGAACACAACCAGACTCTCAGATACAGAGAAGACAAAGATGACCAGAACCATCGCATGGACACAGTCGAATTTGAAGTGTTTTACGGCTGGACTTCAGAGTGAAGTTGCCTACGTATCCCAAAGATGGGAATCAAGCCATACGTAGTTCGAGGTTAAGGTACACTCGGGTATTTAACCTCTCCTTTTTATGCTCTAACTTTTGCCAAGGCGCCTGTTGCAGGTTTTCAACCTTGCGAGCTTTGTTTTTCTTTTCTTTTCTTTTCATTTTCATTTCTTTTCTTCTTTTTTTTTTTTCTCTTTTTCTTTCTTTTTTTTTATTTTTCTCTTTTTTTTCTTTTTGCATTTTTTGTATATATATTTTTTTTGTCTCGCTCTAACTTTTGCCTGGGTCGCCCTTTCGGGTTTTCGGCCCAGCGAGCCTCTTAAAGGGTAAAAGTGTAACAGGTCCATGCCAAATGGTTTTGAGATCCTGAAGTCATCTGAATCCAGGAAAATGATTGCTGTATTGATTCGCAGAAGGATCCATCTTTGGCTCTTCGAGCACATCGGATATTTTTTGCCCCTAGTTCGAAGGGTACTGCTGTTCTAGCTTTGCAAGCTTCTTCTGATGAGGTCTGACCTTCTTGATCTGACTTTGGTGCCTCTTGTTCGAGGGCTGCTTCAAATCTGGCCACACAGGCCTTACATTGTGGTTGACCGTTGAACATTCTGAATTCAAGTTCAAGGTTTGAAAGCAAGGGCTCAAGTCTCGAGGCTGAGAGTGATCCTAAGCTGCACAATCTCAAGAGCGATTCCACACATGTCTTCGCAGAACCGCGCAAAACATTTTTTTGAAAGTTTTTAAGAAAGCGACAAATCGCTCGCGCTGAAGACAGTATAGGACCAGTCTGGATCAAAGCTAGGGTCCTTCTCAGTACTCACATTAACAAGCATGATCTCAATCATTAAGGGCTTAGCACGCCTCTCTTTCTCTCAATTGATCAAATTTTTGCAAATCCCGAGGAATTCCTCCCTCTTTGTTTTCACCGCAGTGTTCAAAAAGGTTTTGAAAAACTTAGGTCAATACAATGACTTCAAGGCATAAGAGAGCAGGTGGAATGCACTGCCATTTCATTCAAATCCCGGCACAACTAGCACACGGCAGAAGCAAATGTGAGAGCGTGAAAATCACTGCTGTTTCATTCAAAATCTGTTGGCATAACTGGCTCCCTGGCAGAAACAGACTCAAAACAAAACAAAAAGACAAACGCAAAACAAAATGGTGACGCCCGAGGTAACACCCCCGGAATCACCCGACTCCTATACAACAGGACTGACTCGATACAATAAGACAGACCCAAAACAAAAGAGACTGACTCAAAACAAAAAGACAGACTCAAAACAAAACAAAAAACTGACCCAATACCCAAGTCAAAATGCAAAATTAACAGCACTTGTACATTGCTCAAAACAGTGCGTGCCATTCCCACGCTTGGAGTTAATCGAGCGCCACCCGCAGCTGGTTCATCCCCCTAATCACATCGCATTATCCCCTAAGTTCACCGATCCAGTGCCAATAGACTTTGCAGAGCTTGGCGCGACAATGACCCCGTTGTCAAATAAATCCTGTACTTCATGGCGAAGACGGAAACAGTCATCGGTAGTATGGCCAGTTTGCTGATGGTATACGCAGTACTGGGTAGCATCATGCGTAGTCGGAAGAGGGTTCGGGAGAGGCCGAGGCTCAAGGGGTTTGAGATGGCCTTGTCCAACAAGGATTTGGAAAGCTTTGGACAAAGGCATGTGGAGGGCATGGAAGACCCTCTGACCTCGAGGTTGGTACTTCTGGGTTTGTGGATTTTTACCAGGCGTACCAGCAAAAGGATTGGCAGGTGCTGGCCTGGTTTGCTGATCTCTTCTGAGTGCAGGATTATAGCTGAAAGGAACGTTTCTGATACAACGACCCGTCTCCCGGCTTGCCCCTTGATTCAGACTGCCCCTGACTTGAGTAGCGAAAGTGCCGTCCACAGTTTTTGCAACAAATGTGAGCACTTGCTCTTTGTTCAGTCCCTCGGCTTTCAAAGCCTCAACAGCCAACAGAAGATGCTCATGGGGATCCATGTCCGCCCCTATCTTGTTCTTTCCACTCGCCTCCACTTTGCCAAGGGATTGGCCTTCCTCGGATGTAGCTCGCCCCAAGACTGGGGAGCCTTTTGACATGAACTCCCTGGTAGGCGATGTGGTTGATGATGGCGCCAAAACTCCAAAGGTTAAATCTGCCACTGTTCTCTGAAGATCTTCAATCATGCTCCCCAGCTCAGAAGTAGTAGGTTCACGGGTTTGAGATGATTGGGGTTCAAGTGCATCCATCGTGCTTAAGCCCATGCTTTCCGGGATAAACATCTCGGACTTGAGTATATGGGTCGGGGGATATATACTGGGGTTGTAGGTGGGTGGCAGTGTATGGCTGAGGTTGGGATGTGGATGAGGTAGTTGGTCCTTGGGGTTTTGAAATGGAGCTATTGTCCGGTTGTCAATGAGATTCTGGATCTCATGACGAAGGCGGTAGCAATCATTGGTGCCATGGCCGCGCTGCTGATGATATACACAGTATTTGCTGGGGTTATGTTTGGCAGGGAGTGGGTTTGGCAAAGGTTGAGGATTAAGGGGTTTGAGATGCCCTCTTTCCATCAGGACTTTGAATGCGCTGGTTAGGCTCATATGGAGGGGGGTGAAAAATCTACCCTGAGCTCGGGCTGGGCTGGCTATTTGTAGGCTGGCCTTGGCAAAAGGGTCGGCTATGGCGACTGTGTTGACTTTAGCAGGTTTGGAAAGGCCCTGCGAATCTTCAGCTGGCAAAAGTGGGTCAAAGTTCGGCTGGGGTCCCGAAGCTGGGTGCGAGGCAGATGCCCCAGATGGGCGTTGCGTTTCAGCACTGGTCTCATCCTGCATTGCAGTTCCCTGATTTAACACTGCTATCATAGCCACAAATTCTTCCGAACCTTGTGCCATCATGGGTCTACTGATGATGTGACTGGTGACTGTCGGATCGGATGAGCCAATGAGCCCTGTATGGCCCTTCTTTGCCTTGCCTCAGCGAAAGAACACCGGTTTCCCTTGAATCGAATTTCTGACCTCACAAAGTCTATCAGCACTAGTCCAATGTACCTGGGGGATAGTGGAGCCTTCTGAAGCTATAGTTCCAGGACTACCTAGCAAAAGAGAAAACAGACAGCATCTCAACCCAATTTCACCAGAACAGATACGAACAAAACCGAATGAGTGTGCTCTCTACTGAATTCTGCCCCAAAATTCCGCCTGCAAGCTGATACCCTCAGGTAAAACTGATTCCACCAAATACTGATGCCCTCAGGCCTCATACCCAAAATACTGAATTGGTGCCCGCAGGCCTGATGCTCAAACTTGCAAACTGATACATGCATTCCCTGTAGAGGCACACTCTAACAAGCACATAACAGATAAGTGAGAGCCAAAACACCCCTATGTTGGGGTAGGGTTTCCCTGTCCTATTTTGTCAGGAGCTAGGGTTTCACTACGCACGCAGCGGCTTCAAACAACCTATAAACGGGTAAGCAACCTGTCCTAGTTTGGAATGGTCACTATGGATCCGAATATGCACTAGGTCGAATGGTCAAAAAGGGTGCCCCGGTAAAACCGGGGTTTGTGTTCCCATACTGGCAGAGCCCGTAACCGGTCAGCCTTATGGACATGCCTTGACAAGACAAGCCTCTGGCAAACCGCTCAGGAATAGCAGATGGCAAACACAGTGTCCTAGGCGCACCAATGCAAATGCAATGCAAAGAAACACACAAGTGTAGTCAAAACCAGATATCATGAGTTCGAGTCAAGTTCTCTAAATCCCCAGCAGAGTCGCCAGAAACTGTAGACGTCCCCGAACGCATCCCGGGGCGAGGAGTGCGAGTCCCCCCCCCTCCGTTCGGGTTCGATATTGGGTTACTACAGTTCGAAGGACTCAAATGTCACGGTTCTTAATCTTGAACCAAAGAGTCTAAATCCGGCAAATCGTTTTTGAAAACAGATTTTTTGAAAAGAAGTGCCAAACATGGACTGCTTTGCCAGATACAGAGTCGCCACCTAAATTTTTTTTAATGGGAAATTTAGGAAACCCTGACTCGGTGCCAAAGCCACGTGTCCGTCATCACCAAAGTTGCCTCGGCTCGGGAACTTGGGTATGATTGGGGAAGGTCACTTCGTGAGCACCCCGCTCGCCCGGCCAAAGACCGGCCTCTACTAACCATGATATCTGTTTTTGAAAACATTGTGTGTTCTTATTCCGGTTATTAGCCTAGGTTACTATGTGATGCTCGCAGCAAACAAGTATAGACTGAGCCGTCTGAATTGGAACAAAACATTTCATGTTTGTTTGTTTGAAAATGGTTTGATGGTGCTACCCGCAGGTAGGCTAAGACGTGAATTTGCCACCCTCGGGTGGGCTTACGGAAAAACATGATTTTGCCACTATCTAGTGGGCTTAAAACAAACAATCAGTGATTTGTCCCAATCCAAATAACTCAACCTCCACCCACAGGCATTCAAGGCAGTTATATCACATAAGCACATAGCCTCATGGCAAGCATGCTAACATGGCAACACTCACACGCATGCAAGGATGCTAAAGCATAAAACTCACCGAGTACTCCAAGCCAAAACAGAAACCGATTAGAAATCATGCATGATCCTAAGTATACAGAAATGCCTAATGCAACACATGCAAAAATGCAACTATAGCAGGCTCGGCTATTCTAAACATGGCATATGAAATACAACAGCTAACATGTATTCAACTTAGAATTGAAATACAAATGCAGTTTGTATGATGCGCCGAGCCCGGTGCGTGCAAAACAGATGAATGATGCAAACATGCTATCATACTGTATGCTAATTGAAATATGCCCTATATCTAACCATCATAAGCAGGTAAATAAAAGGGAAGAAAGACGTGGGGTTGGAAGACATACATCACACTCACCCACACTTATTACAATTATGCCCTCGTACAGAGGGTCCGAATAAATAATAATACAGTCCCGAATGAAAGAATATTACAGTCCAAAATATTACAGTCCGAATAATACACAAATTCCTAATTAATAAACAAATTAACTAAGAAAACTGTAAAACTGGCATACGAGCCAGGGGGCTGCCTCGCTATTGATGAATGATGTATGCCGGGCTGCCTCGGCGCTGAAATCCACTGGGATGCCCCAATTAGCCTCTGTTTGCAATGTTTCTCGAAATGCGTGCCAGACTCCGAAAAGCTGCTGATTCTTTAATTTGCTGCAACAGAGAGCAGGAAAGGGGCATAGCAATGTATTTCACAAATATATGCATGCCTCGATCCTCGTGCCACCAATCACACATATCGATGCATGATGGCCGAGGAATCGGATTGCACAACTCAATGTAGGATGAATGCACATGAAAACATAACAAAAACCTAACTCCATCATGGATGATCCGGAGTGTCGGTGACTTGGGAATTGAGACCCGTTCCGTCACTCGGGGTGCGGAACGTACCTCGTTTCCCGTGCCCGGGCTAACCCCTATCCCGAACACGATGCAATATGCATGATATGCATGAATGCAACTAACATATGACCTAGCATGCACAATGCTATGAAAATGAGATGCCTCGAAATGCGTGCACGCGGGCACGCAAACCGAGGCAATGATCCTAAGGCATGAAATGGCATACGCAATGCAAATTGGACTTACACTAACACAAGTGGACCTCAGCCACACTCACATAAGAGGCCGACGGATGAAAATGAAGTGCCTCGAAATGCGTGCACACGGGCACGCAAACCGAGGCAATGGCATACGCAATGCAATGAGACTAAAATGGCAAATACAATGCAATATGGGCTTACACTAACATGAGAGTGCCTCAGCCACACTCACACAAGAGGCCATCAGATGAAAATGAGATGCCTCGAAATGCGTGCACACGGGCACGCAAACCGAGGCAATGGCCCTAAGGCATGAAATGGCATACGCAATGCAAATTGGACTTACACTAACACGAGTGGACCTCAGCCACACTCACATAAGAGGCCGATGGATGAAAATGAAGTGCCTCGAAATGCGTGCACACGGGCACGCAAACCGAGGCAATGGCATACGCAATGCAATGAGACTAAAATGGCAAATACAATGCAATATGGGCTTACACTAACATGAGAGAGCCTCAGCCACACTCACACAAGAGGCCAATGGATGAAAATGAGATGCCTCGAAGTGCGTGCACACGGGCACGCAAACCGAGGCGATGGCCCTAAGGCATGAAATGGCGTGGAATAGGATATGCAAACATGCAAACGAATTTCAGCACTGAAATTATGGGGAAAACAGTCCCGAAAGATGGCGAAATGACACCAAATGCGAGGAATAGTCCCGAAATGCGAATTTAGGCACCCGAAATGGCCTATAGCTATACCATACATGCGCAATATGGACATGGAATGAAAATACAGTAGCAAGGCAGCCCCAAGAAAAGCATTTTTCAGTCATAAAAAGGGCCGAACAGCAAACACGCATAGGATTAAGCTAGTATGCAAAAATGGCTCCACAAGAGGGGTATTGAAGTAAGTAATAAATGTAAAGCTCAAATAGAAAAATACCCTTCTACAACACTAAAGAGGGACCAAAAATATGAACATTTAAATTTTATGACATCTCCCAAATCAGTATGAAAACATGCTAAAAATGCCATGCAAGATTGAAGCCACCAAAGGGCTATAACATGAAGTAGGCTAAGCATTCATCAAACAGCCAAAGTCCCTTAATGAAATATGTCCATGGGGTCAAAATATGACCCCTTCCAGTTCTGATGATGGCCCAAAAACAGAAGTAAGATAGGCTAACAAAGCATGCAAAAATGGGGGCCAAAGAGGGGTATAATGGTAAGTATTACATGGAGACCCCAAACAAGGCTGAGCCCTTCTACAATGTTGTAGAGGGTCCCAAAATAGGCCTATTCTCAGTTTACATCAGGCCCCAAAACAGATGACACATAAGCTCAAAATATCATGCAAAATAATGGCATATAAGAGGGTATTGAGACAAGTACCAAATGGAGGGCTCAAACAAGGTTGAGCCCTTGAACAAACATAAAGAATGGCTCAAAAAAGGCCTAGTTTCAGTTAGGGTCGGAGCCCAAAACAGTAAGCAAATAGGGCTAAGAAATGAGGCAAAAATGAGCTCAAAAGAGGGAGATTCACACTTACCCTTGAAGACCACTTCTTTTCTACCTCTTGGCTTGAGTTGCAGCACCTTTGACCTCTGGAAATCAGCCTCCAAGTGTTGGAATGGAGTGTGGGGGTCTTGTGCTAGGGGTTGATGTAGAAATGGTGCAAGGAAAATGACTTTGGAGCTTGGAAATGGAGAGAAATGGGAGGTGGAAGGTATAGATCTCTCCCAAATGTGTCTAAAAAAATGTCTAACCTTGAGCCAAGAAGCCAAGCCTCTCCTTTATAGAGGAGAGGCATGAAAAATATCTAAAGGACCTCTCTAATCCTCCATACACGTGTATGGAGGATGGTCCAATTGGCAACCAGCTGGCACAGCTGGAATACACTGAGGGAGAGGAAAATGGCCGGCTAGTTTAAAGGGGCAGAAAAGTCACTTTTTTTGGTAAGTGGCCGGCCGGCTGGAAAAGGTGGCCGGCCGGCAAGGTCAACAAGAGAAAATTAAGAAAAGTGGCCGGCCATGAAGCCCCAGAAGTTAGCTTTCCAATGCCGCAAACCTTGCATTAAAATTCCTCCTGTAGAAAAAGTTATGCTAGTTTCCGTAAAGCCGCGCAGATTCAGTCCAACCGGACTTCAACCAACCATATCTCCTCCCTCCGGATTTGGACTTAGGAGATTCTTGAGTGCAAAATGAAGCCCCGGAAGTAAGCTTTCCAATGGTGGTGGCCTCATATTTTAATTATTCTTGTGCAAAGAGTTACGCCCGTTTCGGTGAAGCCGCGCAGACTTTTCTCCTTCCCGGATTCATGCTGAACCACTTTTGACCAAACAAAAAGTTGGTTGTCAGAACAATTGCTGGCCTCCCAACCTCCTACAAGCTTCCTAACCATGAAAATAAGGCCTCCACCAAAAATGAGCCCAAACCGATGCAAAATGAAGGCTCGGGGGCCAAAACACGCAGTTCGGGGTCCCGAAAATAGGCTGTTAAGCACCGAAAGTGGCATTCGACCACGAAGCGGGTATCTAAGACCCCAGTGTCCCTCGAAAGGGAGTAAAAAGATGCATGCCAAAAACCGAAGGAATCGGAGATGGTTAGACGGTCCCGAACCGAGGCACACGGCCTGACGGCTCCGAAAACCGGGAACCGGGCTCCGGAATGGGCAAAATGGCCTACGGCCACAAAATGTAGCCCACGGCCACTGAGAGATGGTCTATGGGACCTCTCCCTCCCCTCAGGAAAAGAAACAGAGAAAACCGAGTCTGGTTCGCAAACCGAGGCAAGGCACAGAAAAGAGCCCGGAAGTCCGGAGGCAAGGCTCGCAGCCGAGACTCCAAAACTCCTGGACGAGCGCGATATGCAACATCACCAAGCGCTCAATCGGTGATGTCTGAGTCTTAAGGTCGGTCAAAAATGGGGTGTCTACACTATCGTAAACTTGACTAAGAATGTGATTGTGAATGGAGCCAATGGCAGGAAATTGATCCATGTAACTGGCCCCAAGTAAGCAGGACAAAGGCTTGTTGAGTTGTAAACTTTTGAAAATGTCTTGCCTTTCAAAGACTCCTTGCTAGTAGACTTGTTCCCTCGTTCGTTCTTGGGAAGATTAAGGATGAGAACATCCTCAATAAATCCATTTGCATCTTCTCACCCCCACCCGCAAAAATAATTAATAAGCAAACAAAAGAAAAACAAATTCCCTCTGTCATAGTTGCATTTTAGAACACAGTGTAGCCATTACGCTTGAATTTTTTTTCTTGATAATGACAGTTCTTATTTTCTTTTGATTGTCATAATTATGGTTTCTTTCCAATTGGACTAGGTTAATCGGGTTGTGGTAGGAACCATGCCTGTTGGGCACCTCGACAGTCGATTGGTACCTCTTGTTCTTATCCTTATAGATGGTAATTTTTCGCCTCTATGCTCTCTTATCACATTCCTTGTAATAAAATTAAGCTGCAATTTTTAACCATTCATATTATTGAATCAGGTAACAATCCTATTGACATTACTGATCCAAGATGCGAGATTCTTCTCATAGTTCAGAAGAAAATTGATCTGTAGGGCGGCAATCAACTTAGATTGCTTGGTTTTGCAGCGATTTATCATTTTTACTATTATCCCGATAGTTTACGCTTGCGGCTTAGTCAAGTTTACACTTTTTTACATTAATAACTCGTTAGCTTGAATTAAACAAAACCTGGGTTTGGTGGTTCTAAGATGCATGTTTGATATCTTTGATTTTGTATGTCAATGGAGTTTGAGAATTTCTTTTTTAGAAACTTTTTTGTTGGCTTTTTTTCGTCTTTAGTGAATTTTTTAGTAAAATGTTTCAAGAAGCCTTACACTTTAGGTTCTACTCAATTAGACAGACTTGAAAAGTAAAATATTAAAAATAAAAATTTCTTTGAAAGAAGTTGACTTTTTTTTTACTTTAGTTAGCCTTTTTTTTTTCTTGTTTTTTTGACCTTTTAAATCATTCTAGACTAGACAGATTTGAAAAGTAAAAAAAAATGACAAATTTTTTTAAAAAGTTTCAAAAAAATTGTAGTTTTTTTTAGCTCATTCCAAAAAAAAATGTGGTCATTTTTAGCATTTGATGAGATTTCTATTTCTATTTTGGGTAGATACTTGTATTGCCTCCTTACCAATGCAAAGGTTACGGCCGTTATCTTCTAGAGGTGCTTAATAATGTTGCAGTTTGTGAAAATGTTTATGACTTGACAATTGAAGAGCATTTGGATTCCTTACAACACGTGCGAACGTGTATTGATGTGGGACGCCGACTTGTTTTTAACCCAATCCAGAAAGCCCTCAATTCTAGAATTTTACATCTGAATCAAGAAAATCTCTCAAAGACAAGCCAAACTTAAGCAAATCGACAATTTCATGACTGTCATTTCTGAGTGTTAGAGCTGATGTCATAGGGAAGGACTGAGGGGCTACAAAGAAGCGGGTGATTGAATTTCCAACAGATTATGATCAAGAAATGTCGTTTGCACTACTAGAAAAATAACTTTTTGCGACTAATTATTTGACCGTCGCAAAAAAAAATTATTTGCAACAGCAGATTAGCCGAAGGTAAAACTTATGAACCCACTCAGCCTAAGCAAAAACTTGCGAACCCACTATGCCCCATTTATATTTTCCTTTTTTCTTAAACTCTCATTTCCTCCAAATCTGATTATGTGTTAACTTGCCCTAGACTTTCATTTCCCCCAAATCTGATTTCGCTCGATCGTGTCTGAGTAAGAGAATCTGATTTCCCTCTCTCGATTTCGCTCTATAGATCACCATGGTCGTCTGAAGAAGAGATCTCCAACGGTATGAACTCTCTCTCTCTCTCTCGTCTCAGTGAGTCTCTTCGAATCATTCATTCGTATTTCAACTTATTCATCTCTCTACTTCGATCACTTGAACTCACTGAACTCACTGTAATTCGTATTCAACTTCTTCATCTGAACTCACTGTAATTCGATACTTTTTCATCAATCAATTGATTTTTCCACCAGGTAGCCTGATTTTGGAAACAAGCTTTGGTTTGAATCAATCCTTCCTCATCTGCTACAAGTACAAGCTGAACTATTCAATTCTTAATTGTTATCACTTCACCTTCCAATTCTCACATCTCTCTCTCTCTCTATATATATATAGCATTGCTCTCACATGCTTGTTTGTTTTCACCTCCTTGGTTGTAACTGATTGTAATCATATGTCGTATAGGAATTGAGCATTTTTTTGTTTGATTTGCTGATATCTTGCTAGTTGTGTGCTGTTGTTTTATCGAGACAGTAGAACTGTATTTCCATATGTATGTATTCTATGGAGCTACAACTAAATAGAAATAGACACTTGATTGTTTAATTTATTCTGTATAGTTGAATTGTGCCAATCCAATAAGGTTAGATATTACTTTAGTCCCGGTCCCAATGTCAGTGAGCTTGCATCCATGAGGGCTAGCTTGAAAGGGTAAGTCCCCAGGTAAACAATCAGAGCTCTTAAATTTGAATTCCTACCTCTCTATATATAAGGTTAATGGATGGTTATATTTGGAGTTTTATCCTGGGTCTCACCAAATGTGGGATCAAGGGTTCCTCGTTATCTATACTATTATTAATATTATTATATACATACAACTCTGTTAGTGTGAACTATTACACTTATTTCCAAATTATCCCAGTATAACTATCTCATATTTTGATTTCGAGTTTCAAATTTTGATAGCCTTTTCAATTTATTTATTTATTTTATTTTACATTCAACTGGTTGATTTTCATAAGGCACCTATATCTATGGTAACACATTCACAACTCTGCTTGCATCTATAATGTCTATTGGTTATGAGCAGAGCACCCTTGCATTTCTTGATCCTGGTATCTTAATGATAGAAACATGCAATTTTGCTCTATGTTGGGCAGCAACTAAAGAGATTGTTTAGACAATCCAATTTATTTTTATTTTTTTTTGGGGTGTCCTTTTCTTCCCTTTCTCAATCCTCTTGCTAAAAAAAGAAGAAGATCATTTTGCAGTTTTTATAGATCTTTCACTTTCACTAACAGGGACCAACCAAAAAAGAAAGAAAAAGAAAAAAACTTAATCAAAAAAGGGGCATTCCGAGAATTGAACTTGGGACCTCTTGCACCCTAAGCAAGAATCATGCCACTAGACCAAATGCCCTTCTACATTAAGTACTTTATCTATTTTATATATCATGTAATTAATTAGTTTTGAATAAACAATGTTGTGCATCTATAACAGATTTGCTGGTTCAAATAATGATGACAATTCCAGAATGCAGTAAATAGCATCAAGGAGTGTTTTTAAGCAAACTTCTTCAATCCCAAGAATGACTTCTAAAATCATAAAATATCAACGATGATAAACTATGCATATTTAAATGTATTGTTCATCTGTTAACATTATTGATCTAACAACTATAAGCAGTGATCTCTAATTCTAGAAAAATATTCATGTTAAACATTAGGTTGGGCATTACATTTTATCTCTCATCTGTTTTTCATTTTGTGAAATCTTTATGTGCAATTAATTGATTCTGTTGATTTGTTAAATATTGATGTTGGGCACTGCCATATGTGTCCTTGTTACAATATCTATAAGGGAACACATTGTTTCCATACACCATAACATATCACCAAAATCTATTTCACTAATGTTTCTAAATACTTTTTAGTGTTCTACAGAAATGTAAACACTGATATTTATGATTCTGTTTTCCTCACAGTGTTTCTAAAATATGCACTAATGTAGGGGATCACTACCTAAAACCATTTGTAATATGAAACCGGCTACATGATAACAAATTGAAAGAGTGTTTTTCCTAATTAGTCAGGATTGAACTACGTTTGAAAGTTTTTGTTTTTGAATTTGAGTTGAAGATGCTTTTATTGGAAGAAGGTGGTTTATTTTAGTTCTGTGCTAGTGCATGGGCAGCATTGGAGTGGTTTTTCTAAGAGATTTATTGGTTTTTCTAAGTGGTTTTTCTAGGTGGTTTTTCCAAATCAGAGCCCCTCAATGCTGTTGAAAATGATGTACATGTGCCTAAAACCAAGGGTAAGGAGCATCAACACAAATCAAAAGTTCAAGATGACAAGAATGGAACAATCTCACTTCCAGTGCCGGTCAAACGAAGAAGGTTGCGTGTAGTTGATAAAAAATGCAGTTGGGAGGTTGTGTGCCTCGGCACAGGCTATGCTTGAAATGCCTGGAGCCAAACAGCACAGAAGAGAATGTCCAATTTGGTTCTTATTGGTTGCCTTAGAATACCAGTAAGAATATCCTGTAGTGGTGAAAATAACGCAATTTTTTTAATTTATTTTTATTTTGGGATATTTCAAGTTTTGATCGGTAATCATTTTATCTATGTTAAATGGTTTCAGGGGAGGAGATGTTCCCTTGCCACAAATATCTGCATGTTACTTGAGGATAAAGTAAGTTTTCTGGTCCCATGACTCATCTGTAGCTTTGTCAGTGATATTTTTCCCAGTTGGATATTGTCAAGCCATTTACATGTTCATCGGGTCATTTTTGCATGTTCTTCTATGCATACTTATGCTTAAGTAGTGTTTGAAAAGAGAAGTTTTCTTGTGGCAAAAAAAAAAAAGAAGAAGAAAATGGCCATGGAAAAGCAATGAAAAATAAGTTTTTGAAATGTACTTATATTCAATAAGATTTCGTATATCTATTCTGTAGATAAATTACAGGTGTGGAACACTTTATGGAACATCAAGTGGCTTGGGTTTCATACCTAAAGTACTTGCTTTTTCACTTCTAGAACTCCATTAAAAAAATTAGGAGCCACTTGATTTTTTGTTTTTGAGACCAAAAATAGTAAAGAATTGTCTATCATATCAGATACTTTGTAAAATTAATTTATTGACAAATTGTGCCAAAAATATATTCTTGTCACTGACTTAAGTTATCTAATTAAAAGAGGAATATATTGAGGAAGGGCCTAAGGAGGTACACGTGGTGGCGGAGATTAGGTTGAGCCTCTGATTTTGAAACCTAAGTAGGATACAACTCTTGGGGAGAGTAAGAGAGGGGATGATATAAGGCCAATGTGGTCAGGCTACGTTGGACTGGGCCAATAATCATCTGGGTAAGATAGTCATAAGGTGTGAGTTGAGGCAGTTCTCTTGGACCGAGAAAGGTAAATGGTCCATGCGTGAAAGTAAGTCACCAAAAATTTAAACCCCTAAATAAATGTTCCAATCCAGATGACATAAAATTTCAGGAGGGAGGTGGGTTTTCAAGGGTGGGCTGTTCCTTAGTGAAAATAAGATTTTAATGTAACACAATCTTCATAAATTGTGACCTTGGTTATGAAGTTGGCAATGGACATCTATGGGCATATTCCTCTTCTCAACGTCAAATAACTTATTTAACTTCTTGGTTATGAAGTTGGCAATGGACATCTATGGGCCGTTCCTTGAAGATTTATTTGTTAGCTTGGTAGTAATTACAATAAGTGGCTACTAGCTGTTTATTGATGCATCCATCTACATTGACAAGGAAATTGTCAAATTTACATAATCTAGCATGATACATGTTAGGTTATACATATTTATTTGGCTTCATAAATTCAGTTGATTCAACACAAAAGAGCACATTAATACATGTTTGCATTTCATGATTCACATTATAGTTAATAATGTCTGGGACAACTTAATATATACAAGAACTAAAATGAATTAAGGAAAAGAAAAGATAAAAGGATGAAGAAAAGAAAAATACACCAATAGTGCCAAAGCCTGCACCAACTATTCAATAATTGCCCATTATACACTAAAGATGGTCTTGGTTTGATAAAAGGTTTCCAAAATTCTTCATTGCTAATTCTTGAATTACATAGTGAAGTCAGTAACTTGATGTAAACTTCTAAATAGTGAAGTCAAATTTCTTGTTGTTGTTTCCTTTTGGTATTAATCTATGCTAGGACAAAGATTATGTTAATCATGTTCATTTTTCAAATTCTTTGGTTTATTCATTAATCTGATTGGATTAGGTGACCATTTTCTTGTCTATTTATTTGTGCAAATTACGAATTGGCATCTATATTTTTGTAATTTACTCCAAGCAAAAGAATTTAGAGAATGAACCTTTTTTTTTTCTCTTGACATTTTCTTTTGAAATAGTTTTATTTTTATTATTTCAAGTTAAACTGCATTAAATTTTCAAGTCACGTGTATATGTTTTTGCAGGTTTTGTTGAGGGAGTAGTTGATATAATCGAGCGGGTGATGTTTGGGAGCCAAATTGAGATTATGTTGCTTTTTTTTTTTTTTTTTGAGGACTTGAATCTTTTAGTACAATATATTTTAAGGATGATTGATGGATATTTGTTTTGCATGTATGAAAGTTTATATTTTGTTTGCACACTTACATGTGAATAGGTTAATATTTCTATTATGAGCTTAAATGAATTTGTTAATTTTGTTATTTTTTATTTAAAAAAATTGTTAGGTGCTTGCAATTGATTTTTTTGTTATAGCAAATGTATATGTGATTTTATTATAAAAAAAAATGATTTGTGACGGTAAAAAAATAGTCGCTAAATGTGTTTTTGATTTTTTTTTTTTTTTTTGCGACGGCAAAATAGCTGTCGCAAAGGTTAGGCAGTCGCAAATAGTTTGCGACTGTTATTTTGCGGTCACAAAAAGTATTTGCCACCCCCACATTAGCGTCCCCAATTTGCGGTCACATGGACCGTCGCAAAAAGTCTTTTGCGACTGTATTTTCATTATTTGTGACGGCTTGTGGCGGTCGCAAAAAACACTTTTTTTAGTAGTGTCGTCATGTTCAGGTGCATGAATGGTGAAGCTAGTAGGATTGAGATGGATGAAAATCAAACCAATCAAGAGCAGCAGTTGAAGCGACTAGTCGATGAAAGGATGAAAAAGATCAAGTCGATTGCACAGAAGGTATGTCCTCGAAGTTCATGAAGACTTGCAAGGCCATTCCATTGTTGTTTGGTTTGTTTGGTGTCCATGAATCTGCCAAGAAAGTGAAAGCTCTGGAAGAGGTTGGAATGCATTGGGGGCTTGCCTGTAAATGAATGAGTTGTTTTCCTTAGTTCTAGAATGAACTTTAATTTGCAGTCATGTTATTTGGATTATTAGCTAGAACTCCTTCATGATTTATGAAGTGAGACTTGAAATCATGCTATTATTCTATATTTTGAGCCGACTGTAGGTAGGCATCATTATTAACACATATGGAAAACAACCAACTTTTATGTTCAATTTGTTTTGGCATATTTTATGGCGTTTAGTACAATGACATGAAACAAATGTTAACATAAAATGTGTTTTTGTGATCAACGAACAAGTTTATTTGGGTGTGGAAAATATTTTCTACTTTTGAATTGTGAAAAACATTTTAAAATTGAAGTTTGACCAATGTCACCGTACTATCACCGCCATCATCTCCCCACCATCACTGCTGACACCACACTACCACCTCTGCATCCCCAATACTACTAATACAATCTCTAATATATTAGTTTCAAAGTTGAACATAACTTGAAGCTCAAAGCCTTGCTCGGATCAAAGGTACTTGTACTAGTTATATCCCTGGAATCCTAGTAACACTTGACAATTCCGTGAACTTTCACAGATAACTAGCTCAATCATAAATGCACATGGTAAAACCCCTAGATCTGCTTCCTGGCACAAACAGTAATTTTCTATGGAATCACTTCATTACAATACCATAAATTGTAGCCAAAAAAAGTGTTCTCTGAATATCTAAACTCTACAACTCTTTAATTCCAAGCACACATCCTTGCACAACCATCTCAAAATTGCATACATTTTGGACTACTCTTTAGACTCTACTACACCTATCTTTGGTTTGTTCAGGCATACAAAATAAGACATCGGTAAGATTGTAAGATGTTATAACTCATAAGGCAACGGTAATCATTGATGAGAAGGTATGGAATGATCCGGAAAGAAGAAGCACGATGCTGACATTCTCGTGATGTTCACTCAAGTTGCCTTAAATCTTGTGGACGCTATAACCTGCATCCTCCACCTTCAAGTCCTCCCTCCAATTCTCGAATTCATATGCACCAAACACCACTTGCTTAATTCCAATGTAGCTGTCAAATGAAAAGCAATTGGGTGAGTTTCCTTTGGCAACAGCCATTTTTTTTTAAATTATGTCAAAATCTACTCTCTTTTTTTAGTTCATCTAGACTAGATGACTCTGAAAATTAAAAAGAAAAAAGAAAAAAATCAGAAAAAAAAGCTTATTGAAAACGGAGTAAGTCAAATTTTATCAAAAAAGCCTATAAAAATTCCCCTTTTTCCCTTCTAATTCTTTAAATAAATAAAAAAAAAATTTAAAAAAAGAACAAAACAAAAAACAAAAAATTTAGGATCGTCTAGTCTAGATGAACCTAAAAAGTATCATATTTTGACTCAAAAGTTGAAAAAAGTTCACTAAAGCCAAAATAAAGCCTAAAACATTTGTCAACTTATTTGAAACAAGAGGCTTAACCGCAAATTCAATTGGAGATAAGGGTGTGAAAACAACAAAAGTTGAACCAAAAAAAGCAAAAGGTGATCGACCAACAAATGAGCAAAGAGCAGCATGACAAAAGGAAGCATAGCCTAGCAATTCATATCACATTCGTATACACAAGTTTACAGGAATCATGTTGCAGGAAAAATTGTGCAGTCATGCTCCAGAAAAGCATAAAAGTTCGTCATGAACTGTTTTCTTCGGTTTTTTTTTTTTAATATTTTTTCTTTTCTTTTCTTTGGTCTCCCTTTTAGGATTATTATTTATTTATATTTAAACAGAATTACAGACTTTTAGTATTCTTTTCTTATATCTAATTACTAGCGTATGCCCGTGCCTGAAGGCACGGTATAAATAATATTGGTACACATATTTTACAAAAATCAATTAACATAAATTATTAATATTGGTATCACATCCTTTACAAAAAAATCAATTCAAAATGATAATAATTTCATTGTTACAGAAATCAATTATAATAAATCAGTTCAAGATATCATAGAATGGCATTTCGTTTAAGTTAAAATATAATTTATAAAATTCATTACTAAAAGTTTAAATTAAAATATTAATTTGTATTTGAAATTTTTATTAAACTTTTTATAGAATTTCAACATCTAAAAAAGTATAGTATTTAAAATACTCTCTCTCTCTCTCTCTCTCTCTCTCTCTCTCTCTGTGTGTAACGTCTCTCTTTCTCATAAAACCCAATGCTCCATTATCATCATTCAACATCTAGCGTATGCCCGTGCCTGAAGGCACGGTGTAAATAATGTTAGGATTATAATATAATTATAATCGCAATACTATTTAAATTTAAGATTAAAATACAATTATAAAAATATATTTAATAGACTAAAGCTACAATCACCAACTACACCAGACCTTTGCATGCCTATGTTACCTGATGCCACACTCACCGTGTGCATCTTAAAACTACAAAAAGAGTATAACATTTAGTATACTATATATATATTGGTCAGCAACGAAACGGGAATAACATATATATGTCCTCTAAACATACATTCACACCCATACATTTCTAGTAAGTTTGGTTTGAAATAATGATTCTTTAAAATATTGTCATATTAAAATGCCTACTCAATGAAGGTGAAGTGTTTTGAGTGGATGACAGTGAACTGAACAAATGGAGAAAAATCAACAATGCACAATCAGTTATCAAATACCAATCATAAATAAATATCAGAAAATTTTAACACACCAACATGAATTGAAAATTGGGAAAAAAAATATCAACAGACAGATATATATATATATATATTCACACCCAACATGAACTGAAAAAATATCAACCTGAAAAAATATGAAATAATGATTCTTCATCAAAAATCAAACTAACAGACAAATATATACATTCACACCCATACATTTCTAGTAAGTTTGGTTTGAAATAATGATTCTTTAAAATATTGTCATATTAAAATGCCTACTCAATGAAGGTGAAATGTTTTGAGTGGATGACAATGAACTGAACAAATGGGGAAAAATCAACAATGCACAATCAGTTATCAAATACCAATCATAAATAAATATCAGAAAATTTTAACACACCAACATGAACTGAAAATTGGGGAAAAAAATATTAACAGACAGATATATATATTCACACCCAACATGAACTGAAAAAATATCAACCTGAAAAAATATGAAATAATGATTCTTCATCAAAAATCAAACTAACAGACAAATATATACATTCACACCCATACATTTGTAGTAAGTTTGGTTTGAAATAATGATTCTTTAAAATATTGTCATATTAAAAATACACAATAGTGTTCTGACAAAAGTAAACAAACAAACAGAGAGGGTGCAGGGGAAGGATTTGAATCTTTAATTGTGAACCAAACAAAACCATTCTGCTATCAGGTTTGGATAATTTTGGGTCAAACTTCTCAGATAAGCTCATCATTAAATTTGTTATTTTTTAGAGAAACAAAAAAAAAGAGCGTAGTTTTTGGATATAGAAATGCTTACCAAATAAAAAAGGGAAGATCACAAACGTACTGTAACTGCAAGAAACCATTCCTATGTAGAGGTTGATAATGTGGGTGGTTGTTGTTGTTGTTGCGGCAGCGGCGGTGGCGGTGGAGGTGTATAAAGAATTTGAGGATAAGATTCGCCGAAAGCAAAAAATAACCAAATTAATAGTTAGTAACATTACTAAATGCATTTAAGGTTAGCAACCAGTATATAAATGTATATACAAATTCAGACGGTTTACTTTTCAGAAACAATTTAATCCACAGATGAGTGAAATCAACATCAATGATTCAATAGTAAGAAAAACATACCAGGAAAAGAAGAAAATACTTGTAGTTCAATGCCCCCACACAATTGACAACCCACACACAATGATGGTCCATTTTTAGCACACACCTCCCACCTAAAAATAATATACAGAAAAAAAGAGTGTAATGCCCTCAAAATATAACATAACACCCATCAATATAGACATGCATTGATATACAAAAGTCCAACATTCTTTTATTCATCAGAGTGTTTGTATAGCGATCCCGGTATTCCCTTTACTGTACAGTTGTATTCCGGACTCGGTTCCGTGGAGTTGGTAGTTGTGTCTACCTTGTTGTCATCCTTTAATGTCATTTGTTTGGATTTTAGGATGTGTTGGACTTGTTTCGAGTGGGTGGATTGAGTCTTGGTTTAAATTCTTCTTTTTGGTATTTTGGTCTTTCCGCTCGAGCGGGCCTTTGAGCGCTCGAGCGGAGATTGCATACTTCCAGTATCTCGTGCCCCTGCAAAACTTTTGCAGGTGTGATTTCTACGCTCGAGCGGGATTGTTAGCGTTCGAGCGGACAGTACTTTTCTGGTAAAAGTTCTGGGAGGGGGAGATTCATGCTCGAGCGGACTGGATTTCACGCTCGAGCGGGCGAACTTTATTTTTGTGTCTTAGCGCTCGAGCGGGACTTACTGCGCTCGAGCGGACCATGTTTTCTATGTCTTTACGCTCGAGCGGTGTGTTCTCCGTTCGAGCGGACCTGTCGTATAACTGAGAGTGGCTGGGCATTTTAAATCACTTTTTCACTTTCTCTTCTCTCTCCTACTTTTCCAAAAACACCATTGTTGAGCTTCTCACTCTAGAACTCTACCTTCTCTCTAGGTATTGATCTAGTAGGAGTGGTTTGCTCACCTTTGGCCTTTACAAAGAAGTTGTTGATCATCGAGGGCTATCTTTTAATCTGAAAATTTCGGGATTTGGAGCATTTTGATTTTTGTCTTCATCTCCGTTGGAGCTCATCTTTTGAGGTAGGGATATCCTACTCCTCTCTATGGATCTTGTCTTTAAATTTTAGCATTTTGATATGTTGGGAGTGGTTGTGTAATTTTGAGAACTTTGGGGCTTTTGTGTAATTTTAACAAAGGTTGGGGTTTTGTTTATAATAAACCTATTTGCATGTTTAGCATAGAAAAGTGGGATTAATGTGGAAACATTGATGGAAATGGAACCTAAGGGTTGTAATATTAATTATGGAGAGTGCCCTAATTACATTGATTAATTAATTGATATAATTAATTATGAGAAATGAGGAATTGAAGTGGAAATGTTGAGATTGGAAGTGTATGGAGTTAAAGGGTGTAGTTGAATTACTTATCACTCACCGTATTGAAATGTTGATTATATATCCATTTGTTGCATTTATATTCTGTATAGAAATAACTGCTTTGGGCTATCGGTGGAGGATAATCTTGATTGTTGTGGACAATGCATGATGATTAGGCAAACTAAAACTGATCATTGAAATGTGTCATTGAGTGTGACAGTTGAAGGAATACATTAAATTTATGTATTGATTGATGTGTATAATAATTGTTTATATGCATTGTGTGTTGTGTTGGAGGAGATAGGGGATGTACTCCACGGTTTAGGGGGTGATAGGGGATGGACCTCTAAACCGGATGTTGTTTGGGAGAAGATAGGGGATGGACTCCATAGATACGGCTCATATGCTTATCTAGTGACGTGTTGACACAACTCATACGCTTGTCTTTGGAAGTGTGATATTGCTCTTATGCATGTCTACGGAAGTATTAATATAGCTAGTATGCTTATCTTTTATTGAAATGAGAAAATGTTTAATATGAGTTACTGTCTCATATAAGTAGTTTGGCCAGGTTCTGAGCCATGGTCATGAATTGGGAATTTGTAAGGAAATGAAAAATGAAAGTGTATCAGTGTTGGCCATCTATCAATTGCTAATCTTTTAGTCATTGTTCATGGTTGGTTTAGTGTATTTCTACTGGGCTGTGGCTCACCCTATATGGGAATATCATTTTCAGGCACAGGTAGCATGCCACCTCCAAGGACATAGCTTGGGAGGCTAGAGGCGGGCAGACTTTTGTAATTTAGTTTCTCTTGATGTATTACATGTATATTCAAGCCAAGGGCTTAATGTGTAAATGAGTTAGCACTCTTTTGTTGTAACCAAGTGTTAACTTGGAAAGCTGTAAGCCCGTAGGGCATTTTGCTTTTGTTGTTAACATGTAATACTTTGTAATGAAACTCTGGTGAATAGAAAAATGTGGAACTTTTATATATCAATGCATGTCTATATTGATGGATTTAATGTTATTATTTTGAGGGCGTTACAGTTTGATTACAAAAGGTATTACATGTTAACAACAAAAGCAAATGCCCTACGGGCTTACAGCTTTCCAAGTTAACACTTGGTTACAAAAAAAGGGCACTAGCTCAATTACACATTAAGCCCTTGGCTTGAATCTACATGTAATACATCAAAAGAAGATAGACAACAAAAATCCATCCGCCTCAAGCCTCCCAAGCTATGTCCTTGGAGGTGGCATGCTAACTGTACCTGAAAATGATGTTCCCATATAGGGTGAGCCACAGCCCAGTAGAAATACGCTAAACTAGCCATGAACAATGACTAAAAGATTAGCAGTTGATAGATGGTCAACCCTGATACATCCACTTATATCACATTACAATTACATGACATACAAGTCCATGTTACTTTTCATTTTCCATTTTCTGTAGATAAGCATACTAGCTAAATCAATACATCAACAGATAAGCATATTAGCTATATCAACATCTCAACAGATAAGTATAAGAACTATATCTTACAACCAAAGATAAGCATATGAGCTATATCTGCACTTCTCTAGACAAGCATCTGAGCTGTGTCCATACTTCTCAAAGATAAGCATATGAGCTGTATCTACGGAGTTCATCCCCTATCTCCTCCCAACACTATCCGGTTTAGAGGTACATCCCCTATCTTCCCCTAAACCGCGGAGTACATCCCACATTTCCTCCTCTACACACAATGTATATAAACACATAGGTTCTACATACAATCAATCAATACATGAAGTTAATGTATTCTGTCAACCGTCAAGTTCCATGACACATTCCATTGATTAGTTTTCGTTTGCCTAATCATCATGCATTGTCTACAACAATCAAGACTATCCTCCACCGATAGCCCAAAGCAGTTATTTCTAAACAGGAAATAAATGCACAAATGGATAATATATCAACATTTCACTTTGGTGAGCAATAAATAATTCAACTACACCCTTTACTCCCATATATTCCAAATTTCAACATTTCCAATTCAATTCCTCATTTCCTTTAATTAATTATATACATTAATTAATTAAAACAATTAGGGCAAATTCCCATGATTAATAAAACAACCCTAAGGTTCCGTTTTTATCCATAATCCATCATCCATCTCATCTTTCTATGCCAAACTTACATTTAGGTTTATTATAAACAAAACCCCAACTTTTGTAAAATTACACAAAAGGCCCAAACTTTCTCAAAACTACCCATCAACACCCAACATATCAAAATGCTAAAATTTAAAGACAAAATCTATAAGAAAGAGTAGGATATCCCTACCTCAAAGTTTGAGCTCCAACAAAGAAGATGAAGAAAACGAAAGTGCTCCAAATCACAAATTGTTCGGATCAAAAGGTAGCCCTCGACGATCAACAACTTTTTTGTAAAGGCCAAAGATGAGCAAATCACTCCTACTAGATCAATACCTAGAGAGAAGGTAGAGCTCTAGAGTGAGAAGCGCAACAATGGTGTTTTGGAAAAGTAGGAGAGAGAGAGTGAATGTAAAAAGTGATTTTAAAATGCCCAGCTGTTAACTGATATACGACATTCCCGCTCGAGCAAAAAACATAACACTCGAGCGTAAAGAACAAAAAACTAGGTCCGCTCGAGCGCAATAAGTCCCGCTCGAGCGCCAAGACACAAGAATAAAGTACATCCGCTCGAGCGCAAGAACCAGTCCGCTCGAGCGTAAATCTCCCCCTCCTAGAACTTCCACAGACAAAGTACAACCCGCTTGAGCGCCAACAAGCCCGCTCGAGCGCAACCAGCTCGAGCGCAAGAAATCCGCTCGAGCGTAGAAATCACACCTGCAGAAGTTTTGCAGGGCACCAAAATACTGGGAGTGTGCAATCTCCGCTCGAGCGCTCCAAGACCCGCTTGAGCAGAACGACCAAAAACACAACGACAAGGGTTTAGACCAATGCTCAACCCACCTGCTCGAAACATGCCCAACACATCCTAAAACTCAATCAAGTGGAATTTAAAGGACAACAACAAGGTAGACACAACTACCAACTCCACGGAACCGAGTCCGGAATACAACTGAACAGTAAAGGGAATACCGGGATCGCTATAACCTCCCCCCCTTAAAGAATTTCATCCCCGAAATTAAGTGTATGTTTTCAAAAACAAGTTTGCCTCCATTTTAAACAATGTTATATTACAACATTTAACAATTCGACCCATTACCGGTCATTCCATCTCTTATCAAGAGGCATTTCACAAAATATAATACAAGTGCATCTTTAACATGCATTCCTCTTCCATTTCCAACATACATAGTTCACAATTCATATCATAAGCAATAATCATGATACATTTCCATTTCTACTATATATTCAACATATGCAATGTTACACAAACTTCCATTTGAGGCAAGTTTCCAATTACTATCATTAACCAAAACATGCACCATGTTTTACAACTTAAGACATATTTAATGGTCTTAAAGTTCAACAATACAACAATATATATAACATATGTTCAAACATCCACAACTAGGTCCGGATATTTCTCCCGGACTTCCAACTCACGTTCCCAAGTGGCTTCCTCCACTCCGTGATGCTTCCACAAAACCTTCACCAAAGGAATGGTCTTGCCACGCAGGATTTGATCCCGTCTATCCAAGACCCGAACCGGTCTCTCCTCATACGAGGCATCCTCATCTACCTCTAAGTCGGTCCAATCCAGTATATGCGATGGATCCGGCTCATACTTCCGAAGCATACTCACATGAAATACGTCATGAACTCCGGACAACTGTGGCGGCAAAGCCAGGCGATAAGCAACCTCCCCAATCCTCTCAAGGATCTCAAAGGGACCGATAAACCAAAGGGATAACTTCCCTCTCTTCCCAAACCTCATCAAACCTCACCTAGGTGATATCTTCAGGAAGACATGATCACCTACCTCAAACACCAAAGGCCTCCTCCTACGGTCGGCATAACTCTTTTGGCGACTCTGGGCTGTAACAAGCCTTCTACGGATAAGCTCCACTTTCTCCGTCATCTCTCTAACCAACTCCGAACCCAACAAGGGTGCATCACCCACCTCGGCCCAACAAACTGGAGACCTACACGGTCGGCCATACAAGGCCTCAAACGGTGCCATACCGATGCTAGACTGAAAACTGTTGTTGTAGGTGAACTCCACCAAGGGCAAGTGCCTCTCCCACGTCCCACTAAAGTCCAGGACACAACCTTGAAGCATATCCTCAAGGATCTGAATAGTACGCTCGGACTGCCCGTCAGTCTGAGGATGATAAGCTGTACTAAAGGTCAACTTAGTGCCCAAGGCACTCTGCAAACTCTGCCACAACCTGGCAGTAAAACGAGGGTCTCTATTTGAGACGATCGTCACTGGGACCCCGTGCAATCTCACTATGTCCCGAATATACAAGTCGGCAAGATGATCTACCGAATCTCTCACGCGCATAGGAATGAAGTGCGCTGACTTAGTCAACCGGTCTACAACCACCCAAATAGCATCACTACCCCGCTGAGTCCTCGAAAGACCTACAACAAAGTCCATAGTGACATGCTCCCACTTCCACTCGGCAATAGGCAAGGGTTGCAACAAACCCGCTGGACTCTGATGTTCGGCCTTCACTTGCTGACAAGTAAGGCACTTAGACACGAAAACTGCCACATCTCTCTTCATACCCCGCCACCAAAACTGGCGACCTATGTCCTGGTACATCTTAGTACCTCCCGGATGCACCGCAAGGCGCGAATGATGAAACTCTCGGAGTACCTCCTCTCGGCAGGACTCCGGCACAAACAAACGGTCTCGGTATCTCACACTCAGGTCGGGATACACCGTCAAACCCTTCTCAACCTTCCCACTGGAGATCTTCTCTCGGAGGGATTCTACCTCAAGGTCACCTCCCTGTGCCTCTAACACTCGAGTCACAAGTGTAGGCTGCGCAACAACAGAAAACAAGGCTGCAGCCTCAAAGGATTCGCCCAGAAGCAAATCAAACTCGCCAAGTTCCCCCAACATCTTTCATTCCCGAATGGCTATACAAGCTACATCACCTATGGATTCCCTGCTAAGGGCATCGGCCACAACATTGGCCTTCCCCGGATGATAATGCAACTCAAAGTCGTAATCCTCGATAAACTCCATCCACCTTCTCTGCCTCAAATTCAAGTCCTTCTGTGTAAACAGATACTTCAGACTCTTATGATCTGAGAACACCTCGAATCTCTCACCATAAAGGTAGTGCCTCCAGATTTTCAAGGCAAAGATCACTGCTGCTAACTCTAGGTCATGTGTAGGGTAATTCTTCTCGTGAATTTTCAACTGACGTGAGCAATAAGCTACCACTTTCCCCTCTTGCATCAACACACAACCCAAACCCTCTCGTGAGGCATCACAATAAACTGCATAACCCAACCCCCTCTCCGGAATAATCAAAATTGGAGCGGTGGTCAATCTAACTTTCAGCTCTTGGAACGACTTTTCACAAGTCTCACTCCATACAAATTTGACTCCCTTCCGAGTCAGTCTAGTCAACGGTGAAGCTAACCTGGAGAAATCTTTCACAAACCGACAATAATACCCAGCTAATCCCAGAAAACTACGGACCTCAAACACACTCGTAGGCTGTGCCCAATCTTGCACTGCCTCAGTCTTGGATGTATCAACAGACACCCCTTCCTCGGATACCACATGGCCTGAGAACTTGACTTCTCTTAGCCAGAACTCACACTTCCCAAACTTGGCATACAGCCTATGGGTTCTAAGCAACCCAAGCACCACTCTCAAGTGTTCCTCGTGCTCCTCCTCAGAAGGTGAATAAATCAGAATGTCGTCTACGAAAATGACTACAAAACGATCCAAGAATTCCCGGAAGATCCGGTTCATCAAGTCTATAAAGACTGCTGGTGCATTGGTAAGCCTAAATGGCATTACCAGAAACTCATAATGGCCATACCGCGTACGGAATGCCGTCTTCGGAATGTCTTCCTCCCTGACCCTCAACTGGTGGTAACCCGATCTCAAGTCTATCTTAGAGAAACAACGGAAACCCTTCAACTGGTCAAATAGATCATCTATACGGGGCATAGGGTATTTATTCTTAACCGTAGCCCGATTCAACTTCCGGTAGTCGATACACAATCTCAAGGCACCATCTTTCTTTTTAGCAAAGAGGGCCGGTGCTCCCCACAACGAAACACTAGGGCGAATGAAGCCCTTATCTAGCAATTCCTGGAGCTGAACTTTCAACTCAACCAACTCTGCTGGGGCCAAACGATAAGGTGCCATAGAAATCGGCGCCGTGCCGGGCACTAAATCAATAGAGAACTCTGTCTCTCGGTGAGGTGGCAAATCAACAACATCCTCGGGAAAAACATCCGAATACTCACAAACCACCCTCGGCAACACAATCTGGGTCTCGTCACACTCACTACTCATAAAGCTAGCAAGTAGACCACTAAGCTCACTCCGCCCTCGCGAATCATACCCCGGTGGCAAAACACTACCAACCCGGTCCCCCAAGAAATGGAAACACTCCCCGCTCACAGTACAACAAGTGACCCTCTGGCGGTAGCAATCAATAACTGCCCGGTATGACGATAACCAGTCCATACCCAAAATAACATCAAAGCCCTTCATGGGCATAACTACAAAAGGAAACGGAAGCCTATGGTCGGCGACCTCTATATCACAACCTCTACATCCGTGTTTCAAAATCAACTCACCCCCAACAGGTGACACTACACATATAGGAGATGCTAATAGCGCTAACTCCAACTCCAACACAGATGCAAATGCAGCAGATACAAAAGAATGAGACGCACCCGTATCAATCAACACACTAGCAACCGAGTTGCAAAATAAAAAGGTACCTCTCACTACTGATGGAGCCGGTACTAGGTCCTGCGCGGTAACAGCATACACGCGCCCTGTAGGCCCCTGATCCACCTGCTCACCTCTAGGAGCATACGACTGCTGCACAGTCTGGGATGACGAAGCTCCCGGATTGGCCCTCAAGGCCTGCACAGACTGAGCTGGCTGATAACTCTGCGTCTGCCTAGAACCAGACGCCCCTGAAGTGGCACTCAACTGTGGGCAAAACCTCTTCAGGTGCCCAGGCTGTCCACACTGATAACAAGACAAGGGCTGCCCCCTGCCCAAACTCTGACTCTGCGGTCTAGCTGAAGAAGAAGTAGCTCTCTGACCTCCGCCCTTTTGTGGGCAAACCGAAGCCTTGTGGCCCAACTAACTACATTTGTAACAGGTGAACTCTCCCTGATTGCCTCTCCCCGAGCCTGCACTCGGCACTGGAAAGGTCGATCTAGCCACACCACCCTGAGACTGCTAAGGGTTATAACCCTTCTGTCTCCTGCCATCACCCTGGCCATCTTGGCTCCTCTTGGAACCTCTATTCTTCTCTTCATCCTCCTCCTGCATCAAGAGCTCCATATGAGCTGCAGCATCCACCAGGTGCCTATACTCTCGAATGAAAGATCCACCAACCCTCAACTTAAGGCCACGCCTCAACTTCCGCTCAAACTCATAGCAACGGCGTTCCTTGGACGCCACAAGTTCAGGTGCAAACTTGGACAAGCTAGTAAATGTAGCCTCAAACTCGGCCACAGACAAGCCCTGCTGATTAAGCCGGCAAAACTGATCCCTCAGCTTCTCCCTAGCAGCCGAAGATAAAAACCTCTCCTGGAAAGCATTTACAAAAGCCTCCCATGCACCACCAACACGAACCTTCTTGTACTTCCACCATTGACCCGCATCTCCCTTCAGCTGGAAGGATGCCAAGGTCACTTTCAGTGTTCCGTCCTCGATGCCAAGCATCTCGAACTTCTTACTCATTTGCTCCAACCACTCGTCTGCCTTCAGTGGCTCCTTTGGATCCCCAATAAATTCGTCCGGGTTAGACCGGAAGAACTCCCTCTTCAAGAAAGAAGGCCCTGCCTCAGCAACCTGATTCCTTGCTCTGAGAATACCCAAAGCTCCTGCTATCTCTCGGGCCAAAGCACTCATAGCTTGCTGACCCGCTGGCTCGACCACATTGGCCTGACCAACTCCCTCCTGTACTACCGGAATCTCATCCGGTATAGGCATTTCCTGCCTCCTAGGCCTACCACGCCTACCACGCCTACCACCTCTTCCTCGTCCCGACATCCTAATAAAGGAAACGAAGAACATTAGCACATTCAAAAATGTGCCGAAACTAAACACTCATGTCCTAATGCATGGACAACTGTAATTCACTCCACGTAAGCACATAAACACATAAGCACTTACGAATTTCATTTCTGGATAATGATAGTCCCGAGGCGTTACTAGAGTTCCGGTTAGAAACAGCATTGATCAAGTGCTTTTCCAACAAGACTCACAGAAACCCAAGGATCCAATCAACATCCTAGAAATTAAATCCCATACCCATATAGTCACATAAGCATGTTATCAATTTAAACACATAGCATATGATTATACACCTAAGTCTCTATCAAGCGAGACAAACCCATTGTGATCCTAATCACTTCCCACGTACCCAAAGTATTCGAACCCGGTATGCTCTGATACCAAGTTGTAACGCCCTCAAAATATAACATAACACCCATCAATATAGACATGCATTGATATACAAAAGTCCAACATTCTTCTATTCATCAGAGTGTTTGATTACAAAAGGTATTACATGTTAACAACAAAAGCAAATGCCCTACGGGCTTACAGCTTTCTAAGTTAACACTTGGTTACAAAAAAAGAGCACTAGCTCAATTACACATTAAGCCCTTGGCTTGAATCTACATGTAATACATCAAAAGAAGATAGACAACAAAAATCCATCCGCCTCAAGCCTCCCAAGCTATGTCCTTGGAGGTGGCATGCTACCTGTACCTGAAAATGATGTTCCCATATAGGGTGAGCCACAGCCCAGTAGAAATACACTAAACCAGCCATGAACAATGACTAAAAGATTAGCAGTTGATAGATGGTCAACCCTGATACATCCACTTATATCACATTACAATTACATGACATACAAGTCCATGTTACTTTTCATTTTCCATTTTCTGTAGATAAGCATACTAGCTAAATCAATACATCAACAGATAAGCATATTAGCTATATCAACATCTCAACAGATAAGTATAAGAACTATATCTTACAACCAAAGATAAGCATATGAGCTATATCTGCACTTCTCTAGACAAGCATCTGAGCTGTGTCCATACTTCTCAAAGATAAGCATATGAGCTGTATCTACGGAGTTCATCCCCTATCTCCTCCCAACACTATCCGGTTTAGAGGTACATCCCCTATCTTCCCCTAAACCGCGGAGTACATCCCCCATCTCCTCCTCTATACACAATGTATATAAACACATAGGTTCTACATACAATCAATCAATACATGAAGTTAATGTATTCTGTCAACCGTCAAGTTCCATGACACATTCCATTGATTAGTTTTCGTTTGCCTAATCATCATGCATTGTCTACAACAATCAAGACTATCCTCCACCGATAGCCCAAAGCAGTTATTTCTAAACAGGAAATAAATGCACAAATGGATAATATATCAACATTTCATTTTGGTGAGCGATAAATAATTCAACTACACCCTTTACTCCCATATATTCCAAATTTCAACATTTCCAATTCAATTCCTCATTTCCTTTAATTAATTATATACATTAATTAATTAAAACAATTAGGGCAAATTCCCATGATTAATAAAACAACCCTAAGGTTCCGTTTTTATCCATAATCCATCATCCATCTCATCTTTCTATGCCAAACTTGCATTTAGGTTTATTATAAACAAAACCCCAACTTTTGTAAAATTACACAAAAGGCCCAAACTTTCTCAAAACTACCCATCAACACCCAACATATCAAAATACTAAAATTTAAAGACAAAATCCATAAGAAAGAGTAGGATATCCCTACCTCAAAGTTTGAGCTCCAACAAAGAAGATGAAGAAAACGAAAGGGCTCCAAATCACAAATTTTTCGGATCAAAAGGTAGCCCTCGACGATCAACAACTTTTTTGTAAAGGCCAAAGATGAGCAAATCACTCCTACTAGATCAATACCCAGAGAGAAGGTAGAGCACTAGAGTGAGAAGCTCAACAATGGTGTTTTGGAAAAGTAGGAGAGAGAGTGAATGTAAAAAGTGATTTTAAAATGCCCAGCTGTTAACTGATATACGACATTCCCGCTCGAGCGAAAAACATAACGCTCGAGCGTAAAGAACAAAAAACTAGGTCCACTCGAGCGCAATAAGTCCTGCTCGAGCGCCAAGACACAAGAATAAAGTACATCCGCTCGAGCGCAAGAACCAGTCCGCTCGAGCATAGATCTCCCCCTCCCAGAACTTCCACAGACAAAGTACAACCCGCTCGAGCGCCAACAAGCCCGCTCGAGCGCAACCAGCTCGAGCGCAGGAAATCCGCTCGAGCGTAGAAATCACACCTGCAGAAGTTTTGCAGGGCACCAAAATACTGGGAGTGTGCAATCTCCGCTCGAGCGCTCCAAGACCCGCTCGAGCGGAACGACCAAAAACACAACGAAAAGGGTTTAGACCAAGGCTCAACCCACCTGCTCGAAACATGCCCAACACATCCTAAAACTTAATCAAGTGGAATTTAAAGGACAACAACAAGGTAGACACAACTACCAACTCCACGGAACCGAGTCCGAAATACAACTGAACAGTAAAGGGAATACCGGGATCGCTATAAAGAGTAATACATCTGATTTATTTTCTCTGAAACAATTGGAAAATAAAACAGTCTCAAGAAGAATTGGGTATACGAACTCACAAACAGAACAATAATGGCACCGAGGTGGTTTCGGCTGGTTGCACTTCCGACAATAACGGATCCTTGGACTCACTGGGTCTGCTGACATACCACCAAATTCTGCCTCAATCAATGGATCGGTCTCACCTCTCTCCTCATCCGACAGAGGCCTCCAATTAGGTGGCACACTATCGGGATCGGTAAAGACAACAACGAAGTAACTCCACAATAGCATTACTAACGGCACAATTATTATGATTACATGCCTCTTTAGCTACCGTTTGCATATAAATATATCATCTGCCACTTTTTGGTTTTTGGAAATAAAAGTCAAAACTGCATAACCCTGTTCTTGTCCGGGTCTCAATTAATTCAAGAAAAATACAGAAGTCAGTATATCCCAAACTCCTAATGACATTATAGAGCTAAAATATTACTAAAATTGTCAAAGACCTTCGATCAAGTAATTAATACATAATGAAAGACAGTGATATTTTCATATGACTGATGATGAGTGAAAATTGAGAGATAAGTTCCTTCAATCAATCCAATTGTAATTAATAATTTCTACACATAAAAAAAAAAAAAAATAATAAAATAAAAAAAACCTTGTAGCCAATACATTAGCAAACACAATAAGAAAGTAACATCTTTATACTTACTTGACAATTTCTTACAATATTCTAAGCTCAATCTGATATACAACTTAGATAATGTCAATCAGATGTTGATATGGTTGGCTACAAAATAACTATAATATGGCTACCATAAGTAAACAAATTACTAACCTGGGGCTTTTCAGTTTTTAGACATTTTCATACATCGCATGTCAAGCCAGTAAGAATATGAATATATGGCAGTGGTTTTGAAATAGTTGATGTTCTGAATTACGAACGTGCGGTTCTGTGTCCAAGTGCATGTTTCCTGATCAAACGCTTCTGATCAAATCTGGAGGAGTCGATCCATCTCCATCTCAAGAGAGGATTCAGTATGGTCGCGACCGCAATGGACATGAAACGCTCTGATCTGACTCGAGTTTTTTCTCCGAATCTAATGGATTCTGGTTCGATTTCCTTCGCCAAGACGGTGGTTACTATTGACTATAAACACACAACACAGAGCATGAAACAAAAAATAAATAAATAATAGACAGACACAAACAAAGGGTTGCGAATTGAAAATTTTTGTTAAAAAATAGAAGAACCTGTTAGACCCATTCAAACAAACACTTAATGGGCGTGACTTCTAATTCTAAATTATAGAGTTTTTATTTCTCTCTTTCTTTTTCCCCTTTTTCTTCCAAATTTCTCAACAACCAAACTTATACTACATAAAAGAAATAAATAGAATGAACAACATAATCAAACAAATAAGCTAAATCTGGAAAGCATAGATTTTAGAAAAAACAACTATGTTAACTACTCAAGAACTCGAGGAGGCTTATAAGATTTCCATGACAAAAATGAAGAGGAACAAAGAGGGATTGAGATAAACAAAAATGAGAATCTCACCTGAAGGCAAAATCTGAAATCGCAAGCCTCTGAAGGCAAAATTTGAAATCGCAATTCAAAGCAAAGGGTTGCGAATTGAAAATTTTTCTGCAGTCGGAGAGAAGAAGAAAATCTGAAATCGCAATTCAAAGCAAAGCGTTGCGAATTGAAATCTGAAACTGAAGAGGAACAAAGAGGGAGATACAGTTGGAGAGAAGGGAGATGATGATAAACAGAAATGAGAATCTCACCTGAAATATTTTTCTACTTTCTTCGCAAGCCTGAAAGAAGAGCAAAATCTGAAACTGAAATATTTTTTCAATGGTAAAATCTAAAACTGAAACTAAAGTATTTTCAATGGCAAAATCTGAAACTGAAATATTTTTCTGCAGTCGGAGAGAAGGGAGAGATAAAGAAGAGCAACGAAGAGGGAGATAGAGATAAGGATGAAATGAGAGAGATAAAGATGGAAGGGGGAGGAGACGTGGGAGAGAGAGAAAGAGAGAGAGTAAAGTGTGTTTGGGCGGGAAATAAATTAAAAACAAATTAAGGGGGTCATCTCAACCATCTATCTAAATAAGCAAATGAATCCTAACCATTGAAATGTCCTACTAGGACAGTTGTGTCTAACATATTTTCAAAATCTGTTCTGCTTTATTATATAGACTAGCCTATCACCCGTGCTATGCACGGGATAATTATAGATATTTATATTTGTTTTAGATTTTTTTTAATATATAAATTATGTTTTTTTAAGATTTTTTATAAAAATAATTTAACAATCTTATCACTAATCATAGTGTATGAGAGAAGTTGAAAAGGATACTGCAGTAACTATACACAGATTATATCTATAATTATTTGTATGAGGGGATTTTAAATGCTGATTAAGGGATTTTGACCAAATCAATAAATGCAGGCATGTGAAAAGACATGTGGATTGAAAAAAGTTAATAAATGTTGATCAGAGGATTTTGACCAAATCAATAAATGTGGAGTTTTTTTTTTTAATAAAAAATTTAGAAATTCAAATTGAGATTATTTAGAGCTATTTAACAAACTACAATCACATTTTTATTTTTATGAGTTAACTTCAATCATATTAAAAAATCAAATTATAAACAAAAGGAGATAACTTCAATTATACAAATCACAATTTTTTTAATGCTATCTAACTACAATGACATTTTTCTCATAATAAAAAAATAATAATTGAAAAAAATAACCATTAAAATAGTAAATAAAAAAAATTATTTAGAACCATTGAACAAACTACAATAACATTTTTCTTTTTCTGAGTGTTTATGTTTATCTAATTTCAATCATATTAAAAAATAAAATTATAAACAAAATGAGATAATTTCAATAATACAAATCACAATTTTTTTAATGCTATCTAATCATCATCAATAATTAAAAAAACGCAATAATTTATATTTCAAAAAACATAGTGAGTTAAAAAGATCAATTACAACTTTTTTTTTGGGTCAAAATCTAATCTAATCATCATCAATAATTGGTACATTATGTGACCCTAATCAGTACAATCCATTTTGTTTTTCAAAAAACACAGTGAGTTAAAAATCAAATCACAAATTAAGTGAATTGATAGTTAAAAAAACACAATAATTTTTTTCAAAAAACACAGTGAGTTAAAAAAATCAATTACAATTTTTTTTTTCAAAATACAATCTAATCATTATCAATAATTGGTACTTTAAAAACCAAATCAGAAAAAAATCAAATCAAATCACAAATATTTTTATGCTATCTAACTACTATCATATTTTTTTCATAAATAATTGTAAAGAAAAACCATTAAAACAGTAAGTAAAAGATTAAATTACATTAAAAATAAAAAAGAGCCATTGAATAAATTACAATCACATCACATTTTTCCCATAATAAAATAAATAAATAAAAGAACCATTGACTAACTGCAATCACATTTAAAAAAAAAAAAGAACCATTGAACTAACTACAATCATTTTTTTTTCTTTGAGTGTTTATGTTTATCTAACTTCAATTATATTAAAAATAAAATTAAAATAGTAAATAAAAAGATTAAATAACATTAAAAAAAAAACCATTGAACTAACTACAAAAATCATATTAAAAAAAAGAGCCATTGAACAAACTACAATCACATCATATTTTTCCCATAATAAAATAAATAAATGAAAAAAAAGAACTATTAAGCTAACTACAATCACATTAAAAAAAAAAAAAGAATCATTCAACTAATTATATTCACATTTTTCTCTTTGTGAAAGTTTATATTTATCTAACTTCAATCATATTAAAAAATCAAATTATAATTTTTTATTCGCTAGACAAATCACAAATATTTTTATGCGCTATCTAACTACAATATTAAAACAGTAAACAAAAGGAAAAGTCAATAAAGAGAAAACAAAAGAAAACTTACTGTTTGCATAAGTGGTCACTGAAGTTGAAAGTGTAGAAGTGAGATGTCAAGAAGGAGAAAAGAAAAAGGAGACTCACTGTTTGCAATAGGTATGTGAAAAGTTAAAAAGAGTGTGTGTATTGGAAAAATTAAAAAGACTTGGAAGAATTTAATAAGTGCTAAGTTTTTTTTTTTTTTTCAAAAAAAATTAAAAAAATTAAGAAATTAAGGTTCAGATATTAAAACTCCCACAAAACTTGTGGGTTAGAGATAGATATAAATAAATAGATAGATATAGATATAGATATTTATATTTGTTTTAAATTTTTTTAATATACAAATTATTTGTTTTGGAAAAGGTACTGCAATAATTATGAGAGAGGTCAAAAAATCTTGTGGGTTGAGAGAAATTAATAAATGTTGAGGTTATTTTTTTAAAAAAAACAAAAAATTAGAAAATTAGGATTGGCATATTGGAGCTCCCACAATCCTTGGGGGTTAAAAACTCCCTTTTGCTTAATATATAGTACTAGCCTATCACCTGTGCTATGCACGGGATAATTATAAATATTTATATTTGTTTTAATTTTTTTTAATATATAAATTATGTTTTTTAAGATTTTTTTATAAAAATAATTTAGCAATCTTATCACTAACCATAGTGTAGTGGAGAAATTAAAAAGGCTACTGCAGTAACTATGCATGGACTGTATCTATAATTATTTGTATAAGGGGATTTTAAATGTTAATCAGGTATTTTGACCAAATCAATAAATGCAGGCATGTGGATTGAAAAAAGTTAATAAATGTTGATCAGGAGATTTTGACCAAATTAATAAATGCTGAGTTTTTTTTTTAAATAAAAAATTTATAAAATTAAGATTGAGAGATTGAAACTCCCACCAGACTTGGGATTTAGAAACCCCATTTTCCTTAATATATTTACAATTATCTATATATGTGAATTGCGATTTTTAAATGTCTTTTTTTTTTTAAATGTCTTCTTTTTTTTTTCTTTTTTTTTATATTATATTAAAGTTTAATATTTTGATAATAATCATATGTGTTGGACTTTTTAAGGAATTAAATGTCTTCTTTTTTTTATTATATTATATTAAAATTTAATATTTTGATAATAATCATATGTGTTGAACTTTTCAAGAAATTTTTTTTATACTTGTTCTTAATGCATTAAAGTGTTATTATGAGGGTTAATAATCATATGTGTTGGGACTTTTTAAGGAATTCATATGTGTTGGATTTCAAAGAATTTTTTTTTATGCTTGTTCTTAATGTATTAAAGTGTTATTATGAGGGTAAGACTTGGAGGTTGAGAGAAGTTATTAAATGCTAGATATTTATATTTGTTTTAATATTTTTAATATATAAATTATGTTTTTTAAGATTTTTTTATAAAAATAATTTAGCAATCTTATCACTAACCATAGTGTAGTGGAGAAATTAAAAAGGCTGCTGCAGTAACTATACACGAACTGTATCTATAATTATTTGTATGAGGGGATTTTAAATGCTAATTAGGTATTTTGACCAAATCAATAAATGCAGGCATGTGGATTGAAAAAAATTAATAAATGTTGATTAGGGGATTTTGATCAAATCAATAAATTCTGAGTTTTTTTTTTAAATCAAAAATTTTAAAAATTAAGATTGAGAGATTGAAGCTCCCACAAGACTTGGGGTTTAGAAACCCCATTTTCCTTAATATATTTACAATTATCTATATATGTGAATTGCGATTTTTAAATGTCTTTTTTTTTTTTTTAAATGTCTTCTTTTTTTTATTTTATATTATATTAAAGTTTAATATTTTGATAATAATCATATGTGTTGGACTTTTTAAGGAATTAAATGTCTTCTTTTTTTTATTATATTATATTAAAGTTTAATATTTTGATAATAATCATATGTGTTGAACTTTTCAAGAAATTTTTTTTATACTTATTCTTAATGCATTAAAGTGTTATTATGAGGGTTAATAATCATATGTGTTGAGACTTTTCAAGAAATTCATATGTGTTGGATTTCAAAGAATTTTTTTTTTATGCTTGTTCTTAATGTATTAAAGTGTTATTATGTGGGTAAGACTTGGAGGTTGGGAGAAGTTAATAAATGCTAAGGTTTTTTTTTTTTTTAAAATCAAAAAATCAAGAAATTTAGATTGGGAGATTGGAGTTCCCACAAGGCTTGGGGTTAGAAACCCCCTTTTGCTTAATATATAGTATAGATAGATAGATAGATCGATATATCTTTTTATTTTTGTGTGATTTCTATTCGGGTATTTTTTTTTCAATTTATTTCAGATGGAGTTGTGGGTATCTTTTTTTTAAATTTAATTTATCTATGGTTTCCATTTGTTTTTAATTATTATTATTTAGGTAAGTTATGATGTGAGTTAGATATGTGATAGACATGTGAGTTTTATTGATTTAAGTTTATTCAGATAAGATTTAAAGTTTATTTAGATGAACTTTAAAGATTTTTTTTTTTTAGTTTTTTTTGTTATGTTATAATATAATATATAAAATATAGGTAGATATCTACAACTTTAATAAAAAAATATTATCTGATTTTTTGGAGAAGAGAAAAGGAAGGTAAGTTTTAATATTTTTTTTTGAAAATTTGTGAGAGAGATTAGGAGGGAGATATTATGAAATATTTTGGTTATTAAATAAATAAATCAGTCCATAGTTTTTTTTAATCTATTTTGTAAATTAAAAATCAATAATTTTGGAAAATTGACTAATTTGTCCCATTAAGTGATTTAAAATTTTGATAGATATACATAAATCAAATACATAATTATATTATTAAATCATAATTCAAATTTAGATGTTATATCTTTTTTAGATCTATAGCTAAATTCTTATATTTTTTTAAATTTTTGTGTGTAACCATAGTGTATGGGAGAAATTGAAAAGGGTGTTACAATTATTATGAGAGAAGTCAAAAGAGATTGTGGGTTGGGAGAAGTCAATAAATGTTGAGATTGGGTTGGGAGAAGTCAATAAATGCTGAGTTTTTTTTTTAAATAAAAAAATTAGAAAATTAGGATTAGGAGATTGGAGCTCCCACAGGCCTTGGGGTTAAAAACCCAATTTTCCTTAATATATAGTATAGATATTATATATATACAAATATATATCATTTATTTATATATTATTAATAATGTCGGGTCGGGTTTGGATCGGAGAAGGTGATATCCGCCCCCGTTCCACTCTCATTGTAGGTGATCAAAATATAATTCACCCCTGCCCCACATAAGTGTCAAGTTGGGTAAAATTCATCCCATTCGTGCGGGTATAGATGGATCGCCACGGATCGGACTAAAATAGTTATCCTTACATGCCTCCTTACCTTCGGGAAAAGTCATGCTTATATATTACTTCTATAGCAACAAATGCTTTACATCTAATAGACTTGCCCCTTCCTTGCTTCACATGTGTCATTTGGTTTGAATTGATATTCATTAAGGCTACTTTCACATAAAAAAATGTGTATAAGAAATTTAAAATGTGATAAGTAAAGCTTTTAATTTAATGATTGTATATCATTGTTTTTGTAAGATTACGAGTGACACTTATTGTGGTGTTGAGTTCTCTCCCATCATGGGATTATATCATGTAATTGTTTATTTTTTTTGAAGTTAATGTTATTTCTTGTGGTAGTTGTTGGGCTTGGTGACTTTCTAGTTATGTAATGCTTTTTATATTTATAATTAATCTTTTATAAATTGACAAAAATAAATAATTAATTAAAATGTGATTTCGACTCAATCTATATGTTATGAGGACCACATTAAAATAAATTTAGATAACACATTTTACTATAGAGTCAATTGTAAAAGTTTTTTGGCATTTTAGAATTTAAAATGACGTTGAATTCTAGTTTGATAAATGTACAAAAAATCAATTAATTTATGACTCATTTTTTTATTATTCAATTTATGACTCTTGTTAAGATTGAATATATGAATTTTTATTTATTATACGTTAAGGGTTGTTTTGGCAACAATTTAAAATAGTTAAAAAATCAAATAGTCACTACAGAAAAATCAACTCTTCTCTTCTTTTGTGTAAATCTTTTCGTAAAGTCAAAAAATTAACTAAAATAGTTATTTTCTAAAACAACAATAGTACTAAAGAAATATTGGTTTATATATATATATATATTAATTTATTACTATTATTCAATTGAAATATGTATAAGAATTGTTAAGATAAAAATTATTCATGACTCGGCCCCCTAAGATAAAATTCTGGTTCCGTCCCTGATGAAAACAAATGATGTTGGTAGTTTAATTTTTTGATTATTTTCTTATAAGCTCAAGGTTAAGTACTCAAATGTTTTAACTAATTTATTGGTAAGTTTTTTTTCATCTCTAGCAACAAAATTAAATAATATAAAATATAAATATATGAAATGAGTGGATTGAGTTAGGCTTTCAGTGGTCCTTCCAAACCTGTCATCAAATTTAAACGAGTCTAAAAAAGTTCTGTAGCTTGAACATATAGATAGTTGTAATAAAATTAAAAAATAAATGTAAATAATGGTTATAAAAAAAATATATTTTTCTTGACGAATCTAAAATTCAACATAGCCTATAATGTATTTTGTTCAGAATTTTAACATATCATTCACAAAAATTTATCACCTTATTACCTAATTATCAACTAACAATTAATCACAAAATGCTCAATTTTAAAATACTAGGCATGCAGGCCGATGGGACTTGCCTCTCATGGACTAAGAAGAGCCAGATCTGATCAGCAGGCTTATAGTCTAATGGGTTGAGATTAAGTGGTTGCTTGGCATGTGGTAAAATAACATATATTATTTTAGCGCATTATCTTATTTAAGTCACAATTATCTTATTTAAGTCACATCATCTCTCTAATACATCACTTCAAATCCAATTCATATCTCACGTTTTTTCATAAAAAATCAAAAAGTATATTAATTTAGCACTTCTCAAACAAAGTCTTATATTTTTTAGTTTTAGTAATTTTATATGTTTCGTTTTGTTTTGTTTGTTTTCATATTTTCTACCGGACTAGTCGCCAACAGATGGGTCAAGCTTTGAACTCCAGCCTCAACCAAGTCTCATTTGGTTGTGGTGCAATCTTGGGCCAAATAAAAATTCACATATTGGCAAGATTTTTAGATTAAGAATTGTTTTGGAAAGATAGTTAAAAGTTGGTTTTTTTGATATGTTTTGACTTTTTTTAAAAAACAAAGTGAAAAAAATATAAGAGATGATATGATCCAAAATGGGTTAAAAGTTGGAAGATGGCTTTTAACTATCTTCCCAAAATAGCCCTAAATGATGACTCTTAATCCTAATTAATCATAGAGTATAACTATCTTATATAAAGTCATGGGTTCAAATTTCAAGTGGTAATCAATTATCTAATATTTCATTTTCCCCTCTTCAAGAGACTCTCTACCTCATTACTTTCGTCTGGTGTGTGGAAAGAGGGACTACATATGTCAAGGAGATTAGTCTCAACAAAGGTCTCAACAAATTTATGAGCAAATTAAATAGATATACATATATTTAGTAGATAAAAAACTCTCCTATAAACATAATATGTCTAGATTCAAATTTTACTGCTGTAACAGTATCTTCTATATAGCAATTAAGGAACAATACAGCTTTTTTAAGCCACCTGGGTCTCCCACAGAGCCGCCCCTGAATTAGGGCTGAGCAAGGAATCCGTAAAATCCGTAATCCGATCCAGTCCAGTCTAATCCGATAGGTTTGGATTGGTTTTTTGAATCCGCGGTTCGTTTCTGGATTGAAGAATTAAAAATCCGTAGTCTACGGATTGGTTCCGGATTGAACCCTACGGTTCCGGATTGGAACCGATCCGGACCGTATATAAATAGTCTATATTTTTATTATACATCCTCCCCCATAGTATCTTCTCTTATTCTATATGAAATCTAAACTCAAACCTAAAACCGTATAATATCTTCTTTTATTACTTTTGTTTGTTAGTTTTTAGTTTTAATTTGTAATGGTCTAAATACTTATGGTGAAACCAATTTTTTTATGATTGTTTAAATTCTAGAACAGTATGTTGCTATTATAGAAAAACATGTTGTTATTGTGGAACTAATATAGCGTTATGTTTATATTTTTATGAAATTAAAGTGTTATATATATTTGTTATTTAATTATGTGAATCCGTGGTCCTAAACCGATCCAATCCGTATTTAAATGGATTGGTTCGGATTGGTTCCGTGATTTAAACGGATTGGATTGGTTCCAATTTTTCAGGAACCGTAGATAACGGATTGGTCCTGGTTTTACCTCAATCCGGTCCAATCCGGACCATGCTCACCCCTACCCTGAATGGTCCTCTTTGTTTCCTAATAGATAAGCATCATGGAAATTAATTTAGAGAATTACTTTAAAAAAAAATCAATTAGAGGATCCAAAATCAAATCAATGGACTCGAGTAATAGATTATTAATATTTAATTTGAAATTTTAACGAGGTTAAAAATTTATTTAAACTTGACTTATTTATATTTTTAAATTGGATTTGAATTGTAGCCCAAGTGATTTTGAGAGGGCACTTACGTGCTAGTGTCATCACCAGATTTGAGTCTATGAAAAAGTATTGAGGCGTGTTGTATTATAACTATTAACTCTTTATTTAAAATATAATTAAAAAATATATATTAACCAAAAAATCCCATTTGTTTGCTGACAAAATGCAATGCAATCAACCAACAAAGGTGGTCTTTGTTGTAGCTTTTTCTGCCCAACTTTTGGCTTTTAGCTTAGAAAAAGTTAATTCAAGCTGTTTGGTAGCCTTGAATCTGCTTCAGCTTCAACTTCTACAGATTATCGGCAAGGGGAAAAAAGCTATAATTCAAAAGCTAGTTCAGCCAGCTTCAGATTCTCACGGCTAAAACGCGGAGGGCAATTTGACTTAAATGTCCTAAGTGTTTTGAAAGATTTACCCTTATACCACTTATATATGTTCCTTTTTTTGCCCTAAAAAGCACTGTTCACTTGTGAGAGAAATACAGAGGCGATTTCCGGCGAGGCGATTCCCGGCGAGGGTGATTTCCGGCCAGAGCTCTCTCTCTCTCTCTCTCTCTCTCTCTCTCTCTCTCTCTCACACACACACACACACACACACACACACACACACACACACATACACACATGATTTTCGACGAGAACTCTCCTCTCTCTCCCTCTCCCTCTCCCTTTAGATCGCGATTGGAAACTGGAAATCAACGCTGCTCGATCGCTGCTTCAGACCAGCGGCTAGAGTTTGGCAAACGAGAGCTTCGCAATCGGGATGAAGAAGAGAAGGATAGAAAGGTTTTGCAGATCGACAGCTAGGGTTTTACAACACCAGCTGGTCACTGATCTGAAACGGAGAAGAAGAAAGAGGGTCGACGACATACGGCTGGAGTGGACGACGAGGGGCCGGTGGCGTACGGCTAGGGCTTTGTAATGAATTTTTTTTTGAAAAAGAATAATAAATTATTTTGTATTGTAATGAAAAAGAATTAAAAAAAATAACAAAATGAAAAAAAAAACAATTGTTATTAATTGTAATGAAAAAGAATAATAAATTAAAAAAGAATAATTATTAATGAAAAAAAGAATAATAAATTAAAAAGAATAATTATTAATGAAAAAAAATAACAATTGTTGATTATTAATATTATTTAAAAAGAATAACAAATTTTAAAAATTGAATGAAAAAAAATAATGAGCAATTAATTGATAATAATTAATTTATAATGGAAAAAAATGAAAAAAATTTATAATAAGTAATTAAGCCATTAATTGACACCTAATTCATTTATAATGAAAAAATGAAAAAAAAATATACTAATTGATACTATTATTAATTTTAGTATTAATTGATGGTAATTAAGCCATTAATTGACACCTAATTCATTCATAATGAAAAAATGAAAAAAATTAAACTAATTGATACTATTATTAATTTTAGTATTAATTGATGGTAATTAAGCCATTAATTGACACCTAATTCATTCATAATGAAAAAATGAAAAAAATTAAACTAATTGATACTATTATTAATTTTAGTATTCATTCACAATTTTTATATTATTAAATAATATTAATTGTAATGGATTAATAATAAATTTAAAAAATTAACAATTTTTATAGCTTATTTCATAAGATTAATTTATTGAAGCTTTTTTTGATGCAGCTGTTATTTATCTTAATAGATTTATTTATTTATCTTAAGATTAATTTTTATAGCTTATTTCATAAGATTATTTATCTTAAGATTAATTCAACAAACACCACCAATTAAATCTATAATTAAAAAAAGCTTCAAAAAATTAATTTATTTCATAAGATTTTTTATGTTAAAAAATCTGAAATCATTGTATTATTATTTATTTCATAATATTTACTTATTTCAAGTTATTATTATTTATTATTTAAAAAATCTGAAATCATTGTATAAAAATTTATTTTTGTGTAATATTTATTCCATTGTATTATTATTTAAAAATAATAGGGTTACGTTAATTTGGTGTTGGAATAATCTCTTAATATGTAATTAATAGCAAAAAGTCTAGAAAAATTCAATTTACAACTAACAAGGGTAAAAAAGACATTTACACAGCAAAAAGCTACTTCACAGTTTATTTAACAAACACTACTCAACAACTTAAATCTATAATCCAACAGCTACGCCAAACAGATTAACAGCTTCTGATTAAAGTCATAATCTATAATCTGTTAAGCTATAATCTATAATCTGTTTTAACAGCTACACCAAACGGCCCCAAAATTCAATTAAGTTGGTTGGTTAAGTCAAAAGAATCATTAGATTTTCTTATATATTTGCTTTTTATTTTGTGTGTGTGATAGTTTTTGTAGGAGAGAGAAAAAGTGAGTGGAGCAATTAGAGGGCATGCATTTGATTTGAATGGAGGATGTGCTTGCAAAACAATAATAAAAGCTAGGCTTTTAGAAAAGTCAACAAGAAAATTATCCAGAATTAATAAGTATGGTTGGGATTCAATGAATGTTTTCTAAGTTCTACATATAAAATAAATTTTAATCACATATTGATATTTTGAAAAAAAAATTAAGTACAAATTCTAGATACATAGTAAAACTGTTTGCAAAATTATAAGAAGGGATTAAAGTGCATGAATGAAGAGATGATGGTTTTTTTCAAATTTTTTTTATTATATGGATGCATGGTTTTGAAAATCAAACCGGACTGTCCGGTTCGATCGGTTGAGCCATCGACCAGTCAGGATTTTGGTCCGGATATACCTTTTAAACTGTTAAAAAGCAAAAATCGGCCTATTTAGAGAGAACTAGGAAAATCAACAGTTAAACTGCTGAACCGGTTGACCTGGGGATGGTTCACCAAGTTGATGAAAGTGAAAATTTTGAACTTTTTTATTTATTTTTTCTAATTTTTTTTTTATTCTTTCTTTCTTTTCTTTCTTTCTTATTATATATTATATATAAGAAAATTTTAATTGGAAACTCTCTTTCAAGGGTCTTCTCTTGTGAGGAATCTCATTAAGAGAATGAATTTATTGTGAAAGTCTCTACCTATTTATAAGGGAAAAAAAATTCCAAAAAAACTTAAGAAATCCATGTAGGATTTAATCAAATTTATTGGAGGAAGACTTAAAATTTTGATATCCTTCCAAAATTTTTGTTATTCTTTCAATCAAATTATTTGAATTAAAATCATATGGAGGGAATATTGAATATTTGATTTCCTCTTTCAAAATTAAAATTAATAATATTTTAAAATATATTATTATATTTTTTAGTAAAAAAAATATTAGGAGAAATATTTAAGATAATTTAATATTTTTAATTTTTAATTTTATTACTTATATTTTTATTTAAATATATTTTAATATATTTATTACGTCACAATTCGATTCTGGTTTAACCCGACGGTTGAACCGATGACCTTTCCATCCGATTCCTTTTCTAGTTCGCTCACCACTCCGATTTTTATAACATTGTATGGATGATGAGGTGAGCATATCTTTTTCCCTCTTTTGCAATATTAAAAGGAGAACCTTTTGATGGTAAATACCTGCATTATGGTATATTAATATTGTGATAAAGTGGATTAGATCCTTCCTCATAAATCTCATTTTGATAATTTGATTTTTTTTATTTGAATTTTAAATGTTTATTTATAGACCATCTAAAAAAATTGATCTAATGATTGTATTAGCATGATTACATCATATTTATTTTTGAAAAATAAATGATTTATTTTTTTAAATTATACTTGCCTATTTATATAAAGACAAATATGATAATTTATGTGACTATTATAATCTAATCTATGTGATTTTTTAATGAATAATTTATACAAAAATGCTTTAAAATGCATGAATCAAATCATAAAAAAAAATAAAATCCATGCTGAGTCCCGAATCCAAGCTACATGATCTGGTCGAGCTAGTGAAATGAAAACAAGCTAAAAAAATTCAATTGATTTATAGAAAGATTGCACTACAATATATCACCTCCTAAAAGTCAACTAGAAGAATATTCCATGTTTGGTTCTCATGATTTTAGGAGTATTTTAGGAAGATGGTTAAAAGTTATTTTTAAATTTTTTTAAAACTTTTTTGTCACAGAAGGAAGTGGGTTAAAAGCTAGACAATGACTTTTAACCCACTTTCCAAAATAGGTCTTAGTCAAATAAATGCGGTTGTTGGCTTCCACCTTTTCTTTTGTGTTCATTTAATTGATATTAGTAGTTGGCAAATGTGATACAAGTATAATTTAAATGATAAAAAAATTAATATCATAATATGAGTATTGCTCAAATGGTCAGAGGGTTTTTTTTTTTTTTTTAACATTGAAGTTTCAAACCTTGTATATTTATCTATAGGATTCGTTTGAAAAGTGTGTTGGCTTTTTAGCTTTTTGACTATTTTAGTCTGGGATTAAAAAATCTCGTTTGGGATAGATTTTTTTGATTTTTTAAATTTTTGTGAAAAAAAAAATGTAATAATAATTATGGGTTGGATGATGATGTTTTGTCTTATTAAATTAAAAAGCCTATTTTATTTTTTTTGACTATTTTAACCAAAAAATTCCAAACCTCAACTTCCCAAACGAGTCCATTTAAATTTTTTATTTTAAATAAAAAAATGAATGATACGTGACATAAAAGATTTTTTTTAAAGAAATGAGAAAGGACACCTGACATAAGGAATTTTTTTTTTTCGAAACTATCCAATGACAAAACAATTATTATGAATTTGGACCAATATTGACGAATTTGTTCCAAAATGTTGATGTTCAATTGAAATGGCCCGACAAACAAAATTCATTGTCTTGCTTTTATTGTAAATAATTGTTTAAAAATCTTAGGACTCATTGAGGCTAAGTTCAGTAACAATTCAAAAACTTTAAAAAAAAAATTTAAAATTTGTCTTTAGTGAAATTTTTAAAAAATTTATGTCAATTTTTCTTTTTACTTCTAGTTCCTCCTAATTTTGAAGAATCTAAAAAGTAAAAATTTTAAAAAAAAACTAAAAGACTTTTTAAAAAAAATAATAATTTAAGATCTACTAATCTAGTAGGATCTAAAAGTTTTTAAAAAAATTGTTTGTTTTTTAAAAAAGTTCACTAACAACGAAATGATTATTAAAAAAAAACAATTAACCAAACTCCACCTCTATAATACAAAATTGGGGTAATTGCACCCCACTGGAATTTTAGAAGAAAAAAAATTACATATTCATAAAAAAGTATTAATTATATAAAAGTCCTATTTATAAATGTTATGGTAGTTTAGGTTGTATTTAAGATTTTTTGAACCAATAAGTCTTATTTAGTAAAATTGATAATATTGTCAGTTTTTTCTAATTTTTAAAACTAAGAATATTATCAATTTTGTATCGTAATGTTCCAGATAATTGTTTTACTAACTGATAAAAAAAAAAAAAACAAAGCATGATTAATTTGATTCAACTATCCAATAAAAACTAGAAGATTATCAGTTTTTTTTTTTCAGTTTTAAAACTGAGAACATTATCAGTTTTTTCATTTTTAATTTTTTTTTCTAATTTTGCACATCAATGTTCCATCACCATATTCCTTTATAGACACAAAATTTTCAATTTTGCATTAAAAAAAAAAATAATTCAGTTTGTTCAACTTTTTCAAAACAACATCTCACTTTGCTTAGTTTTGGTTTTCAAAAAACAATTTTCCGAAAATTTTGCTTTTTTATATATTTTTTGTTTTCACTGTATTTTTTTTAATATTTTAAACAATTTTTTTAATTTTTAGACACACCTAACATAAATACACTTAAAAAGTAAAATATTTGTGAAAAAAATCTTTGAAAAATTCACTAAATACCAAAAATATAAATAAAAAAAACTAAAATTCAGTATATTTTTTGTAATTTTGTGTATTTATTAATTTTTTAAAATATTGTTTCACAAATATTTTACTATTTAGATACATCTAAGTAAGGTGTATCTAAAAAGGTAAAAAATTGTTTAAAATTTCAATAATATTCACTAAAAACAAAAAATTATGAAAAACAAAAAACTTAATTTCCAGAAAACTGAACTCAAAAAAGTGAAACGAAACACACTGATTAGTGTTTTTTTTTTCACATATATATATTTTTTTTTAGTTTTTTCAATTTGAAAGTTGATGTTTTAAAGTTTTGAAAATCAAAATAAATCTCAAATCATCATGCTCCTTTATAGATAATTATAAATGATGAACAATCAATATTTGAAGAGTAATTTCGACTATTAAAAATTTAATACGACTTGAAGGTTTAAAAAATCTTAGTTAGGATGGAGTATAAGTTCATAAATTAGAATTTGTGTGTAAATGTTTCTAAAAAAAATTACAATTTTAATTATTAATATTTATAAAAAAATTCACTAATTTATTATTATTTTTACAAAATTACACTGATTTGATATTTCTACTACAAAATTTCATAGAGAAAGTTTTTCTAACCTTGTTACTATGGGGACATATTTTTGTGGATGACAACACATGGCCAAGGTGGCACCGAAGTGCCAGCCTAGGTGCCACGTGTCTAGGTTATGGCGCCGAAGTGATCTAGGCTAGGTCGAGGTTATCTACGAAGATACCAGAATCCGAGATGAATGGATAAGCTAAAAGATTCCTATAATGGGGGAGGACCTCAGCCTAGATAAGGATAAAGCTCTTAGGGAGTTTATCTTTATCCATTGGAGAGTCCAAAATAAGCATTGAACTAGAGTCCAAGAGAAGCTAGGCTTCTACAGAGATCAGGTTAATTCTGGTTATAAAAGAAGGGCACCATCGTGGGTCTAAGGTACGCTTTTTGTATCCTAGCTAATGAGTTAAGCACTGTTTGTTATCTTTGAGAAATAATTGAGTATTGACTTGATCATCAGAGTGCCCCCGGGTGGACAAACCACCGCCAGAGTCTTATCTTTCTGTGACAGGTTGTTCAAGCGCTATCTATTCTGCCAGTGTTCTCTAGCTCAGTACCTGTTTGGTAGTGTGGTCAGAAATCAACACTCAAAATTTGGCGCCCTCTGTGGGAAAGAAAGGAGAATAGATGGCTAACGACGGACAGAAAGAGAAGATTCGGGACGACATCCCTACTGGAAGTGATAAACACATTGACCCTAACGTAGAGGAGGATAATTGCAACGAAGAACCTCGGGAAAAGAATCTTAGAGAGGAAGACGTCGGCCAAAAGTGAGACGTACCAAAGAAGGCAGATCGAGGCGAGTATTATAACGAGAACGACCTGCAGGTATGAAAAAATAGATGCCTAAGAAGGGACGGCGAGATAAAGGGAATGGCGAACAAATTGGCAGACCTGCAATCGATCGTCAGTTTCATGATGCAGAATAACGTCATACAACCACCGTTTCCGTTACAAGACACGCCGATTCCGGCGGCCAAGAACGATGCCTAGAAATGAGGGCAGAAAACAGTTCCTGCAGTCCCTCGGTGTGACAGGACAAAGGAACATTCTCACCGGCCTTCATGGGAGGTCAGGCAGGGAGAGTCGATGAAAGGAGAGTCTCAGAAGACACATCGTACCAAAGACGCCTACACCAAAGAACATCGGCATGTTCACAGAAATGAGCTTTGTTTCAACACGACTAATGGAGGGAGGTCCAAGAGGACTCATAACGACACCGGAAGTAGCGCGCCAAAAAGGCTACAATCCGTTGATAGCCGAGCTCCTAGGCTGACCAAGGAGGATTTGTGGGATTACCTCCAGAGGAAGCGACAAGATGCCAAGGTGACCTCTCCGGTCAAGCCGAGAACACCGTTTTCGGTAGAATTTGACAAATTTGAGGCTCTGAAAAGGTTCCACATGTCGAGATTCCAGATATACGACGGTAAGTCTGACCCTAACTTTCATGTCGGCTTGTACCTGAACTCAATGGCACTATACACCGGGAACGAGCCGTTGCTCTGCAAGGTGTTCCCTTCATCCTTTGGGGAAATCGCATCAAACTGGTTTCACAAGTTGCTGAAAGGAACTGTGAAAAGCTGGAAAAGCCTGGTCGAGATGTTTATGGCCAGGTTTGTGACAAACAAACTACAGCCGTTGAGGGTTGACTCCCTGATGGCTTTGAGAATTGGCGAGGATGAAAGCCTCAGGGCTTATGCCAAGAGGTATCATGAGGTATTTAACCGAATACCAAGGTGCAACCAAGAGGTGGCGGTCGTATCCTTTAAAAACGGCCTGAACGATGACTGTCTACTTCGAAAATCACTAGCAAAGACACTGCCAAAAAGTATGGAGGAACTCATGGCCAGGATCGAGAAGTATGCGAGAGCCGAGGAAGACAAGCCAAGGACAAAGGCATCAAAACAAGATAAGAGAAACGGGTCACCGAAACGAGGCCGAGGTAATACTGGATACAACAAGCAAGAGACAGGACTGAGGGTTGCACAGGCAGTCACTATCGCATTCTGAATTCCGGTTTACAAAGTCTTGGAAAGAATCCGGAATCAGCCTCTTATAGAGCACCAGAGAAGATTCCCGGCAAATTTATGGAAAGAAGTCTGGGGAAGCGCTGCGCCTACCATAATGATGATGGGCATCTGACTCAGGGGTGCAGAGCCCTAAAGGCACATCTGGAAGACCTGGTAAGATAAGGTCATTTAAGAGACCTAGTAGATAAGGTCAGGACAAGGGAAGAACAAGCGAGACTACCTCAGGCACCAACAGCACCACCTTCGCCAGCACCACAACTGCAAGCAGGCGGACCTCGAGTGATCAATGTGATTCACTCGAAGGTCAATGAGAACGAGATACGTGGAGAAACTCAGAAGGTAAAACAATTACAGCATGTGCATCAGGTCCGACAAAAAAGACCTAGGGCAGACGAGTACCAGGGACTAATGGTGTCCTTTACTGAAGACGATCTAGGCATGGTGCAGCATCCACACAACGATGCCCTGGTAATATCTCTCAAGATTGGAGAGTGCCAGGTAAAGCGCATTCTAATTGACCAGGGCAGCTCTTGTGACATCATGTATATTAGATGTTACAAGGAACTTGGCCTTCACCAAGATGATCTGGAGCAGTCTAATGGTCCGATGGTTGGATTCAACGGAACGCCGACGTGGCCCCTGGGAGCAATAAGTTTAGAGGTGTAGGCTGGCACCAAGAAGGTAAACACAGAGTTCACAACAATTGATACCCCCTCCCCTTACAATGTTATCTTGGGAAGGCCATGGCTGCATGCAATGGGAGTTGTTCCTTCAACACTGCACCAGCTGTTGCGGTTCCCAATAAAGCATGGAATTGAGGAGGTCAGAGGGGATCAGGTGTAGGCAAAGAATTGCTCCATGGCAGTAATGAAATCCATCTACAACATACGAGAAGTAGAAATAGTAGAGATTGAAGACGAGGACATAGAGGTCCTGAAGGACGTCGGTGTAGACACCCCATTTTTGACCGTCCTCAAGACTTGGACGTCACCGCTCGAACACTCGGTGATCATCCATGTTTGTGTTCGTTTGGAGTTCCCGGAGTTCTCGGCTCGCGCGCCGTGCCTCAGGACCTCCAGACTCGACCGTTTGTGTTTGGTTTTGCACCAAACACCTGTATTTTGCCTTAGAGGGGCAGGGAATGCTTTGTGAGGCATTCCCACACACCACCGGCTGGGGCTAGAGGCTACCGGCTGGCTGTAGTTGTCACCGGCACTATATTGTGCCGGTCGGCACTATTTTGTGCCGGTCGGCACTGTTTTGGGCGAAATGACCAATTTGCCCAGCCGACCACTGTGCACTTGCTTTCTGAGATATTTTCAGACAGCTGTGTGCAACTTGTTTCCCCTCCATACACGTGTATAGAGGGATGAACCCTTGTTTGCTTAGCTTGTAAGTCTTACAAGTTCTATAAGAGGAAGGCTCTTCCTCTTGGCTTATGGTTGGCTTCTTGAGAGACTTAGCCATTGTTAGAGAAAGCCAAGGTCTGGTTTTAGGTTAAAATAGTTGTATCTATCCTATCTCTCTCTTTCCTTGCTTGTTTAGTACACTAGGTGCTTTAGTTCATACTATTGCACTAAAACACCTAGTGTTCCACCTTCTCCTTGCAACTGAGGTTCTAAGGGCTGGTCCTTGGAGTTCTTGACTGATTTTGAGCTCAAGGAAGCATCAACCACATCTTTGTCAAAGAGGTCAACAAGGGTGAGACACTAACTCTCTTTATTCCCCATTTTTGCACTCCATTTTTACCTAGTCTAGGACTGTTTTTTTGCTTAGTATGTAACACATAAAAGTTCTGATTTTTAACCCTCTTTATTGTATATTAAGAGTGTTTTGTGGTTTGGGGAGGTTTGACCCCCTTTAGACCTTGAAAAGGGTCACCTTTTGTGCTATTTTGGAGAGATCCGAGATTTTGGTGATAGGATCTCTTCACCACTGAAATCTTGAGGGATTTCAGTGGTGAAGAGCATGCCTTGAAGTCTCAAAGAGGGGAGGGCCACCCCCTCCCCTTGAGGTCCTTGAAAAGGGCATGTTTTGGTCTCTTAAGTGAGTCTATGCTTGAGTGTGTGTTGAGCATGTTTGGCTTGTTTTCTATGCTTATATTACTATGATATAACATGTTTTCAAGTTGGTTTTGGTCTCCTATACATGCTTAGTATAGTTTCTTTGTAATGCCCCTTTTATGCCTTAACATGTCTAGGTTGTGTGCCCTAGTTTCTAGCATGTTTTAGGCTTAGATTTGTGAAGCTTGTAAGCTTATTTTGCCATGATTTAGCTCTGTCCATAGCTATTTTGGCCAATCTTAGCATGTATTTGGTAGCCTCTTTGTATTTGGCTTGTTGGCCTCAAAAGCATGAATATGTGGTATGCTATTCTAGCTTTGTTTTTGATGGTTGGAACCATCTAGCATGCCATTTCAGTCCTTCATACATGCTTGTTTGATTGCCTTAGTGGCCTTGTTAATGCTTTAAGAGTATGTCTTGCATGCTCCATGTTTTGGCTTCAATACATGCCTTTAGTTTAATGACTCTTAGATGCCATCTAAGTAGCTCTTTGGCCTTGTTTTGATATGCTAAAAACCTATTTTTGGTTGTTTGATGCATGCCATATGTGTTTGTGCCAGGTGTGGTTTAATGCCCTATTGACTTGCTTTAAGCCTAGGCCATTTGCATGCTTGGTTTGGCATGCTTCATTGCATGATTTGGCATCATGTTTAATTTGAATTTCAGAGCTTTAAATGCATGCTATTAGTCCATGTTTGGCCTCTTTAAGTGTGCATGAGAGTTGCTTTTGAATGCCTAAGTCTTGAGCCTTAACACTTGCATGTGTGCGTGTGCATTTGGTCTCATTTCCTAGGCACTTTGGCCACTGATCTTAGGCCTTTTTAGGGTTGCCTAATTCGTGTCTAAGTCCATTGTTCCATTGGATTGCATGCTTGTATTATATGCTTGCTTGTATGCTTGCATAAATGCATCATATTGTCCATCTTGCATCCTAGATAACATGCTTAGGATTGCACCACATTGACATGCATACTTAGCCTCTTGAAGTGAGTGTGATAGAGGTTAAGTCCCCTTCATTGGATCATTCGCATTGCATTTCATTTGAAATTAAAGTTGCATACTTGGTTCTTTGGGCCATCATGCATGGAAATGCGTGATTGGTGGTCCGAGAATCGAGGCACATCCTCCTTTGAGTCATTAACATGATAAGGAATGTGTTTGATGCATAAATTGCTTGAATTGCCTTGCCATGCATAGTCTTGCCCTCTGCTGCTGTGAGTTGCAGGTTCTGCAGGAATTAAGTGCCGGCCGGCAGTATTTAGTGCCGACCGGCAGTGTATCAGTGGCCGATAGCTTCATCTGCAGCCGGTGGCCAAACCCCGCAGCCGGTGGCCAATCCCCTCAGCCGGTGATGATCCCCAGTGTTCAAAAGGGTATCCCTGGGACTTTGGCAGTCTTTAGAGGAGGAGAGCAGGGAAAACAGAGGCAAATCATGCATGGCAGTGCGATTCCGAGCAAGCCCCGGGCGCGTGCCGCATTTGAGCCCTCCCCTCGAGGCATTTACTGCTTTAATTAGATTAATTATTTGTTTAATTAATTTAGTTAATTTGTAATAATTAATTAGCTTGCGTAGTTAACTAATCTGTATTATTATTTTGGTCCCTCCGAGCGAGGGCGAATTGTAATAAGTGTGCGTGAGTGGGTGTATGTCTTCCAACCCCCATTTCTTTCTCCCTTTTATTTACCCGCTTTGGTGGTAGATTAGGGCATACTTATTTTAGCATACCTTATGCAATGCATACGTGCATTCATGCATTTGTTTACATGCACCGGGCTCGGTACATCATACAAACTGCATTGCAACTTTCAATTTCCAAACTGAATACGTGCTATTCGCACATCTCATATGCCATATTTAGGGTCAGCCGAGCCTACTCTAGATTGCATTTATGCCTGTGTTGCATTAGCCACTTAACATGAACTAGGTCATGCATGTTTTGCTAACTGGTTTCTTGTTTTGGCACGGAGTACGATGTAAGTTTTATGCTTTAGCATGTCGCATGCGTGTGAATGTTGACATGACAGTATGCTTACCATGCGGCTAAGTGCTTACATGAGATAAACTGCTTGAATGCCTGTGGGTGGAGGTTGGATTGCTTGAGTTGGAAAACTCGTTGAAATCCGTATTTTAGCCTACTTGCGGGTAGCAAATCCCAAATTGTTTTCAAAACAAACGGATATGCAATGTTCATTTCCAAATTAGGCAATCTAGTCTATACTTGTTTGCTGTGCGCATAACATAGTAGTTCTAGGTTAATGATTGGAATAAGGGCATGTAATGTTTTCAAAATCGGATATCATGGTTAGTAGAGGCCGGTCTTCGGACCGGGCGAAAGGGGGTGCTCATAGCTGACCTTCCCCAATCGTACCCAAGCTCCCGAGCCAAGTCACTTTGGTGATGACGGACAAGTGGCCTTCGGCACCGAGTCAGGGTTTCCTAAATTCCCCCTTTTTAAAAAATATTTAGGTGGCGACTCTGTAATCTGGCAAAGCAGTCCATGTTTGGCACTACTTTTCAAAAAATCTGTTTTCCTTAAAACGATTTGCCAGAAGTGGACTCTTTGGTTCATATTTAGAACCGACACAAAATCGAGTCCTGCGAACTGTTAGAGTGAAGCCCACGCGGGCGCGTCTACAGTCGGCAAAGAACCAGCCGAGAAGAGTGAGGAAGCCCTAAAGAAGATCCTAATCCAGCAAAGGAACGCAGAGCATTTCTTCCTTCTCGGCTCAGGCTTGGCCAAGGAAGAGGAAAGGGAGTTAGAGGCATTCTTACGAGCAAACATTAAGGTGTTTGCCTGGACACCATACGAAATGCCTGGCATTGACCCCGAGGTAACTGGCCATAGATTGAATGTAGACAGGTCGGCTAAACCTGTCATTCAACGGGCTAGAAGGCCGATCTTGATGCATGTCGAGGCAGTAGAAGAGGAAGTAGACAAACTGCTGGAGACTAGAGCCATTCGAGAGGTAAACTACCCAACTTGGCTATCCAACACTGTGGTGGTGAAAAAGAAGAATGGGAAGTGGAGGGTCTGTGTAGACTTCACTAGCCTAAATAAGGCTTGTCCCAAAGACAGTTTCCCACTCCCCAAGATTGATAAATTGGTAGATGCCACTTTAGGGCATGGAAAGATGAGCTTCCTAGACGCTTACAAGGGGTACCATCAAATAGCCATGTACCCCCCGATGAGGAGAAAACTACATTTATCACCCCAAAAGGGCTGTATTGCTACAGAGTAATGTCTTTCAGGTTGAAAAATGCAGGAGCAACTTACCAGAGATTAGTGACTAAGATGTTCAAACATTTGATAGGCAAAATAGTGAAGGTATACATTGATGACATGGTCGTGAAGACCAAAGAGCCTGAGGATCATCTGGCCGACCTGAAAGCAGTTTTTGATATCCTGAGGACATTTTGACTCTGACTCAATGCATCGAAGTACGCATTTGGAGTTGAGTCAGGAAAGTTTCTGGGATACTTGGTTACCAAAAGGGGTATTGAGGCGAGCCTAGATCAGATCAAGGCCATCTTGGACTTAAAGAGCCCGACATCGGCAAAACAAGTGCAGATGTTGACTAGAAGAGCTACAACCCTGAATAGGTTCATAAGTAGAAGTTCTGAAAAATGCAAACCTTTTTTTAGTTTAGTGAAGAAGGCCACAGATTTCTTGTGGATAGAAAAGTGCGAAGTCGCCTTAGCCGACTTGAAGAAATATCTAACCATAGCTCCAGTACTCTCAAATCTAGTACTTGGAGAGGAACTGTTCTTGTACTTTGCGGTCTCAGAGCATGCAATAAATGCAGTGGTAATCAGAGAAGAGAAGTGAAGTGAGAACAGAGGGCAGTTTACTATGTGAGTAAAACCCTAGTAGGCGCAGAGACCAGATACTTACCCTTGGAGAAACTGACACTGGCCTTAGTAATAGCTTCTAAGAAGCTGAACTATTACTTTCAAGCCCACAAAATTGTGGTATTAACTGAGCATCCATTGAAGTCCCTGTTGCAGCAAGGAGATCTGATTGGCAGGATAGCCAGATGGGCAGTGGTGTTGGGCCAATATGACCTGGAATTCAGACCCAGAACAACAATCAAAGGCCAGGTTTTGGCCGATTTCGTGGCCAAGTTCACACCAGGCGCCATCCCACATCGGGCTCCGTTGAGTTGTGGTTTAGGATGTCCAGGTGAACGAGAAGAAACCCGGCTAGGGATAGCAAAACAGAAGAAAGAAGAGAAACTTAAGCCCTGCGATATTTACATCGGCGACTCCTTCCGCCAGTTTGTTGATGGGAGTTCAAATCGTCAAGGAGCAGGGGCAGGAGTAGTACTAGTATCGCCAGATGGGTAGATGCTGGAACAATCTATTCGTTTGGGGTTTAAGGCCTCAAACAACGAAGCAGAATATGAAGCACTGATCGCAGGATTGAAGTTGGCAGCAGCAATGGAAGCTGATGAGGTGGTGGTCTTCTGTGACTCCCAGCTTAGCGTTAACCAAGCAACAGACGAATATGCAACCCGATATGAAATAATGATGGCCTATGTAAAGGAGGTTGTCAGACTGATAGCCTTATTCCAAGATTGCCGACTACAACCAGTTAGCCGAGATGACAACAGCCATACTAATGCCTTGGCTAACCTGGCTAGTGCAATAAAATCAAGAGAGGCAAGGACAATAATGGTTGATTATTTGTCAGGCCCAAGTGTAGAACCACTAAACATAGAGTATGAGGCAATGAGTGTGGAGATGGGATCAAGTTAGATGGATGCGATAGTAATGTTCCTTAGAGATGAGAAGTTGCCAAATGATCACAAAGAAACACACAAGACCAGACTGAAGTCAGCGAGGTTCAGTCTGACAGCAAAAGGACATCTCTACAGAAGGTCTTTTTCTGGTCCCCTTTTGAGATGTGTGCACTCTTCACAAGTTGAAGACTTCCTGTATGAAATACACGAAGGAGTATGTGGAAGCCACGTTGAGGGCAAGTCACTTGCTCATAGGACCATTACTCAGGGGTACTGAAGCTTATGTCGGAAAGTGTGAGAAGTGTCAGAGGTTTGCACCTTTGATACATCAACCAGCGGCAGATTTAAATCCAGTGTCCAACCCTTGGCCATTTGCCCAGTAGGGCATAGATCTTGTTGGACAACTACCTCAAGCGACTGGACAAAGAAATTCCTGTTGGTAGCAACAGATTATTTCACCAAGTGGGTAGAAGCAGAACCCTTTGCAAAAATTCGAGATATTGATGTGAAGAACTTCATATGGAAGAACATCATCACCAGGTTTAGGGTCCCAGGGGTAATAATAGCAGATAATGGTACACAGTTTGACAGTAAGCTAATTAAGAGCTTCTGTGCAAAGTACAAAAGCAAGAACTACTATTCCACTCCAAGCTTTCCCCAAAGCAATGGTCAGGCAGAAGCATCCAACAAAACTATCTTGAATGACATCAAGAAGAGGCTGGAAGCAGTAAAGGGAAAATGGGTGGATGAGTTGTCCAATGTGCTCTGGGCATATCAGACTACGCTGAGAAGATCGACTGAGGAATCTTCATTTGTCATGGCCTATGGCACTGAAGCAGTTATCTCACTAGAAGTCGGCATCCCAGAGATTAGAACCCAGGGAGTAGAGAATGGGACTAATGAGGCATTCCTAGCCTAAGATCTGGACTTGTTAGAAAAAACCAGCAACTTGCTAAGGCTTACAATAAAAAGATTAACCCCAAGAGAGTTTCAAATTGGGGTCCTCGTCTTGAGAAACGTCGTCGGGAACAAAAAGGATCCCAGAGAGGGCAAGCTTGGCCCAAATTGGGAGGGACCTTATAGAATCATATCGGTAGGTGGCAATGGTGTATATCGGCTTAAGGACAGTGATGGCAAAGAGTTGCCAAGACCCTGGAACACTTGCAATTTGAAATTTTTCTATCATTAGATTTTTTTTTATGTTATAATTTTATTAGCCGAGGTATTAATAAAGTTTTAGTTTGGTGAATTTGAAAATTTGTGTGATTGGACTAACCATTCCTTTGGCGATGTTTCTGATTAAAACATGACGAATAACTTAGACTTATTATATGGCAGAGTTGAATTATACTTGCATATAATAGAGTTGAACTAAGTTGGCGATGTTTTTGATTGAAACATGAAGAATAACTTAGACTTATTATATGGCAGAGTTGAATTATACTTGCATATAATAGAGTTGAACTAAGTTGGCAATGTTTCTGATTGAAACATGACGAATAACTTAGATTTATTATATGGCAGAGTTGAATCATACTTGCATATAATAGAGTTGAACTAAGTTAGCGATATTTTTTATTGAAAGATGACGAATAACTTAGACTTATTATATGGCAGAGTTAAATTATACTTACATATAATAGAGTTGAACTAAGTTGGTGATGTTTCTGATTGAAACATGACGAATAACTTAGACTCATTATATGGTAGAGGTAAAATTATACTTGCATATAATGGAGTTGAACTAAGTTGGATTAACCTAGATTTGCCATATCAAACTCAGATTGGAACTAAGTACATTTGAGTAAGATTAACAGAGGAACCAAGGTTGAGAACCTCGACTGTTCTTTGTTTGAATCTAACTTCGGCAACAAGATCATAGGCACAAGCTTAAATGTGAACATAAGTGAAACTTAAGTTCACATTAGGGGGCAGAGAACTGGAGAATAAAGTTCAGAGTACTTTGGACTTGTTGAAACTTTTTTAAAGTTAAACCGAGATAAATATTGAAAGGCATACCCCACATACGTTCTACCGAGGTGATCGTGTTGCCAAAGTTGGGAAATATAGAAAACAAAAGTCTTGACAAGTGAGGGTGAAGTGGCAAGTTTAAACCAACACTTGTGAAAATATTTTTACAATGTTTTTAAGTGTTAAGCCAAGACCGAGATAAACAATTACGAAGTTATGTCTAAGGTATTATACTCTGAAGAGGTTATATAGATAAAGGTATATTTTGAAGACACGCAAAATTATTCTAAGTATGGAATGGTAAACATACATAGAAAAAAGAAGGCATACATTCAAACATTTGGAGGAAAATATAGAGACATGCATTCAGAAAAGAAAGTTGATCAGATACAAAAAAAGGTGCATCGGCCTGCAGAAGGATTACTTGTTCACAGTTACAAAAGGAGGCGTATCGGCCAAATATAAAACTGAAATATTGTTCAGGCAAAACAAAATACAAAGATAGAAAGAGAAAGAATACAAGGAAAAGCATAAATATTCTAAATGCTAAGATTGGCTTCATCGGTTGGTGGTGTTACACTCTTGTCGACCTTTACCTCGGCATCAATCTCACGTAGTTTGTCATCTAGGCTCTTACTGGCAGTCTCGACCTCGGCTTCAGAAGTGGTCTTTTGGACCTCGTCTTCCTCATCCTGAGTCAAGTCCAGGACTTGCTCATTCAGAGTTGGGGACTTCGCCACAGTAGAACCATCAGCGTCGGCTTCCACTTCGGCCTCTTCGTCTTGTTCTTCTCCTTTTTTCCCCCCAATCTTAGCCTCAGATTGGCTTGAAGCAAGGGGGAATGGCAAAGCAAGTCGGCCTTCATCTTTGAGGGGAAAGTCCTTGGGGACAGCCAATTTCTTCAAAGCAGCCATCCAACTAAGGGTGTAACCCTTGTTGCATGCCTGTCTGACTTATTTCTTGTACTTCTCATGGACATCAACTACCCCCTCGGCGTAGGCCTTCTCGTCCACTGCTTTGATTTCGGCATCTTTTGTGGCCAAGGCACTTCGGAGCTCTACTTGAGCTTCGGCAGTTTTTGTTTCGGCCTCTTTTATTTTAGCTTTGAGGACCTCAGCAACAGCCTCTGCAGCACCAGCCTTTTCCTCGGCTTGGTCTTGGGCTTGTTTAGCTGCCTTGGCCTGATCTATCAAGACTTTCATTTTGGCCTCGGCATTGTTTGAGGACTTAAGCAAGCTAGTAGCCTCCTTGGTCTTGCGGACCAACTCCTTCTTCATGTCCTCAGCCTGCATTGCAAAGGAGTGGACGTGCTGAATCGCCTAGAAAAAATGGAATGAACAAAGTTAGTAAACTTTTTTAGTATGGAAACAAAGAATAGAGAGTACCAAGTGTTAGGAATTTACTAGTACAAAGTGCTGCACCATCAGAGCAAAATTTTCATATTCGCTGACCTCGGCCATACAGTTGAGGTCATTAGGAAGGAGCAATGCAGTAGAGAGGGCAACGCCGATCTCAATATCAAAAGCGCTATCGCTGGCTCTGACTGGCTTGTCCTTAATCATGACAGAGGGGGCCTAGGGGTTATCAGATTTAAGAGAACCCGAGGTGGCTGCAGAGTCCGACCTCGACTTCTTTGACTTAGTGGATTCGGAGGGGTCAACCTCGGTGGGCCTCTTCTCGGCGGCGGAGGGGATTTTCTCAACCTCGACCAGCTTGGATATAAGCAAAGTGTCCTCAGAGTCGATCTGAGTCACTGTTGCCTTGGCTTTGGCTTTCTTCTCCCTTTTTGGCTTCGGCTTTGGTTGGGATTGCGATGGTGAAGATTGGACTATGACAACATTGAGGATGTTGGCTAGAAGGTCTTCGACGACGGCCTTGGTGCGCCCCATCTCGTCGGTGGCGACAGTAACAGTGACTTTTGTGCCAAAGTGGATTGCTGGAAGAGCAGTAGGGGAGTTGGCTGGATCGAAAGCCGACGCCTCAGTACTTCGGCGTTTTCGGCTACAAGTTCTGCCTGCGGGGGCGAGCAGTGGAGTTCAACGACGACGTTGACGCTGCGCTGGAGGAATTAGTTGGGGAGCAAATGTCGATGGCTGCTTTGCTGGATCAGAGGTTGAGGCCTGATCAGGCCTTGGCGATGAAGTGGTAGAGGGAGTTGTTACTGAAGGTGGAGACTTGTTTTTCTTAGGGACGTCGGGTAGGGCGGATTTGTAGGTTGGAATGTAGTTAAGCAGCAGAGGCGCTGTGCATTGATTAACAGGCAAGTCCGGCAGCTTCTTGAAGTCTTTACTGGAGAAGAATGCCTTGCGAAAGTCTTTGGATGGCTGAGGAAGAGCTGCAAGTGCAAAAAATCGACATCAGAACATATAAAAGGAACAAAGTAATAAAGACTTGAAAACAAGTAAAGTGACACTTGGTTCTTACCATTACCCTCTTTAAAGACTAATCGGCTCAAGGGGTAGAGGTGGAGGTCATCATCTGGTAGGAACTTTCAGTTGCCCGAGACGATGAAATAATCATCTCCAGCACCTTTGTTGGAGTCTGGGAGGTTGGCAATAAGTTTGTACTCAGTCAACCTCGGCTTGAGGTAATAGATGTAGCCTTTTTCTAATTTAAGACCACACATGGTATAGTAGAATTGGATGTCGGCTAGTGTCATCCTAGCGTTTTCTCGGCTAGCTAGGGCAATTATATTGTTACTGACTCTGTAAGAGTTAATGGCTAGCTGCATTGGGTTAAGTTTGTAATAATGAAAGACTTGGCAAAAAAGGATGTCGAGAGGGAACCTAAGTCCGCACTCGATGAAAGCAACTACTGAGAAGGGCATGAGGTTGTTATTGGGCATAATGAAGTCCTCCTCTCCAGCGAACCGGAGTTGGACATCGGCAGGGATGGAGAACTCTCTCCTAAAATACTCAAGCTTCTCTGGGATGTCCACCCTCCACCTAAACATACCCATGATGTCGGCAAGAGGGGTAAGGTGAGAGAATTTAGCAGAAAGAGGTTTGTGTGGGTTTCAAGAACCTCAGCTAAACCCAAAACAAAAACTAGGGCAAGGGTTTTTCAAGATCAATGGTAGTTTGTTTCAGTTTTCCTAAAAAAGTGATTTCTATACCAAGACCCAAGCCTAAATCTATGTCGAATCAGAAAATTGAAGGCAAGAGTCTGGAAAATGCAACAAGGAAACAGAACAAAGAGTGTGATTCAGACTCACGAAAGAAACAGAAATCACGAACATTGTACGAAGTGTGTGTAGATGTACAAAGCCAAGTACAGTGGCAAAATAAACAAGTGTGTGAGTGGTGTGTGTATATGTATACCCAGAAAGAGATTGGGCAGAAGCAAAATCATGAAACAAACATGCTTGATACACGAATAATGGAATTCAACACACAAGCAAATATTCAAGAACAGGTTCGCAATGGCCACAATTGAATACAATAAAATTTTGAAATAAATTGAAGACTGAAAAGAGAGAAGAACATAGACTCACCGAAGAAGATGACGCTAATATAAAACTCGCCGGAGTCAGACGGCGTGAGTAGTCAAAGCCAGATGATGAAATGCTCATTGAAAGAGATGGTTGGAGCAAGTTACAAAAGCTTCAAAGTACGAAAATGGAGGATTTGAGAGAGAGGTTTTTTAGAAAGAGGAAGTTTGAGAGAAATCAGAAAACATGAAGTGAAAAGACGAAGAGAGAGGGAAGTGTTTTTGTTAAAACATGAAAAGGCGGCAAAATTACATTGAATATGCTTTGGACGACGTGCCTGTCAGGCGGCGCGCGCAGTAGCGACACAACTTGATGGCGTGTGTCAAGTACAGTTCAATAAGAAATAGATGCGTGGTAGAAACGGTTGAGAAATCGTGCGTGACAGCTCATGCACAGCTAGAACTCTTGGAGTTCTTGATTTAATGAAGCAAGAGCCTCGTCTAGAGGGACAATCCCGGTTAAAGAACATTAAAAACTTGGTTCTTGGTTTTTGGGCATTAGTAAAATAGACTACAAGTCTTATGGAGCCGACATATTATGACCTCGGTAATGGAGATAGTGTAAGTCTTAGCCGACATGCTATAGGGACAAACGATTTAGGTTCCATCACATCAGGATGCCGATATAATAGAACCTAGAGGGCAGTTGTGGGGATATATTTTTGTGGATGACAACACGTAGCCAAGGTGGCACCGAAGTGTCAGCTGAGGTGCCACGTGTCTAGGTCATGGCGTTGAGGTGATCTCGGCTAGGCCGAGGTTATCTGCGAAGATATCGAAATCTGAGATGAATGGATAAGCTAAAAGATTCCTATAATGGGAGAGGACCTCAGCCTGGATAAAGATAAAGCTCTTAGGGAGTTTATCTTTATCCATTGAAGAGTCTAGGATGAGCAGTAAGCTAGAGTCCAAGAGAAGCTAGACTTCTACAGAGATCAGGTTAATGCTGGCTATAAAAGTAGGGCACCCTCGTGGGTCTAAGATACGCTTTTTGTATCTTGGTTAATGAGTTAAGCATTGTTTGCTATCTTTGAGAGATAATTGAGTACTAACTTGATCATCGGAGTGCCCCCGGGTGGACGAACCACCGCCAGAGTCTTATCTTTCTATGACAGATTATTCGGGCGTAATCTATTCTGCCGGTGTTATCCAGCTGAGTACCTGTTTGGCAGTGTGGTTAGAAATCAACACCCACAAGTTGGCGTCGTCTGTGGGAAAGAAAGGAGAATAGATGGCCATCAAAAGGAAGCTATCTGCAATGAACATGCGCAGAGCTAATACACAAAAAAATAAAAGCAGAACAATTGGTCATCCTAAAAGAGTGAAGCTGACCTCAATAACTCAGGCCTGCATAGGATATTTAACATGACCTTTAAGCATTGAATCAACTATTTTATTCTACAATGTAGCCTCATTAGACAGAGACCTTTATTATGTACAAGTTTGTTAAAACCAGACAGCACTGCAACAATAATGTGCTACAAAACAAAGCTATAATAACAAAATTGCTACTTAAATGGACAATTTTATGGGATAATACATGAGCAATAATCTGAGTGGAGGAATGAGACCTGTGTCAACAAAAATCTTCATATTCATCAAGTTACGGACACGTGGGTCATGGAAAACTAGAATTCCCTTCAAGATAATTACATCAGATGCATTTACCTAACAAAGAACATTGAATTGTAGTTCAATGAAGTTGAAGGAAAATTCATAAATCATCAAAACAACATTGTCAATATCAAAAACACAACATTCTCTCTCCCTCTCCCTCTTTGAGACACTCGAGGCAGATCAAATATTCTTGATGTAGACAATAATTACACTGATCCTCTTGTAGATGATGAAGATGACTCCTATTTCAGACCAAGAGCTTCTCTTAACATGGAAACAATTTTCAAACTTAGGCCTTTGAAAGTGATCTAAAGTTTTGGCTATTGATAGCATGCATTTTTCTTTAAGTAGTGTGATATTAAGCAGGCATTAACCAAATTCTGACATTAAAAGAGTTTGTCTTATTTCTTTTTCACTGTCATGAAATAGCTTTCACTTGGAGACAACAAGATTAGATTCAAAAGTGGATTCAACGTGCTCCACTCACATAAATACAAGAATTACCAATTTATTCTTTTTCTGTAAAATAAATAATGACGCAAGCATTAACAGTTTCTTCGTCTCCCAAACTGCAATGAAATGCAAAATCAACATCAGAAGTTGGCCATGCTAGTTGTCCATTGTAAATTGAGGTATGCCATCTATTCTTAGGCTAGGACCTGTTTCCTCTTTTAATAGGTAGGGAAAAACTATGAGTCTGTAAGTTGTCAGTAAAATAAATAAAAAAAGCAATCCCAATTATGGGTGGAAAAAGATTAATTTACTAGCAAACAAGTGTGTGGAGCCAACTAAGATTGTTGATACAAGGCATGGGCATGGCCATGTCTGGTCAAATCGTAGCTAAAGCAGAACACAAATGGATAGAAACAAAGTGGAGAAGCCTGGAGCCTAACCAGGAATACTTTCACAACTTATTTCTACTTCATTCAGCCTGAGGAGTTTGTTATTCAAAGAAAACTTTGTATTTCACAAGCCCTCTCGTCGGCATTGAAAGTATCTGCCGCAAATGTTGAGAATTGTGAGAAAATTTGATCCACTCCTCTCCTTAATGGGATCAAGGACATTTATAAGCTAAATTTTAGAAATAGATCCTTGCCCACACCCCCTAACAAACGTAATTAATAATGCCCAACCCAGCCCAGCCCAGCCTAACACCCTCTTTTTCCACATCAAAATTGTTAAGAAGCTTGGTGTTTCACCTGTGAGGTTAATGTGGTAAGATAATATTAATGCAGGTGAAATTTATCCGAGAAAGGTCAAAACAATTATTGAATTTGCAATGACTTAATAAGTCTTCGTGGCACAGAGACATTCTATGGACCTTGACCATAGCATGTAATAAGGAAGGACATGCATAGCCAAAATTAGGATATTAAAATGAATGATTAGCAATAACATAAAACATAGAAGCTGATTCATTCTTGACAAGTTCAAAGTCACATCAATTCTTAACAAAATTATATAAAGGAGCTGAGAAGCTTTTATCAAGTGTGATACATACCGACTACCACATTAATAGTACATACAAAATGTTGCATAGAATATTACTTGCTTGTGATGGTTTTTAAAATCATATATTGGGACTTGGACAGATTCGCCACTTTTGAGTTTCTCAATGCACTCTACAAGCTGTTCGGAGTCAAAAGCATCTACACACAAGCAAACATATATTTGAGATTTTCACAAAAGCTCTTGTGCATACTGAATTCTAGTTGCACCGTATAGTCAGCAAAGCAGAGAAAAAAACACCAACAGAGTTTACGTACAAATTAAAGGCCTATAACAATACTTAATTATAAATTTTATTACCAGGATGATCAAAGTTATATTCATGTAGTCGTCGTGCTTCTTCAGTTGTCAAGCCACAATAAAATGAATCCTACATATAAGCTACACCAAACATATATCAGGAAATTTGAAAGAGAAATTTGCTTTCATAAAAGAGTGAGTAATCCAAGCCAATCAACCAAGAGTTTATTAAAATTCCTACTGCATTCCATATTGTAGCCATAGAATCCTTAACAACAAAAGTTGAAAAATATACATACCATACATGACATTTAACTCTTTGGTAAAAAAATCCCAACCATACACTGCTAGGTATTACTCACACTTACGACCATGACCATAATACCAGAAGGCCGTAGTAAAACACTCAATAAAGTTAGCTGGGTTTTTACTGGGGTCAAATATCATTCAATGAAATAATAAACTAAAAGAAAGAAAATTACAGGAAAAATGAAATTTAGAAAAGAAACCAAGAGAAATAAAGTGTGCCGAACACAACAATTGGTCAAAATTATCAAAAAGTTCATTGTATTCACCACCGCAGTAGTACATTACACTGAGCATCAAATTTTAAGTAAGAATTACGTATACCAGCTTAAAAGCACCTATCAATGAGAGCATCACAGAAAATATAATCATGACTAGCTAACTTGACATTCCAATATAACAAAAAAATATTACAGATCAAAGTATTTCAAAAAAAAAAATTGTATTACCACACTTAAGAGAGGTAGAGAAAGAGGGAAATTCTACCCATGTGAAATGAGACTATTAGCTACAAAGTAGGAATATAATTTTTAAAATATCAGAGAGTGAAATATAATTAGATCAAATATCAGGGTGTCAGTGTAATTTACCATAAATTAATAGAACTGTGAGGATGTTTGTGCAAAAGAATACGAAAAAACAAGCCTTTTCCCTCGCTATCTCTCTCATCACTGTCAGTGTTCCCTCGCTCTGCGTTACATTCGAACCCTACATTTTCTCTGTCCGACACCAAATCTTCTTCAATCTCTCTCGATCCAGCCTACATTACTCGCAATACAATGCAAGATTTCATCGGCTTAGTTTGCCGATCTCTGGTTTTCAAGCCCTCCGACGATGGAGGTGTCTTCGGAGGCTTCGTTGAGAAGATCGGCTCCATCATTCGCAAATCGGGAATCGGACTCTTCTCGAAGCCTCCAGTCCCTGCACTTCCACCGATTGCCAAGTCTGATGCGATCAAAGTCAAGAAAGACGACGCACCGATTGCCAAGTCTGCTGCGATCAAAGTCAAGAAAGACAACGCCCCGACGATCCGGTGGAGGAAAGGTGAATTGATCGGTTGCGGCGCATTTGGAAGGGTTTATATGGGACTCAATATCGATTCTGGAGCTCTTCTAGCCATCAAGCAGGTTAATTTTTATTCTTTTTTTTTTGAAATCTGTTTGGTTTTGATTTTGTTGCTTTCTAATTTTTTAATATCTATGCAATGCAGGTTTCAATTGCAGGCAACAGTGCTTCAAAAGAGAAAACACAGGTTTTGTATTTCATAAATTAAAATTTTATTTGTTAGTTAAGTAGATTTCATGTCTTTATTTCTGCTCCTTTTGTTTTAAATCAGATGTATGATGATGCTAGGGGGTTTTATACCCCAGAACCTTGACTACTTAATTCTATTAGTTCACTGTTTTACCCAAAAAAAAAGGAAAAAAGAAGAAGAAGAAGTTATGAAAAATATATGAATTCAATGTATAAATGGTTTAATACAATGTGTTTGTTAATTTTATAATATTTATACAATTAGACAATTTTCTCCCATGATTTGTTTTTTTTTATTTTATATTATGAACCAACATCTATTTTCTCTGTACAATCACTCAAGAAACTCTGAAATTGTGTTTGGATAGAATTTGTAAAAATAAAAATAATAATAATAATAAAAAAGAATGGAAAAGTGAACGAAAGAGGCTTTTATTTCATGCACAAATCTATTTAATTTTTTTATATATATAAATTCAAAATTCTATGATAATTGTTTTTGTACAAATCTTAAATTCAATAGTCAAACTGATTTTATTCGAATAGTTTCTTTGGCTCCAAGCAATTTGGGTGGATATAGAATACTCATTTGTGCATAATCAACATCAATGAATATAATATGAATTCTAAAGAATCAAAATATTTTGATGGAGATAGGAAGTTGTTTGGTAATTTTTAATTTTTAAAGGAATTTCTAACAAGATAGGATTGTAAAGTAATTAATAGATATTTTTAAGCTAATAATTTTAATATTATTTTAAATTTTGGCCAAAAGTTATGATTAAATTGTAACAAATAATTCAATTAGATTTTTTGAATTATTTAAAAAAGCCCAAGTTTATTTCTAGTAATAGTATAAATCCGGTATTAGATCTATTTTTAGTGTGTAATGTGACTTCAAACCAATAGATGTATTTTTTAAATTATTTGTGGCATATAGATAAAGGAGCAAATGAACTAAATAATAGATTTTTTAATTAATTACAAATTAAGAAAATTAACAAATTAATTTGAAGTTTTGATGCTTCCAAAACTCATTGATTAAATTTTTAAAAAAATAAACAAAAATTTATTGATTTTAGGAGAGTCCAATGCATACATATAATTGAACAAAACTCAAAACTTGTTTAACAACCAGCAAATAAATGTTTAAATTTAAAGATAAACATAAATAAAATATTAATTTTTTAATATTATTAAGTTTGTATTCAATTTTGCACATTAATTCAAGTCCTCATAGTTTTTTCATCTGCTTCTTCTTCTTACCCTCAACTTTAGCTTCTTATGATGATGATTATAAAAAGATATTCATCACTCTAGTCACAATAGTGCCATACCCTCGATGTAGCTTCTTATGATGATGATTACAAAAAGATATTCATCACTCTCAGTCACAACAGTGCCATTACTTTTTTGTTTGTTCAAAATATTTGAAAAGGAAAAACACTATGAAAATGGAGAAATGATTGAATAATTTTTAAAAAGTGATTCAATATTAAAAATAAAAATAAAAATATGAAACACAATTGAAAAATGTCCGAGAAAAAAAAAAAGCAAAAGAAAATAAAACTTTTAGAATTATAGTGATATACCCATGTCTTTACAAGTAAATTGTAGATAAACAGGTTTGAGCGAGTGTTTATTTAGAAAGATATAGAGAAGTAATCAAGTTGTTGTAACAAATAAGAGAGCATGCAATCGAGAGTTGTGAGTTTTTTTTTTTTTCCTTCATCTTTAATTTCATTTTGGTGAGAATAGTACAACTATTTATGTAGATTGGAATACGAACATAAGAGAAGTTTTTTTAGATTTTTTATAGAAAATAAATAAGGATAACTATGTAGGATTTTTATCTTCTTTTTTTTTTAAATTTATTTTTAATTTGCTTCTTTTTATCTCTTGGTTTTTTATTTGTTTTTATTTTTTTTAGATTTTTGTAGAAGAGAGATAAGGATAACTATATTGGATTTCTATCCTTTTATTTGAATTGTGGGAAATAAAGATATTATGTGATTTTTTTTTATTATTTTACTTTTATTTTTTTATATAGGGAGAGGGAGTGAGAAGACTTGAAAAGTGAAAAGGGAGCTAGAGGGGGGTGCCATGTATTTTTTTTATTTTTTCTTTTTAAAATTTTGAGAATTTAGGAATGAATTTTTGAAATTTTTTGAGATAACACTACATTTGCTTATATATACAGTATAGATCGCGTTTGTGGTACTAAGTGCCCATTTGAGAACCAAGATTAAAAGCTGCGTTTTGCAGCTTGGGGGTAAAAGGCTAGATTGGCTTTTTTAACAATAAGTCATTTGGGAAGTCCAAAAAAGTTGCATGTGAAATTACCATTATACCCTTCATGTTGTCTAGGATTGTACATGGGTGAAAATGTAAATTTACTAAATTGGGTAGGGATATTTTGATCATTTGATTGTGATATGACATTAGGGATGGCAATCTGAACCCAGCCCGACGGTGACCCGACCCTCGACCCCGAATTGAGCGGTTATTCCCCGAAAAATATCCCCCACGGGCCGGGGATGGTATTCAAAAAAAAATCCCCGATGATGTTCGGGCCGGGGACGGGGATACATATCCCAGCCCCGAACCCGAACCCGACCCCGGCCCCGCCCCCGACCCTCGACCCCCGCCCTGAATAGCCCCAATGCAAAATTACCATTATGCCCAGTATATATATATGTGTGCTTAGGTTTGGTTCTCATTCACTTCATTCACACACTCACAGAAGTGTTGGGCCTCTCTCTCTCACACGGCTTAGGGTTTCCCCTCCCTCCCTCCCTCTCTCTCTCTCTCACAGCGATGGCAGTGCCACTTATCCCTCACCGCCGCTGCTTTCCCCTCCCTCTCTCTCTCACACACGATGGCTATCGCTTTCGCTGCTCCCTCACCGCTGCTGCTTTCGCCTCCCTCTCTCACTCTCTCACACACAACGCCGATGGCTGTCGCTTCTCCCTCACCGCCGCTCGTGAACAGATCGTGACCGTTGCCAACGATCACCGATCTGAACAGATCGTGAAGCTCTCTCTCTCTCTCTCTATGTATGTATGTATGTATATATATATGTGTGTGATGATGATTGTCGATGATGCTGATATATATATATACGTGTGTGGGTGATGAACAATCTCATATCTCTCTCTTTTTTTTTTTTCTTTTTTATGTTGTTGATGATGATGATAGATACAATTTCAGAAATTTTTTTTTTAAAGTAGTTGATGATGCTTGTTGATGATGATGATGAATATTGAAAAAACAGATTAAATTTTGATGATGATGGTAGATACAATTTTTTTTTTTTTTTTGGTTGTGAAAAAATAAATTAATTGTGTTGAAATTAAAAAAAAAAAAAATAGGTCGGGGATTTTCGGGGTCGGGGAAACCCGATTCCCGTTGGGGGGCGGGGGCGGGGGGAGTGATGGAGTCCCCGCCGGGGATCGCGGGCGGGGACGGGGATTTTTTTGCCATCGGGGATCGGGGACGGGGAGTGTAATCCCCGGCCCCGGCCCGGCTCGGCCCGTTGCCATTCCTATGTGACATTATAAACAAATATTAACCGAAAAAGCCAAAAGCAGTTTTTTACCAACTTCTCAAATCACTTTCTAAAAAAGCCAAAAACTTGGTAAAAAACCAAAAACCAGCTTTTTACCATTTTCCCAAAACACTCATAAATTGGTAGTTTTCTATTTTAATGTTTAAAGATTTTTGCTTTAGTTGATTGGCTAGAGTATCTTATGTGAATTTGACCTTTTTTAATTTTTGTTAGGCCCACATTAGAGAGCTTGAAGAAGAAGTGAACCTTCTTGAGAATCTTTCACATCCAAACATTGTTGTAAGTATTTGATTTGCATTCTTCCTGAAGCAATGGTTGTTTATTTTTATTGTCTTGTCTGTCTATTTTTATATTTTTGGTTGGTTTTCTAACTTTACTCGTCTCTTCTTTTTCTTGAAGAGATACTTGGGAACAACTAGAGAGGAGGCATCGTTGAATATTTTGTTGGAAATTGTCCCTGGTGGATCTATCTCTTCACTTTTGGGAAAATTTGGTTCATTCCCCGAGTCTGTAAGTTGATTACCACTTATTCAAATTATATATTTTTTGTTTTTGTGTATTGGAGTTTATATCAAATAACACTCTGTCGAGAGGCAAGGCCTGCTTATTGACTTAAAAAATTTCATTTTAGGATTTTTTTTTAATCAACAAAATAAGAAAACTTTATTGATAAAATCAAAACATTACATATGAAGACCATCAATAAAGAAAAGACGAGCTCGATAGCATCATAGCACCTCAACCTGATCCCAACTAGGTTGGCACCAAGAAGGATGCCCAATCTTGTGCTAGCTCAAGCCAAAATGTTGGTGAGAAACCAACAACAAACAGAAAAATCACCCCAAAACAAAGGAGTAACAAACAATCAAACAGACCCCACCTGTTAAAACTACCAAACAGCAGCCATCTATCCTACAGACAACAATCTCCACAGCCAAAAATTAGCCCAAAATTCTGATTTTGTTCCGTTGCCTTGAGCAAGATCTTACTTGCTGAAGGTTGAACACCACATCATTAATAGAAAAATATATCCCGTATGTGTTATATTTCAACCATAAAGCAATTCTAACCTTCAGCAACTCCCCGAAATTCGTAAAATCTGGTTGAATTGCATTGAACACACATTCATTTCTGAGCTTCCACACAGACCACATGATAGCAAAAGGAATAGAATGTCATATCCTCCTTTCAAACCTGATACAGCTTGTACCTAACCACCATTCCAGAAGATCTCCAATAGACCCAGGAATTACCCAAGACAAGTTCCACCAATCCAATAATTTAGACCACATTCTCCATACCAAAGGGCAATGTAGCAGGATGTGATTGACAGTTTCCACATTCTCCCTTCAAAATAGACAATAATTGTTCACATTGGGATCCAAAACTCCAATTCTTTGAAGATAGAAAGCCGTTTTCACTCGACCTTTCCAGGCCAACCAACCAACCAAAAAATTTCACTCTTGGTGGTGCACCGTTACCCCACAGCAGTTTGGTAATCCTAAGAGATGGGCCTTGAGCAGACTCATACCATCTTCTGGCAGAGGAAACAAAAAAAGAGCCTGATGGTTCTGCATTCCACCAGGCTTGATCATCAATATTGATCCTTAGATTGGGAACATCCTCCAATACCTCAATAAGCCTTTTAACCTCCTCTTCCCAGGCTCTTAAAGGTCTTTTGAATGAGAACTGCCACCCTCTAGCTGCATCTCTTATTTGAACAAAAGACTTCAAGGAGCCATCCTTAGCCTCTAATAAGTTAAAAAGCCTAGGGAAGACATCCTCCAACTTTCCAATCACCAACCATTTGTCTCTCCAAAAGTGTGTCCTTTCACCATTACCAATCACAATTTTAAAATTTTCAACAAAAAATAAGTGCAGATCAACATTTGACAGAATAGAAGATAATATATCTCACCAAACTAAGGACATAGATCTAGTAATCACCACATTTGAAATTTCTCCTAGAACCTGTTTGCCAAGTAGGTTATGAGAATGTGCATGAGATGAAAAGCTACACTCAGAACTTGAAAACCTTGCTTCTATACTATGTAATTTGTGTGTGTATTTTTTTTTTTTTGATATTCTCGCTGAATCTGTATGTTGAGCAGGTTATAAGAATGTACACAAAACAATTGTTGTTGGGAGTGGAATACCTTCACAGGAATGGAATAATGCACAGGGACATTAAGGTATCTTCACCTTCTTGTAAATGATTCTTAACAAGGATAAAACTCTCTCTCTCTCTCTCTCTCTCTCTCTCTCTCTCTCTCTCTCTCTCTCTGTGTATATATATATGTATGATAAAGGGCTTGCTTTTGTCAGGGAGCTAATATCCTTGTTGATAATAAGGGGTGCATAAAACTTGAAACTTGCAGACTTTGGTGCATTAAAGAAAGTTGTTGAGCTGGTGTGAACAATGTTTCCTCTATTTTATTTTTTATTTAATTTTTCTAGTTATTTATTTTATTTTCTTTCCAAGGTAATATCATGTCAAATTATTTTATACCAGAGTTATGTATGTTGCTAGTACAGGCTACCATGACTGGTGCAAAGTCACTGAAGGGTACTCCATATTGGATGGCTCCAGAAGTTATCCTTCAAACCGGTCATAGCTTGTGAGTACAATCACACATTTCCATGCTTATAGCTGATCTATGATATGGATAAGACAAATGCGACCATGTGTTTTCTTACTAGCTCAACCCATGTCACCTTAGTTACATCTTGAATGTGGATAAAGTTACTCTTACGCATTGGTGTAGTAAATGCTTGCAATATTTTCACTTAAGCACGTACATATACACCATGCTTGTTGCACTCTTTATTTTGTGCTTGTTTTAGCTCATTAGTTTAATATCAAACATTCCAGCTCTACTGATATATGGAGTGTTGGATGTACGGTTATTGAGATGGCTACAGGAAAGCCTCCTCGGAGCCAGCAGTATCAGGAGGTATTTTGAAACCATCATCTTCCATTGTTTTCCTACTGAAGTATATATTTGTTCTATTGACTACAACTTTGGGACTCGGTAAGATGTTAGTTCATTGTTTGTAAACTAACTAATTGGTATTTCTTTTAGGTTGCTGCCCTCCTCCATATTGGGACAACTAAATCTCATCCACCCATCCTTGAGCATCTCTCTGCTGAAGCAACAGATTTTTTGTTAAAATGTTTGCAGAAGTATGTTTCACATGCCTATTATTTTTGTTTCTTGCTTCTCCTGCCCTTTGTATCCATTGTCAATTATTTTTTTTAGGCTGATATACAAATTTATAAGAAGATAATTTATGCTTTATTTTTAAGTTTGTTTCATTCTCTTATCCTTCTATGGCAGGGAACCAAACTTAAGGCCTGCTGCATCAGATCTGCTGCAGGTACTATTACACTGCAGGCTAATTTAACTTATCAATTCCTTATAAATTAAGCTCTAACTCATATATATATATATATGTAAGGTTATCTTGTAGCAGAACATTCCTTGGTTCTGATGGAAAACACAATGTTAGATAATAAAAGTTGTCACTTCTTTTAATAATTGTTCTAAAAAATGTTTTTGGCTTATCATATGCAACATCCATTTGTTACTGGGGAGTATCAGGAAACCAATCCTATGTTATGCGCTTCAGTTATGGTCAGTATAACTGCATGAAGCCTTTTTTGTTTGCATTATGCAGCTTTTCTTTTTCCATTCTTATTTATTTTACAATCATTAGGAAAATTCTGGAAAAAAGATGGCAACACCTGAGATGGAGCTTAAGAACTCGTAAGGGTTTTTGTTAAATAACCTTGGGTGCTTTCAAGATATATTATTGTCTATTATTTCTAATTATAACTCTTTGAGGTTGCATTTCTGTTTTAGCATGGACCCTATTATCAGGACAATCCACACGCGATTGAAGGATGTTCATAATAGTGTGAGGTGCTCAACTATATATCCTGAGAAGTTCCCAGGAAATGTCCCACATTGGGGATCAGGAAATTGTGATGATGGCATGTGTCAGATAGATGATGAAGATGATCTTGTGATTGGAGCATCATCAAAGTTTGATTTTGCTTTAATTTCTGATGATTTTAATGAGGTAACATATTGCTTTTATGCCTTCCAACAAATATAATATTTGTCAGCATAGTAACCCCTAACAACCAATGGTTTGTTTTTTTTGTTAATCTAGAGTTTTATGGATAATTGGCCATGCAAGTCTGATGACCCTCCAGAGAAGTTCCCAGGAAATGTCCCACATTGGGGATCAGGCAATTGTGATGATATGTGTCAGATAGATGATGAAGATGATTTTGTGATTGGAGCATCAACAAAGTTTCATTCTGCTTTACTTTCTGATGATTTTAATAAGGTAACATATTACTTTTATGTCCTACAACATATATAATATTTGTCAGCATAGTAACCCCTAACAACCAATGGTTTGTTGTTTTTGTTAATCTAGAGTTTTAATCCTATGTTTGAGCCCGACGATAATTGGCCATGCAAGTCTGATGACACTCCAGAGTTGGAAAGTAGAGTGAACTTATTGTCTGGTCAAACAGTTAACAAGGCTACTGACATCCTTCGAGCATCTGGTAAGGGGAACAATGATTTTACATTTCCATGTGGGCCCTTAGTAGCTGAGGATGATGATGATGATGATGATGAAGTTATTGAGTCAAAAATTAGAGCATTCCTTGATGAGAAGGTATTATCGCTTCCACTTAAGTTTTCATTTTTGGTTATGGAGGCTTTGGGTCGTTTGTTGTCCAGGGCGGTTCATGGCGGTTTGTTGCAGGGACTTGAGGTGGATTATTCGGGATCAGGCAATTGTGATGATGACATGTGTCAGATAGATGATGAAGATGATCTTGTGATTGGAGCATCAGCAAAGTTTGATTCTTCTTTACTTTCTGATGATTTTAATAAGGTAACATATTTCTTTTATGTCCTTAAACATATAATATTTGTCAGCATAGTAACCCCTAACAACCAATGGTTTGTTGTTTTTGTTAATCTAGAGTCTTAATCCTATGTCTGAGCCCGACGATAATTGGCTATGCAAGTCTGATGACACTCCAGAGTTAGAAAGTAGAGTGAACTTATTTTTTGGACAAACAGTCAACAAGTCTGCTGACATCCCTCGAGCATCGGGTAACGGAAACAATGATTTTACATTTCCATGTGGGCCCTTAGTAGCTGAGGATGATGATGATGAAGTGGTTGTGGCGAAGTATGGTTTGGGTAGAGGGGGGTGGTGTTCAGGAAAGGTGGGGCTGACACATGGTTGGGGTGTTTGGAAAGGCATTTGGTTGGGTTGGGAGGCGTTTTGGCGTCGGGTTCGGTTGAAGGTTGGAGTGGGGTGATTCTGCAGCTGTTAACGTTGCCTGTACTGCTAGCTCCGGAACTTATTCCCAATGTGTATCAAATATTGGCACTGAAAGTGTTCAAACTCTGTCGCAAGTACAGCCACCTAAGCCTAGTGAATGGAAAGAGGTTGTTCGTGATGATCAGGAGCTGATTAATCCAAGGTTTGTGAGTAGATGTTTGATGCTTGCTTTAGTTTGTGTTTTCTTTTGGTGGACCATGTTTTCTTTCTGTAAACTGAGAATGAAAAATGTTTTACTGGCAGCGCAAGCTTCTATGAGAGAAAGAATATGGGAAGAAGAGCTTTATGAAGAGCTTGAAAGGAAACGAGGCAAGTGAAAATTTACCTTATGTTCAAAAGATTATAAAAGCAAGCTGTTGTGTTTATTGTGATCTGCTTGCTAGTCTTCAGGATCAGCGATAGTCTACTCTAGGTCTAGCTTGTTGCATTCTAGGTCCTGGGAGATCAAATCATTGAAAAGCTCAAATTAAGTTTTGTTGTGAAACTGCACATAGGACAATCTTGCATCATGCCATTGTATACCTTAACAGGACATGTAGAACAATGTTTCAAAGGTTTTGGACCTCTTTTGATTAAGTGGAATTCTTGTGTGTAAGGTTGTTGGAACTCCTGCTACAAATGGTTGAACACAAGCAACTAGAAGTCTGTGGCCTAGAGAACTCTGTTTCAACTGCATATGGTTCCTGGGAAGAGGTATTACGTTTGCTCGTTGAACATGGGGCTCTGATTGTAGCTGATATATATAGTACCACAATCATATATGCTTACATGTTTTATAAAATGTTTTATTTTGTTTATTTACTTGTTTATTTTTTGTGGGAACAAATTTTTAATCTGAAATGGGACAATTAGTGAGTTGATTTCAGCTCAGGTTCATTGAACTTGGGGCTTTTGACTGGCGTTGCAAGTTCCAATTTGGTTCATTTGGGTTAGTGATGCACAGCTGGAGGTTGAACATTAAGAGTGCATAGGCTCCACTCATTTTGTTAATATATTTGGACCCTTAATCGAACCTTATTTGTTAATCTATGGTTTAGTTTTATCTACGAGGAATATTGCTTCGTCAGATGATTAGTCGTGTATGGATTGATTTTTATTTTTTTCCAAAATCATGAACTTCAATTTTTACTTATGAAGTTAAACTGGAACTCTGGCTTCAATTTGTGCTTGTTGCAACAACGAGCTTGGTTCTACAGTGTTTGCCAGGCTTGTTGAGCCAATGCTGAGTTGGTGAGCAGTTCTAGATGAGCACTGTAGTAATTATTTTCTTTATGGTTTTTATTTTAAGCTATACATCTTGCCTATATTTTTATTTTCATTTGTGAGCCTAATTTTGTCGTGCTTGTTTATTTGATATCAATACTAGTTTCTAGCAAAGAGGAGGTAGATGCTCCCGACAGCTTTTGTATTCAACCAGTCGACTTGAACCACTTTTTCGAAGAAGATGGAAAAATTTACGGTTACCAAGGGTTGAAGGTAGTACACCTTTTTGTTAAATTGGAAAATTTGGTTAAGACTCCACTGTTGATAATTTGATGCTCTTGAAACTGTATCTTCCCATTATGGCGTCTGTACCCAAATTTTATTGGTGATTATCGAACTTCCGTTTTTGTTTCTATCTCCTTTTCAGTAGTTGCTTGCTCTTGTTTTGGCATTGTGCATTCATGTTCTCAGTGTGGAGGCTATGAAAGTTACATTCATGGATATGCATGCTTTTTATCAAGCTAAAAAAAGCTCTTTTTGTTCATAACATATAATAATATACTTTCCTCCTGCACAACCTAGATCATGCACAATCTCTTGCATGAAAATACATTAAACATTAAGGCCATATTTGGGATTGCTTTCATTTTTGATGTTTTTGGTTCTGGTGAAAATAGAAATAATGAAAAACATTGAAAGCACCTATGATTTTTATATGGTTTTCATTTTTGTCTGAATTTGTTTTCAAAGATTTACAAAGTAATGTAAAAGTAATTCCTAAAAAAGGGGTGTGTGCAGAATTTTTTTCGAAAATAGTCTGCCAAACAAGTTTTTTTGTGTCAGTTTCTGTTTTTTCTATTTTCTAGAATATAAAATGAAAACAATACCAAATGTGCCCTAATTGTTTATTTGGAACGTTCTTTTCTAGCTTGCAAGTGTTAATTTATTTATTTGTAATTTATATTTTATCACAAATCATGCAGATCACCATCTGGGTCAGCAGCATATCTTTTCATGCATATGCTGAGATTACATTTCAGAGCACATCTGATGTAAGTATTTACACTTATCTTTATCCCGATTCTAGCTTTGTCTTTTGATGGTTTGCTAATGATTTCTATCCCTTAACTGTTATAAGGGCGGCAAGGGGGATTACAAATCTGAAATCTGCTCTCCAGGTAATCATGGACCACCCATCTTAACCTATTCCCTTGACACCAATATCCATTTACTCATTGAGTTCTGATCTTTAAGTCATTCCTTACAGAATATTTTTGCTGAGAATATTGTTGAGAAAAAGGAGGATTTCCTTCAAACATTTTCAACCGAGTGTGATTATGTTAAGTATGTTTCGTCAATGACTTACCTTTACATTTGATGCTTTCTCATTTTGTCTTCTGAAATTGTGTTATCTTGGTTGTTAGATTATTGTTAAATTTGATATTGTGATTTTTGTTCTTTGTCACAGATCTATTGTCTCGAAAGGGGAGATATTGCAGCAAAACACCACCAATGCGCACAACAGTGATTCTAACAGTTATTTGAAGACAGATTGTTCAGATTTGGAGGTGCTCTTTAACGCCTTTGCTGTATTATTGTTAGTGAATAGAGTGCTTGCTTTGTTTTGCATTTCATGGATTTGCTATATAGACTTGCTATGATTAATGATACTGAATGTTGGGTAGTTAATAAAAGAAATGTTTGTAAAACGACTAAGTGAAATGAGAATATTGAGATAGATGGTCTTTCATACAATGGTTAAGCTTTCTTGGCATGCTATCTACTAAAGATAGGATCAAGGATTGGGGTGTGGTAGATGATATATCTTTTGTGCTTTGTAATGTGGAGATGGAATCACATAATCATTTGTTTTTTGAATGCTGCTTTTCCCACTATGTTTGGAAAGAGATTTTGTTGAGTAAGCATGTGAGTAGAAAGAAACCCTATGTCCTTTGTAGCTGAGATTGATATGGTAGTTCACAATATAGGTGGAAAGTCTTTTGGCCATTCAGTACACAAATTGGCAATGGCTGCTACTATCTATCTTGTGTAGATGGAGAGGAACTACAGAACTTTTTCTCACAGAAGGATAGATGCAAATTCAGTTCTAAATAAAGTGATCAATGACATTAGAGCAAGATTATATTCATGGGAGAAAATAAAATAGTCATACAAATAACAAGTTATGTTCTTCTTGGGGATTTCCCCAACAGGGGTCAGTATTGGATGAGATGAAGGAATAGCTAAATACTCGATAGCTAGTTGATAGTTCTTTTATGTGTGTAGTTTGTGAAAATATTTGTTCTGTTGAAAGCTACTAGGCTGTTGATCTTTGTTATTACTGGTTTGACTGGAGGATGCCCCTGTAAGGGTTGTATCTATTTGTTTTATGAAATGAAATTTAACTTACGAAAAAGAAAATTAATAATAATAAATGAATTCAATATAAAGAAGTTAAAAGCAGCACTAATTGAAGATAAAATGAGGTAAATCATTTGAGATTTTGTGATCTTATGCATCACAGACCAATTAATGCTCATGTAAGGAGTATTGATTTGATGCACATAGAGGGTGATAAAAGAAATGTAGGAAGACGCGGGAGAACTTGGGTTGAAGTGATAAGAAATGACATGACTATCGTAAACTTGACTAAGAATGTGATTGTGAATGGAGCCAATGGCAGGAAATTGATCCATGTAGCTGGCCCCAAGTAAGCAGGACAAAGGCTTGTTGAGTTGTGGACTTTTGAAAATGTCTTGCCTTTCAAAGACTCCTTGCCAGTAGACTTGTTCTCTCGTTCGTTCTTGGGAAGATTAAGGATGAGAACATGCTCAATAAATCCATTTGCATCTTCTCACCCCCACCCGCAAAAATAATAAATAAGTAACCAAAAGAAAAACAAATTCCCTCCGTCATAGTTGAATTTTAGAACAGTGTACCCATTACGCTTGAATTTTTTTTCTTGATAATGACAGTTCTTATTTTCTTTTGATTGTCATAATTATGGTTTCTTTCCAATGGGACCAGGTTGTTTGGGGTTGTGGTGGGAACCATGCCTGTTGGGCACCTCTACAGTCGATTGGTACCTCTTGTTCTTATCCTTGTAGATGGTAATTTTTCGCCTCTGTGCTTTCTTATCACATTCCTTGTAATAAAACTAAGCTGCAATTTTTAACCATTCATATCATTGAATCAGGTAGCAATCCCATTGACATTACTGATCCAAGATGCGAGATTCTTGTCATAGTTCAGAAGAAAATTGATCTGCAGGGCGGCAATCAACTTAGATTGCTTGGTTTTGCAGCGATTTATCGTTTTTACCATTATCCCGACAGTTTGCGCTCGCGGCTTAGTCAAGTTTACACTTTTTTACATTAATAACTTGTTAGCTTGAATTAAACAGAACCTGGATTTGGTGGTTCTAAGATGCATGTTTGATATCTTTGATTTTGTATGTCGGTGGAGTTTGAGAATTGCTTTTTTAGAAACTTTTTTGTTGGCTTTTTTTTCGTCTTTAGTGAATTTTTTAGTAAAACGTTTCAAGAAGCCTTACACTTTAGGTTCTACTCAATTAGACAGACTTGAAAAGTAAAAAATTAAAAATAAAAATTTCTTTGAAAGAAGTTGACTTTTTTTTTACTTTAGTTAGCCTTTTCTTTTTTTTCTTGTTTTTTTTACCTTTTAAATCATTCTAGGCTAGACAGATTTGAAAAGTAAAAAAAATGACAAATTTTTTTAAAAAGTTTCAAAAAAATTGTAGTTTTTTTTAGCTCATTCCAAAAAAAAGATGCAGTTATTTCTAGCATTTGATAAGATTTCTATTTCTATTGTGGGTAGATACTTGTATTGCCTCCTTACCAGCGCAAAGGTTACGGCCGTCATCTTCTAGAGGTGCTTAATAATGTCACAATTTGTGAAAATGTTTATGACCTGACAATTGAAGAGCCTTTGGATTCCTTACAACACGTGCGAACGTGTATTGATGTGGGACGCCTACTTGTTTTTAACCCAATCCAGAAAGCCCTCAATTCCACAATTTTACGTTTGAATCAAGAAAATCTCTCAAAGACAAGCCAAACTTAAGCAAATCGACAATTTCATGACTGTCATTTCAGATTGTGTTAGAGCTAATGTCATAGGGAAGGACTCGGGGGCTGCAGAGAAGCGGGTGATTGAATTTCCAACAGATTATGATCAAGAAATGTCGTTTACTAGAAAAATAACTTTTTGCGTCTAATTATTTGACCGTCGCAAAAAAAAATTATTTGCAACGGCAGATCAGCCAAAGCTATAACTTATGAACCCACTCAGCCTAAGCAAAAACTTACGAACCCACTATGCCCAATTTATATTTTCCTTTTTTTTTTAAACTCTCATTTCCCCCAAATCTGATTTCGCTGGATCGTGTCTGAGTAAGAGAATCTGATTTCCCTCTCTCGATTTCGCTCTATAGATCACCATGGTCGTCTGAAGAAGAGATCTCCAACGGTACGAACTCTCTCTCGTCTTAGTGAGTCTCTTCGAATCATTCATTCGTATTTCAACTTATTCATCTCTCTACTTCGATCACTTGAACTCACTGTAATTCGTATTCAACTTCTTCATCTGAACTCACTGTAATTCGATCACTTTTTCATCGATCTATTGATTTTTCCACCAGGTAGCCTGATTCTGGAAACAAGCTTTGGTTTGAATCAATCCTTCCTCATTTGCTACAAGTACAAGCTGAACTATTCAATTCTTAATTGTTATCGCTTCACCTTCCAATTCTCACCTCTCTCTCTCTATATATATATAGCATTGCTCTCACATGCTTGCTTGTTTTCACCTCCTTGGTTGTAACTGATCGTGATCATATGTCATATAGGAATTGAGTATTTTTTTGTTTGATTTGCTGATATCTTGCTAGTTGTGTGCTGTTGTTTTATTGAGACAATAGAACTGTATTTCCATATGTATGTATTCTATGGAGCTACAACTAAATAGAAATAGACACTTGATTGTTTAATTTATTCTGTATAGTTGAATTGTGCCATTCCAATAAGGTTAGATATTACTTTAGTCCCGGTCCCAATGTTAGAGAGCTTGCGTCCATGAGGGCTAGCTTGAAAGGGTAAGTCCCCAGGTAAACAATCAGAGCTCTTAAATTTGAATTCCTACCTCTCTATATATAAGGTTAATTTATTCTGTATAGTTGAATTGTGCCATTCCAATAAGGTTAGATATTACTTTAGTCCTGGTCCCAATGTTAGAGAGCTTGCATCCATGAGGGCTAGCTTGAAAGGGTAAGTCCCCAGGTAAACAATCAGAGCTCTTAAATTTGAATTCCTACCTCTCTATATATAAGGTTAATGGATGGTTATATTTGGAGTTTTATCCTGGGTCTCACCAAATGTGGGATCAAGGGTTCCTCCTTATCTATACTATTATTAATATTATTATTATATACATACAACTCTGTTAGTGTGAACTATTACATTTATTTCCAAATTATCCCAGTATAACCATCTCATATTTTGATTTTGAGTTTCAAATTTTGATAGCCTTTTCAATTTATTTATTTATTTTATTTTACATTCAACTGGTTGATTTTCATAACACACCTATATCTATGGTAACACATTCACAACTCTGCTTGCATCTGTAATGTCTATTGGTTATGAGCAGAGCACCCTTGCATTTCTTAATTCCTGGTATCTTAATGATAGAAACATGCAATTTTGCTCTATGTTGGGCAGCAACTAAAGAGATTGTTTAGACAATCCAATTTTTTTTTTGGGTGTCCTTTTCTTCCCTTTCTCAATCCTCTTGCTAAAAAATGAAGATCATTTTGCAGTTTTTATATAGATCTTTCACTTTCACTGACAAGGGCCAACCAAAAAAGAAAGAAAAAGAAAAAAACTTAATCAAAAAAGGGGCATTCCGAGAATTGAACTTGGGACCTCTTGCACTCTAAGCAAGAATCATGCCACTAGACCAAATGCCCTTCTACATTAAGTACTTTATCTATTTCATATATCATGTAATTAATTAGGTTTGAATAAACAATGTTGTGCATCTATAACAGATTTGCTGGTTCAAATAATGATGACAATTCCAGAATGCAGTAAATAGCATCAAGGAGTGTTTTTAAGCAAGCTTCTTCAATTCCAAGAATGACTTCTAAAATCATAAAATATCAACGATGATAAACTATGCATATTTAAATGTATTGTTCATTTGTTAACATTATTGATCTAACAACTATAAGCAGTGATCTCTAATTCTAGAAAAATATTCATGTTAAACATTAGGTTGGGCATTACATTTTATCTCTCATCTGTTTTTCATTTTGTGAAATCTTTATGTGCAATTAATTGATTCTGTTGATTTGTTAAATATTGATGTTGGGCACTGCCATATGTGTCCTTGTTACAATATCTATAAGGGAACACATTGTTTCCATACACCATAACAGATCACCAAAATCTATTTCACTAATGTTTCTAAATACTTTTCAATGTTCTACAGAAATGTAAACACTGATATTTGTGATTCTGTTTTCCTTACAGTGTTTCTGAAATATGCACTAATGTAGGGGATCACTACCTAAAACCATTTGCAATATGAAACCGGCTACATGATAACAAATTGAAGGAGTGTTTCTCCTAATGAGTCAGGATTGAACTGTGTTTGAAAGTTTTTGTTTTTGAATTTGAGTTGAAGATGCTTTTATTGGAAGAAGGTGGTTTATTTTAGTTCTGTGCTAGTGTATGGGCAGCATTGGAGTGGTTTTTCTAAGAGATTTACTGGTTTTTCTAAGTGGTTTTTCTAGGTGGTTTTTCCAAATCAGAACCCCTCAATGCTCTTGAAAATGATGTACATGTGCCTAAAACCAAGGGTAAGGAGCATCAACACAAATCAAAAGTTCAAGATGACAAGAATGGAACAATCTCACTTCCAGTGCCGGTCAAACGAAGAAGGTTGCGTGTAGTTGATAAAAAATGCAATTGGGAGGTTGTGTGCCTCGGCACAGGCTATGCTTGAAATGCCTGGAGCCAAATAGCACAGAAGAAAATGTCCAATTTGGTTCTCATTGGTTGCCTCAGAATACCAGTAAGAATATCTTGTAGTGGTGAAAATAACGCAATTTTTATTTATTTATTTTTATTTTGGGATATTTCAAGTTTTGATCGGTAATCATTTTATCTGTGTTAAATGGTTTCAGGGGAGGAGATGTTCCCTTGCCACAGATATCTGCATGTTACTTGAGGATAAAGTAAGTTTTCTGGTCCCATGACTAATCTGTAGCTTTGTCAGTGATATTTTTCCCAATTGGATACTGTCGGGTCATTTTTGCATGTTCTTCTATGTATACTTATGCTTGAGTAGTGTTTGAAAAGAGAAGTTTTCTTGTGGCAAAAAAAAAGAAGAAAATGGCCATGGAAAAGCAATGAAAAATAAGTTTTTGAAATGTACTTATATTCAATAAGATTTCGTATATATATTCTGTAGATAAATTACAGGTGTGGAACACTTTATGGAGCATCAAGTGGCTTGGGTTTCATACCTAAAGTACTTCCTTTTTCACTTCCAGAACTCCATTAAAAAAATTAGGAGCCACTTGATTTTTATTTTTGATACCAAAAATAGTAAAGAATTGTCTCTCGTATCCGATACTTTGTAAAATTAATTTATTGATAAATTGTGCCAAAAATATATTCTTGTCACTGACTTAAGTTATCTAATTAAAAGAGGAATATATTGAGGAAGGGCCTAATGAGGTACACGTGGTGGCGGAGATTAGGTTGAGCCTCTGATTTTGAAACCTAAGTAGGATACAACTCTTGGGGAGAGTAAGAGAGGGGATGATATAAGGCCAATGTGGTCAGGCTACGTTGGACTGGGCCAATAATCATCTGGGTAAGATAGTCATAAGGTGTGAGTTGAGGCAGTTCTCTTGGACCGAGAAAGGTAAATGGTCCATGTGTGAAAGTAAGTCACCAAAAATTTAAACCCCTAAATAAATGTTCCAATCCAGATGATATAAAATTTCAGGAGGGAGGTGGTTTTTCAAGGGTGGGCTGTTTTTAGTGAAAATAAGATTTTAATGTAACACGGTCTTCATAAATTGTGACCTTGGTTATGAAGTTGGCAATGGACATCTATGGGCATATTCCTCTTCTCAATGTCAAATAACTTCTTGGTTATGAAGTTGGCAATGGACATCTATGGGCCGTTCCTTGAAGATTTATTTGTTAGCTTGATAGTAATTGCAAGAAGTGGCTACTAGCTGTTTATTGATGCATCCATCTACACTGACAAGGAAATTGTCAAATTTACATAATCTAACATGATACATGTTAGGTTATACATATGCATTTGGCTTCATAAATTCAGTTGATTCAACACAAAAGAGCACATTAATACATGTTTGCATATCATGATTCACATTATAGCTAATAATGTCTGGGGCAACTTAATATATACAAGAACTAAAATGAATTAAGGAAAAGAAAAGATAAAAGGATGAAGAAAAGAAAAATACACCAATAGTGCCAAAGCCTGCCCCAACTATTCAATAATTGCCCATTGTACACTAAAGATGGTCTTGGTTTGATAAAAGGTTTCCAAAATTCTTCATTGCTAATTCTTGAATTACATAGTGAAGTCAGTAACTTGATGTAAACTTCTAAATAGTGAAGTCAAATTTCTTGTTGTTGTTTCCTTCTATGCTAGGACAAAGATTATGTTAATCATGTTCATTTTTCAAATTCTTTGGTTTATTCATTAATCTGATTGGATTGGGTGACCATTTTCTTGTCTATTTATTTGTGCAAATTACGAATTGACATCTATATTTTTGTAATTTACTCCGAGCAAAAGAATTTAGAGAATGAACCTTTTTTTTTTCTCTTGACATTTTCTTTTGAAATAGTTTTGTTTTTATTATTTCAAGTTAAATTGCATTAAATTTTCAAGTCACGTGTATATGTTTTTGCAGGTTTTGTTGAGGGAGTAGTTGATATAATTGAGCGGGTGATGTTTGGGAGCCAAAATGAGATGATGTTGGTTTTTTTTTTTTGAGGACTTGAATCTTTTAGTACAATATATTTTAAGGATGGTTGATGGATATTTGTTTTGCATGTATGAAAGTTTATATTTTGTTTGCACACCTACATGTGAATTGGTTAATATTTCTATTATGAGTTTAAATGAATTTGTTAATTTTGTTATTTTTTATTAAAAAAAATTGTTAGGTGCTTGCAATTGATTTTTTTGTTGTAGCAAACGTATATGTGATTTTATTATAAAAATAATCATTTGTGACGGTAAAAAAATAGTCACTAAACGTGTTTTTGAATTTTTTTTTTTTTTTTTGCGACGACAAAATAGCTGTCGCAAAAAGTAGGTTAGGCAGTCGCAAATAGTTTGCGATTGTTATTTTGCGGTCACAAAAAGTATTTGTTGCCCCCACATTAGCATCCCCAATTTGCGGTCGCATGGACCGTAGCAAAAGGTCTTTTGCGACTGTATTTTCATTATTTGCGACGGCTTGTGGCGGTCACAAAAAACACTTTTTTTAGTAGTGTTGTCATGTTTAGGTGCACGAATGGTGAAGCTAGTAGGATTGAGATGGATGAAAATCAAACCAATCCAGAGCAGCAGCTGAAGGGACTAGTCGATGAAAGGATGAAAGAGATCAAGTCGATTGCACAGAAGGTATGTCCTTGAAGTTCATGAAGACTTGCAAGGCCATTCCATTGTTGTTTGCTTTGTTTGGTGTCCATGAATCTGCCAAGAAAGTGAAAGCTCTGGATGAGGTTGGAATGCATTGAGGGCTTGCCTGTAAATGAATGAGCTGTTTTCCTTAGTTCTAGAATGAACTTTAATTTGCAGTCATGTTATTTGGATTATTAGCTAGAACTCCTTCATGATTTATGAAGTGAAACTTGAAATCATGCTATTATTCTATATTTTGAGCAGGCTGTAGGTAGGCGCTGTTATTAGCACATATGGAAAACAACCAACTTTTATGTTCAATTTGTTTTGGCATATTTTATTATGCTCAATTTGTTTTGGCATATTTATGGCATTTAGTACGATGACATGAGACAAATGTTAACAGAAAATGTGTTTTTGTGATCAACGAACAAGTTTATTTGGGTGTGGAAAATATTTTCTACTTTTGAATTGTGAAAAACATTTTCAAATTGAAGTTTGACCAATGTCACCATACTATCACCGCCATCATCTCCCCACCACCACTGCTGACACCACACTACCACCTCTGCATCCCAATACTACTAATACAATCTCTAGTATATTAGTTTCAAAGTTGAACATAACTTGAAGCTCAAAGCCTTGCTCGGATCAAAGGTACTTGTACTAGTTATATCCCTGGAATCCTCGTAGCACTTGACAATTCCGTGAACTTTCACAGATAACTAGCTCAATCATATATGCACATAGTAAAACCCCTAGATCTGCTTCTTGGCACAAACAGTAATTTTCTATGGAATCACTTCATTACAATACCATAAATTGTAGCCAAAAAAAGTGTTCTCTGAATATCTAAACTCTACAACTCGTTAATTCCAAGCACACATCCTTGCACAACCATCTCAAAATTGCATTCATTTTGGACTACTCTTTAGACTCTACTACACCTATCTTTGGTTTGTTCAGGCATACAAAATAAGACATCGATAAGATTGTAAGATGTTATAACTCATAAGGCAACGGTAATCATTGATGAGAAGGTATGGAATGATCCGGAAAGAAGAAGCACGATGTTGACATTCTCGTGATGTTCACTCAAGTTGCCTTAAATCTTGTGGACGCTATAACCTGCATCCTCCGCCTTCAAGTATTCCTTCCAGTTCTTGAATTCATATCCACCAAACACCACTTGTTTAATTCCAATGTAGCTGTCAAATGAAAAGGCAATTGGGTGAGTTTCCTTTGGCAACAGCCATTTTTTTTTAAAATTATCTCAAAATCTACTCTCTCTTTTTAGTTCATCTAGACTAGATGACTTTGAAAATTAAAAAGAAAAAAGAAAAAATTCAGAAAAAAAAGCTTATTAAAAACGGAATAAGTCAAATTTTATCAAAAAAGCCTATAAAAATTGACCCCCTTTTCCCTTCTAATTCTTTAAATAAAAAAAAAGAAAAAAAAAGAAAAAGAACCGAACGAAAAACAAAAAATTTAGGATTGTCTAGTCTAGATGAACCTAAAAAGTATCATATTTTGACTCAAAAGTTGAAAAAAGTTCACTAAAGCCAAAATAAAGCCTAAAACATTTGTCAACTTATCTTAAACAAGAGGCTTAACCGCAAATTCAATTGGAGATGGGGTGTGAAAACAACAAAAGTTGAACCAAAAATAGCAAAAGGTGATCGACCAACAAATGAGCAAAGAGCAGCATGACAGAAGGAAGCATAGCCTAGCAATTCATATCACATTTGTATACACAAGTTTACAGGAATCATGTTACAGGAAAAATTGTGCAATCATGCTCCAGAAAACCATAAAAGTTTGTCATGAACTGTTTTCTTCGGGTTTTTTTTTTATTTTATCTTTTTTCTTTTCTTTTCTTTGGTCTCCCTTTTAAGAATATTATATATTTATATTTAAACAGAATTACAGAATTTTAGTATTCTTTTCTTATATCTAATTATATTATATATATACAAATATTGTGTGTCAATTTCCGATCACACTGCCAACTTAGTACTCAACTGGAGAACACCGGCAGAATAGGTTAAGCCCGAACAACCTGCAACAGAAAGAAGAGATTCCGGCGGTGGCTCGTCCACCCGGGGGCACTCCGACGATCAAGTCAGTAAAATATCTCTCAAAGATAACCAATAGTGCTTAACTCACTAGACAGAGCATAAAAGACATACCTTAGACCCATGGGGGTGCCTCCCTTTTATAGCCAACACAATCCTAGTCCCAATAGAAGCCTAGCTTCAATGGACTTTGGATTATTACTAATCTTGGACTCCTAGTAGAATTAGGATAAACTCTCTAAGAGTCTTATCTTTATCCAAACTGAAGTCTTCTCTCATTCTAGGACTCTTGTGCCTTATCCGCTTATCTCGGATTCCGATATCTTCGGAGATAACCTTGGCCTTGCCGAGACCACCTCGGCGTCATGACCAAGACACGTGGCACCTCGACTGACACGTCGGCGTCACCTTGGCCACGTGTTGGTACTAAGAAAATATATCCCCACAATTGTCCCCTAGGTTCTATTACCTCGGCATTCTGAGGTGATGGAACCTATATTGGTACTTCCTATCAGTACGTCGGCTTAAAGTACCTCAGTCGAGATCATCGCTAAGGCCGACATGCCGTCCATAGAACAAGAATTTCTAAGTGCTCTTTCATGCGTATGAGCTGTCGTGCATAACAACTTAACCATTTCAACCACGCGTCTTTCTCTTACTGGATCGTACCGGATACGCGCCTGTAAATCAAATCATTCTCGCGTGCGCAGTCTGACACATACGTTCTTCTAGGTACATTAATGACCCCTTTGCCGCCGTTTCTGTGTTTTAACAAAAATCAATTTCTTTCGCTCCGCCTTCTCACTTTCGTATCCCCAAACTCTCAATTCTCTCTAGCTTCTGAATATGCCATTGTTCCAGACTTACAAGCTCTGTAACTGTTTTCATTCCTCTCCTCCGATGAAGTTTTCGCTGTTCTACCACTTTTGCAACTGTCGTCTGACTTCGGCGATCTCAACACCGGCTTCCCCTCTTCGGTGAGTTACTGTTTCCTCCCGATTTAACATCTTGTTTCAGTTTTTGATGACATCTTGAGTTCCTATCAATTTTTGCAAACTTGCTTGTGACCTTAATTAGTTTAATCTGTTCATGTATCTGAGTATGATTGCCTCGCGATTCTGTTTTTACTCAATCTCTTCTTGAGTATTCACAACCTGCACACACATTTGTCTACTTTTGCCATTGTTCTTGGCTTGTAACCTTTTCACACACTCTGTCACAGTATTCTTGGTAGTTCACCCTTGTTCTTGATTCTGAAACACGTTCTTGTTTTCTGTTTTCTATGTCTTTTCCAGATTCCTGCCTTCAATCTTAGTTCCCACAGACTTAGGTTTTGGGATTTGTTTGTAGAACCCACAAATTTTAGGAAAAACTGAAACGAATTCCTTTTAGATCCGCACAAACCTTTACCATAGTACATTTTTAGGTTTTTAGCCGAGGTCCTTTAAACCCTCCAAAAATACTTCTTCCTGAAATCCGATACCTCCATTTAAGCCGATGTTATGGGTATGTGGAAGCATAGGGCAGACACCCCATCCAAATTAGAGTACTTTAGGTGAGAGTTTGACATCCTGGCCGACGTCCATCTGAGGTTGGCTGGGGGATGATGACTCCATCATGCCTACAACTGATTCTATGCCCTTCCTGTGGTAGCCTTCATTGAGTGCGGACTTCGACTCCCACTCAACATCCTTTTTTGTGAAATCCTTCACTATTATAAGTTGAACCCGATGCAACTTGCCATCAATTCCTATCGAGTTATCAATGGTATCATAGCCTTAGCCAGACAAGAAAACGGTAGGATTACCTTAGCCGACATCCAATATTGCTATACCATGTGTGGCCTTAAAAAAGATACGGCTACGTTTACTACCTCAAGCCGAGGTCCACAAAGTACATGCCGACCTCCCTAACTGTAACAAGGGAGCTGGGGACGATTATTTCATCACCTCGGGGAACTGGGAGTTCGCTCCAGACGAGGACCTCCATCTCTACTCTCTTCCTGGTTCGATTTTTGTAGAGGGCAATGGTAAGAGCCATGTGTTCATACTAACTCGTTTTTAAAGTCTTCAATACTTTGTTCGTTTCTAATGTCTGTTTTTTCTTGCAGCTTTCTCTCAGCACCAAAGGGCTTCCGTCAGTCTTTCTTTCCCAGCAAAGACTTGAGGAAACTCTTGATCTGCAGTCCACAACGGAAGGCCCCTCTTTTACTTAATGTCATTCCTACGTACAAGTCAGCTCTTCCCGACGTCCCCAAGAAGAAGAAGAAAGAAGAAGAGTCTGTCTCCTCCTTTCGCCACAACTCCTCAAGCTGCCTTCACATCTCGGCAAGATCAAGGATTAACTTCTGACCCAGCCGAGTAGCCGTCAACCTCGGGTCCTTATTTGATCCCAATATCCCAACGCCGATGTCAGTGACAAACTGTTTTTTCTGCCGAGATGGGCCGTCAAAAAGCAGTTGCCAAAGATCTCTTGGCCAGCATCCCATCAACCATTGACGCTCCACCAGCGCAATCCTAGCCCCCTCCGAAGTTGAAAAGAATAAAGAAGGCTCAACCAAAGGCAAAGGTGACTCAGGTTGATATTGAGGATACTTTGCCAATTTCTAAATTGGCTGAGAGCGATAAGTCCCAATCTGCTACTGAGAAGAGGCGTGCCGAGGCCCAACCATCTGAATCCCCAAAATCAAAAAAGTCGAGGTCATCTACTACAACCACATCGGGGTCTCGAAAGCAAGATTCTCCCTGGGCTGCCCAAATCACACTGGAGGATAAGCCAGTTAGGGCTAGCAACAGCGCTGATGACATTAATGTCGGCGTTGCCCTTAGTACTGCTCTGCTTCTTCCCGGTGATCTCGATCGAAACGTCGAGTTGAGTGAATATGAAAACTATGCTCTGATGCTCCAGCGCTCTGTCCAAGTGAGTGTCGTTATTTGGTCATTTTTCTTTCTTTCTTGTACTTAGAAAATTTTCTAATAACTTTTGTTCACTTTCAGGCCATCCAGCATGCCCATTCCTTCTCAGTACAATCCTTTGAGAACCGGAAAGAACTGGCCGATAAAAAGAAAGAGGTTGCCAGTCTGCAAAAGGCTAACAAAAGCTTACAATAAAAAAGGAAGAAGTTGGAAGACCAGGCCGAGGCTGCCATCAAAGCTAAGGACAATGCCGATAAAAAAACAGGTGCTGCTGAGGCCATTAACAAGGTTCTTGAGGCCCAGAGGAAAGAGTCTGAGGAAAAGATGGCCCAAGCCCAAAAAGAACTTCAAGATGCCTTGGCCACGAAGGACGCCGAGCTTAAGGCAGCTGATGAGAAGGGCTACAATGAGGGGGTGGCCGATGTCACGGTGGACTATGAAAAGCAAGTGAAGCAGGCATGCAACAAGGGTTTCACCCTTGGTTGGATGTCTCTTCTAAAAAAGCTTGAAGTCCTCAAGGACTCGCCCCTCAGGAACGCCGACGTCCTTCCTCTTCCATTCCCTCCAACTCCAAGTTAATCCGACGACGAATCTGAGTCTGAGGAGGAGACCTTGGTGAGGAAATCAAAGGAGGCTGCTGGGACCAAGTTCCCTTCTCTGAATGAGCAAGTCCTGGACTTGGCTCAAGATGAGGAGGGTAAGGAAGTCCCCAAGGATGCCACTCCAGAGAAGGCGTCATCGGATGTGCCCCTTGCCGACAAGAGCCTAGATGAAACCCTTCAAGAAATTGATGCCGAACTTGCGGCGGAAAAGGCTGCCGAGGTGTCTTCCCAGCAATCGTCCGAACTTCAGACCCAACCATCTGTTGTTGTCGAAGAGTCTTTACTTTGATGTGTTTTTCCTTTGCATTGTGTACTTTCGTTCTTCTCTCTTTTTGGAACAATTAGTAAGTTTTGGCCAACATGCCTTCTTTTGAATGTTAATAAAACTTTCCTTCTCTGAATGCTTTTTATCTTTGTCTTCTCTTTGCTGCTTTTGCATGATTCTATACTTAGAATATTTTGCATATCCTTAATATACACTTCAATCCTTGTGCAACCTTCTCGGGGTGACACACCTCGGTTATACAAGCTGATGATTTACCTCGGCAAGTACAAAAGTACCTTTCTTGACATAACCTTGGTTTCACCTTGTAAATTTTTCATGAAATTTCAGCAAGTGTTTAACCTTAGTCTTCAACTTGTAAACTTTTCTCAAGTTTCAACAAGTGTTAGACATAATCTCGGTTTAACTTCAACTTGTAAACTTTTCTCAAGGTTCAACAAGTGTTAAACATAATCTCGGCTTAACTTCAACTTGTAAACTTTTTAAGTTTCAACAAGTGTTAAACATAATCTCGGCTTAACTTCAACTTGTAAACTTTTTAAGTTTCAACAAGTGTTAAACATAATCTCCGTTTAACTTCAACTTGTAAACTTTTTAAGTTTCAACAAGTGTTAAACATAATCTCCGTTTAACTTCAACTTGTAAACTTTTCTCAAGTTTCAACAAGTGTTAAACATCATCTCGGTTTAACTTCAACTTGTAAACTTTTCTCAAGTTTCAACAAGTGTTAAACATAATCTCGGCTTAACTTCAACTTGTAAACTTTTTAAGTTTCAACAAGTGTTAAACATAATCTCGGTTTAACTTCAACTTGTAAACTTTTTAAGTTTCAACAAGTGTTAAATATAATCTTGATTTAACTTCAACTTGTAAACTTTTCTCAAGTTTCGACAAATGTTAAACATCATCTCGGTTTAACTTCAACTTATAAACTTTTCTCGAGTTTCAACAAGTATTAAACATAATCTCGGTTTAACTTCAACTTGTAAACTTTTCTCAAGTTTCAACAAGTGTTAAACATCATCTCGGTTTAACTTCAACTTGTAAACTTTTCTTAAGTTTCAACAAGTGTTAAACCCATTTTTCTTCTCTTTGCCCCCTAATGTGAACCTAAGTTCCACTTGGGTTCTCATTAGACCTGTATTCCAGAAACAATGTTATGTATCTTTATCAGTCACACGTGTATAAACATATAAACAAGCAAAAACTTTATTTATGTACTTTGGCAAATGACAAAAGAACAAAAAATTCTAATGATAGAAAAATTTCAAATTGCAAGTGTTCCAAGGCCTTGGCAGCTCTTTGCCCTCATCTTCGGTTAAGCCTGAGCCGAGAAGAAAGAAGCGTTCTTCATCCCCCTCCTGGACGGGGATTTTCTTCAGTGCTTCTTCGCTCTTCTCGGCTGACTCCTTGCCAACGTCCTCTAGGACTTCCACGTCCTTATTTTTCAATCTCTGCCTTTTCTGGTTCTCGTATGCTGCAGGTGGATTTCATTGCTGCCATGGAGCAATTCTTTGCCTGCAGCTGATCTCCTCTGACCTCCTCAATCCCATGCTCCGTTGGGAACCGCAATAGTTGATGCAATGTTGAGGGAACCGCAATAGTTGGTGTTCTGAAATAGAGTTGATTTCGAATTTGATCCAGGACTTTGTGAATTGGGATTCGGAACACAGTTGTCATTGCCTGTGTAGCCCTCAATTCTGTCTCTTGCTTGCTCGATCCATTGTTACCTCGGCCTCGCTTCGGCGAGCCGTTTCCTTTCTCTTGCTTTGTCTCCTTAGTTCCCAACGTGTCTTCATCGGCTCTGGCATACTTCTCGATTCTCGCCATGAGCTCTTCCATGCTTTTTGGCAATGTCTTTGCCAAAGACTTTCGTAGTGGACAGTCGTCTTTTAGGCCGTTTTTGAAATACGACCGCCACCTCTTGATTACATTCGGGTATTCAGTTGAACACCTCACAGTATCTTTTTGCGTAGACCCTAAGGCCCTCATCCTTACTGATCTTCAGAGCCATCAATGCGTCTACCCTTAATGGTTGTAGCTTGTTTGTCACGAACCTGGCCACAAACATCTCGGCCAGGCCTTCCCAGGTCTTCACACTTCCCTTTGGTAGTTTGTGAAACCAATCTGATGCAATCTCCCCGAAGGACGAGGGGAACACCTTGCAGAGCAACAGCTCGTTTCCAGTGTACAACGCCATCGCGTTCAGGTATAATTCGACGTGAAAGTTGGGGTCTGACTTCCCATCGTATATCTGGAACCTCGGCATACTGAATCTCTTCGGGACCTCAACTTTGTCTAGCTCTACCAAGAATGGTGTTCTCGGTTTAATAGTTGAGGTTACCTCGGCATGATCTTGCTTGCTCTTGAGGTAATCTCTCAAGTCCTCTTTGGTCCACCCAGGAGCTCGACTATCTACCGATTTCAGTCTCTTAGGTGCACTGCTTTTAGCTTCGTTGTGAGCCCTTTTTGATCTTTCTCCGTTGGTCGCGTCGAAGCACAACTCCTGCCTCTGAACATGCCGATGTTCTCTGCCTCCTTGGTGCGATGTGTCATTTGAGACTCTTCCCTTCCTGGCTCTCCACGCCCGACCTCCCTTGAAGGTCGGTGAGAATGTCTTTCGCTTCTGGGGTGCTAGGGGGCTATTGGGATAGTTTTCTGTCCTCCCTTCTGGGCATTGGCCACTGGAATTGGTGTGTCATGCAGCGGGAATGGTGGCTGCATGACATTGTTTTGCATCATGAAGTTGACGACCGATTGCAGGTCCGCCAACTTGTTTGCCATCTCTTTAACCTCTTCGTCCCTCCGTAGGCATCTGTCCTTCCATATTTGGAGGTTATCTTCGTTATAGTACCCACTTCGATTTGGTTTCTTTAGTACGTCGCCATCTTGGCCGACGTCTTTGTTGTTGTGATTCTGGTCACGAGTTTCTGTGTTGCTGTTGTCTCCTTCGACGTCAAGGTCGATAGGTCTGCCACTCCCAGCAGGAGTGTCGTCCCCAATCTTTTCCTTCTGTCTGTTGCTGGCCATCTATTCTCCTTTCTTTTCCATAGACGGCGCCAAATTGTGTGTGTCAATTTCCGATCACACTGCCAACTTAGTACTCAACTAGAGAACACCGGCAGAATAGGTTAAGCCCGAACAACCTGCAACAGAAAGAAGAGATTCCGGCGGTGGCTCGTCCACTCGGGGGCACTCCGATGATCAAGTCAGTAAAATATCTCTCAAAGATAACCAATAGTGCTTAACTCACTAAACAGAGCATAAAAGACATACCTTAGACCTATAGGGGTGCCTCCCTTTTATAGCCAACACAATCCTAGTCCCAATAGAAGCCTAGCTTCAATGGACTTTGGATTACTGCTAATCTTGGACTCCCAGTAGGATTAGGATAAACTCTCTAAAAGTCTTATCTTTATCCAAACTGAAGTCTTCTCCCATTCTAGGACTCTTGTGCCTTATCTGCTTATCTCGGATTTCGATATCTTCGGAGATAACCTCGGCCTTGCCGAGATCACCTTGGTGTCATGACCAAGACACGTGGCACATCGGCTGACACGTCGGCGTCACCTTGGCCACGTGTTGGTACTAAGAAAATATATCCCCACATATATCATTTATTTGTATTTTATTAATTATATCGGGTTGGGTTTGGATTGAGGAAGGTGATATCTGCCCCCGCCCCACTCTTATTGCAGGTGATCAAAATATAATTCACCCCTGCCCCACATAAGTGTCAAGTTGGGTAGAATTCGTCCCATTCGTGCGGGTATAGATGGATCGCCATGGATCGGACTAAAATAGTTATCCCTACATGCCTCCTTACCTTCGGGAAAAGTCATGCTTATATATTACTTCTATAGCAACAAATGCTTTACATCTAATAGACTTGCCCATGTGTCATTTGGTTTGAATTGATATTCATTAAGGCTACTTTCACATAAAAAAAATGTGTATAAGAAATTTAAAATGTGATAAGTAAAGCTTTTAATTTAATGATTGTATATCATTATTTTTGTAAGATTACGAGTGACACTTATTGTGGTGTTGAGTTCTCTCCCATCATGGGATTATATCATGTAATTGTTTATTTTTTTTGAAGTTAATGTTATTTCTTGTGATAGTTGTTGGGCTTGGTGACTTTCTAGTTATGTAGTGCTTTTATATTTATAATTAATCTTTTATAAATTGACAAAAATAAATAAATAATTAAACTGTGATTTCGACTCAATCTATATGTTATGAGGGCCACATTAAAATAAATTTAGATAACACATTTTACTATAGAGTCAATTGTGAAAGTTTTTTGGCATTTTAGAATTTAAAATGATGTTGAATTCTAGTTTGATAAATGTACAAAAAATCAATTAATTTATGACTCATTTTTTTATTATTCAATTTGTGACTCTTGTTAAGATTCAATATATGACTTTTTATTTATTATACGTTAAGGGTTGTTTTGGCAACAACTTAAAATAGTTAAAAAATTGAATAGTCACTACAGAAAAATCAACTCTTCTCTTCTTTTGTGTAAATCTTTTCGTAAAGTCAAAAAATTAACTAAAATAGTTATTTTCTAAAACAACAATAGTACTAAAGAAATATTGGTTTATATATATATATATATATTAATTTATTACTCATTATTCAATTGAAATATGTATAAGAATTGTTAAAATAAAAATTATTCATGACTCGGCCCCCTGAGATAAAATTCTGGTTCCGTCCCAGATGAAAACAAATGATGTTGGTATTTTAATTTTTTGATTATTTTCTTATAAGCTCAAGGTTAAATACTCAAATGTTTTAACTAATTTATTGGTAAGTTTTTTTTTTCATCTCTAGCAACAAAATTAAATAATATAAAATATAAATATATGAAATAAGTGGATTGAGTCAGGCTTTAAGTGGTCCTTCCAAACCTGCCATCAAATTTAAATGGGCCTAAAAAAGTTCTGTAGGTTGAACGTGTAGATAGTTGTAATAAAATTAAAAAATAAATGTAAATAATGGTTATAAATTTTTTTTTTTTTGACGAATCTAAAATTCAACATAGCCTATAATGTATTTTGTTCAGAATTTTAACATTGCATTCACATAAATTTATCACCTTATTACCGAATTATCAACTAACAATTAATTACTAAATGCTCAATTTTAAAATACTAGGTATGGGGATATATTTTCTGAGTACCAACACGTGGCCAAGGTGACGCCGACGTGTCGGCCGAGGTGCCACGTGTCCAGATCATGATGCCGAACTGATCTCGGCTAGGCCGAGGTTATATCCGAAGATATCGGAATCCGAGATAAACGGATAAGGTACAAGAGTCCTAGAATAAGGAAAGACTTCAGCATGGACAAGGATAACACTCTTGTGGAGTTTATCTCTATCTATGGAAGAGTCCAGGATAAGCACTAAGCTAGAGTCCATTGGAGCTAGGCTTCTACTGGGACTGAGTGTGTTTTAGCTATAAAAGAGAGGCACCCTCGATGGGTCTAAGGTACGCAATTTATATTCTGAACAGTGAGTTTAGCACTATTGATTATCTTTGAGAGATATACTGACTTGATCGTCGGAGTGCCCCCGGGTGGACGAACCACCGTCGGAATCTTCTCTTTCTATTACAGGTCAGACAGGTGCCATCTATTCTACCAGTGCTATCCAGCTGAATACTGAGTTGGCAGTGTGGTCAGAAAAACACCCACACAATTTGGCGCCGTCTGTGGGAAAGAAAGAAGAATAGATGGCCAACGACGGACAGAAAGAGAACGTTGGAGATGACACTCCTAACGGGAGTGGGAGACCTGTTGACGTTGACGTCGAGAAAGACAATTGCAACGAAGACCAGAATTACGGAATGAAAGACGTCGGCCAGGAAGGCGACATACCAAAGCAAACAGACCAAAGCGGGTACTATAACGAAGATAACTTCTAGGTATGGAAGGATAGATGCCTACGGAGGGACGAAGAGGTTAAAGAGATGGCGAACAAGTTGGCGAACCTGCAATCGGTCGTCAACTTCATGATGCAGAACAACGTAATGCAGCCACCATTCCCGCTGCAGGACACGTTGATTCCAGCGGCTAATGCCCAGAAGGGAGGACAGAAAACTATCCCTACAGCCCCCCAGCACCCCAGAAACGAAAGACATTCTCACCGGCCTTCAAGGGAGGTCTCGCGTGGAGAGCTAGGAAGGGAAGAATCTCGAAGGACACAACGCACCAAGGAGAAAGACCCCAGAGAACATCGGCATGTTCAAAGGCAGGAATTATGCTTCGATGCGACCATTGGAGAAAGGTCAAAAAGGGCTCACAACGAGGCTGAAAGTAGTGCACCTAAAAGACTGAAATCAGGAGATAGCCGAGCTCCTGGGCGAACCAAAAAGGACTTAAGAGATTACCTCAAAAGGAAGCAAGATCATGCCAAGGTAACCTCAACTATTAAACCGAGAACACCATTCTTGGTAGAGCTAGACAAAGTTGAGGTCCCGAAGAGATTCAGTATGCCGAGGTTCCAAATATACGATGGGAAGTCGGAGCCCAACTTTCACGTCGGATTATACCTGAACGCGATGGCGTTGTACACTGGGAACGAGCCGTTGCTCTGCAAAGTGTTCCCCTCATCATTCGGGGAGATTGCATCGCATTGGTTTCACAAACTGCCGAAAGGAAGTGTGAAGACCTAGGAAGGCCTGGCCGAGACGTTCGTGGCCAGGTTCGTGACAAACAAACTACAGCCCTTGAGGGTAGACGCCCTAATGGCTCTGAAGATTGGCGAGGACGAAAGCCTGAAGGCCTACGCCAAGAGGTATTATGAGGTGTTCAACCGAATACCAGAATGCAACCAAGAAGTGGCCGTCGTGTCATTTAAAAATGGCCTGAAAGATGGCTGCCTACTCCGAAAATCACTGGCAAAGACATTGCCAAAAAGCATGGAAGAGCTCATGGCCAAAATCGAGAAATATGCCAGAGCCGAGGAAGACACGCCAGGAACAACGGCGATAAAGCAAGAAAAAGGAAACAGCTCGCCGAAGCGAGGCCGAGGTAACAACGGAACCAACAAGCAGGAGGTAGGACTAAGGGCTGCACAGGCAGTCACAACTGTGTTCCGGATCCCCATTCACAAAGTCCTGGATAAAATTTAAACCCAACCTTATTTCAGAACACTAGCAAGGGTACCAGGAGAGTTTATGGGACGAAGCCTTGGTAAGCATTGTGCTTACCATAACGAAGATGGGCATATGACCCAGGGTTGCAGAGCCCTGAAGGCACACTTGGAAGACTTGGTAAGGCAAGGCCATTTGAGGGACCTTGTAGATAAGGCCAGGACAAGGGAAGAGCAGGCAAAACTGCCTCAGGCACCGGTAGCTCCACCTCCCCCAGCACAGCAGCCGCAGGCAGGATGTCACGACCCCATTCTGCCCCTAGTAGAATGGTGCCGTGATGGCCAGTAATCCGAGATTACCAAAGGCCAACTTACAAGGATTCACACACAATCAGAGTGTATATATGGGGCTTACATGTGCGGAAGCAATAAATTTAAATCTGAATAGTCCATAAGAGCTGTGCATAGATCAAATGAAATGACATATATCTCAACATAGTTTTACAACTTGGATACAAATAAAATAATATACATATTACATCTTGACCAAAAGGCTTCTCAAGCCGACATATACAAAAGAGGTGAAATACAAGGCTAAGAAGCATTATCTTCAAGATGCTAGCAAAAGTATAAATCCAAAACATCATGCAAACACATCTAGGCATTACCGCCGTCTTGCTCACCACCTACATATATATAGAGAGGGTGAGCTTGGATACTCAGTGAATGGTATAAATAATAAAGGGTTAAATGAATGATATCCGAGATCTTTATCAAAACCATACATATCAAAGCCTGTAACAAAACATGGGATGAATCAAGTTTATCAATCAAATCTTTCAAAGCTTCTTGGGATGTTTAATAACATCAATATAATACTTGGGGTGATGACATTCCGGACAAAACAATGGAATAATCGACCCGGAATCGATTAGAGAAATCCACCCGTACACCAGACCATCGGTGGGGCCATCCATTCATAGACCGTCGATGGCAGAGATCTCTCAAACATGATGCTACATGGGCTTAGAGTCCCCTAGCATGGGAGGACTTTCCAAGAATGTCATCCAAAACAAAGCTAATACTTGATACACAAAATAGGGATAATCATTCATGCTTAACAAATACTTTTCCAAAACAAGCAAGGCAAAGTTTTATCAAAACGTTATAACATAGCTTTTTTAAAAATACCACTCACTTAGTTCTTCAAACGTTGGGGTCAAAGCAAGAGTCCAAGTCCTACAAACACATGGCAAAGTCTATTGAATGCACTCTCAAACAAGCTTTATATGAATGCAAATGATCTCGGCATTCTTTCAAAACTAAGTCGGACCAAAACAAAACACTGTTTCTCATCTCGGGAAAATATAACGGGTACCAACCAGGTCTTGGCCGAGGTCCCACACCTCCTTGCCGAGGTGTGGTCCCGATGGCCACATTCAAGAAAATGAAGTCGGGAAAATCTAGGTTTCCCTCTGCTGAAGAACATGAAGAACATGAACATGAAGAACATGAAAAACATAAATGCTCAATCACAACTTGTTATTACGAAATCTGGGATTTCATGAGATGAGTTCGAAAACATGGACCAGGGTACCCATACTTGAAGACTTCGTGAAAACAAACACAAAAACATGGATCTTGATATAAACTTTCGGATCAAAACATGGTTTTTCCTCAAGAACACATGAATATCACTTTCTCTTTCTAAAACCGAACTTCAAAGCAATGCATGGCTCATGAAACATGCTAGATCATGCAATGCAGCTAGATAAACAATAAGAACAACAAGAATAGATCAAGAATCTAACCTCAAAGCATGGATCTAATGGCTCAACTCTAAGGATCAAGCTTGGGATCTACTTCTCTCTCAAGAACTTCTTTTTCCCTCTTCCTAGAGCTTCTCTCTCTATAAAGGCAAGGATATGGAGATGATATGGTTTCTCTCTCTGCCGGCTGATTTAGCCTTCTGCTGGGACACGTGGCACTACCGGATTGGTTCTCCTAAAAAAGGTGATTGAAAGACAAGACATGTGTAAGGCAAAGTGTATTCAACAAGCTGGACGGCATGAGCACTCCGACAAGTAATGACTTCGGCTAAGGGCAAGGCTTCGGCAAGTAAGGTGACAATGATCTCAACTAGGAAGGACAACACTTGACTTAGCTGTGCCACACCTTGGCCTAGATGTGCCACACCTCGGTCTAGATGTGCCACACCTCGGTCTAGGTGATACCTGTCCAGGAACGAGATCACTTGGGTTCAAAGATAACATCTCGGCCTAGATAATACACATCTCGGCCTTGGTGATACACACCTCGGCCCAGATGATGTCATCTCGGCCAATATGCCAGGACGAAGGGGGAGGTCAACCAAAGTGGTTCCAAGGTAGTTCTAGAATTAAGATGACCTTGGCTTGGAATATCCTAGGCTTGTCATAGCAACAAAGGAACAAAACATGCATACAACACTCAAGCAAAACAAGGCAAGGTTCATGAATGCAAACTTAACAAGACAAGGTTATGCAAATGCACATGAACATGACTAAGACATGAATGTGGGTTATTACATCTTTCCCCTCTTAAAGAAGTTTGGTCCCCAAACTTAACTTACTTTGTCCCCAAACAATTTCAGATGCCGGGTTCTCATCTCTTCTTATCGTCTCTAGCCCTTACCTTGGGACAATCCTTAATACGATGACCCATCTCACCGCATTCAAAACATGCTCCAGATATCCGATGACAAGCTCCAAAATGTTCCCTCCCGCAACTTGTACGTGTCGGCCTGGTGTCACCTTCCTGATTCGTGCTGTTGGAACTGCCTACATTTGTCTTTTTCTCTGCATCACACAGGTCTGGGCGATTATCATAGGTCTACCTCTTTTTCTGATTTTCCCCCAAATTCTGACTCTTGTTCAAGTTGGCTTCTACCAGGATGGCTTTATCTAATACTCCGGCATATGTCGGCATGTTGAGTAAATTAACCCGATCTTGTATTGGTCCTCGAAGTCCACTCTCAAACTTCCTAGCTTTCCTGTATTCGTTGTTGACCATGTGGGGTGCATACCTTGCCAACTCGGTGAAAGCACGATCGTATTCGGCCACTGTTTTGCTGCCTTATGTTAACATCTGAAATTCTGTGGTCTTGCGATCTCGGACACTGAGAGGGAAATGCTTGTCATAGAATAACTCCAAAAATCTGGCCCAAGTCAAGTTTGGATTGCCTTCTCAGGTCATCACCCACCATCTACGAGCGTCATCTTCTAATGTGAATGCTGCCAATGACACCTTCTGAACGTCGGTGTTGGGAAAAACCTCAAACAACTTCTCCATCTCAAGAACCCATGCTTCTGCTTTCATCGGCTCTATACCTCCTTGGAACTTCGGCGGATTCATCTTCTTGAATTCTTTGATCAAGGTCACTGTGCCATCCCCATACAACGCTGGCTACGAAGGCACTTGTGGTGCTGGAGGAGGTGGAGGTGGAACTGCATGTCGGCCATCGGTCTGCTCGGCCTGAGTAGATGTAGTGCTAGTATTCTGCTGTCTTGCTTGCCTTAACTCATTTGCCAAACCCTCTACCATCCTTTCTAATCTGTCTAACCTGTCCTCGGATTGATCTTGGCCAACTGGAGGTCTACCCCTCCTCATGATGCTAGGAGTATGCAAAATGTGGCTTTTTAAACAAAATGAACGCCTAGACATGTATGCAAGTAACAATTAATCATGCCGAGATAATGCACACCTTGTCAAGTAGCAAGCAATATGATGCAACCCTAACATCATTCTAAGGGACATCCTATGCTATTTAGGACTTAAAGTGTGTGAATAACGTACTATAAGGAACTCGTGCTCTGATACCAATCTGTCACGACCCCATTCCGCCCCTAGTAGAATGGTGCCGTGATGGCCAGTAATCCGAGATTACCAAGGGCCAACTTACAAGGATTCACACACAATTAGAGTGTACATATAGGGCTTACATGTGCGGAAGCAATAAATTTAAATCTAAGTAGTCCATAAGAGCTGTGCATAGATCAAATGAAATGACATACATCTCAACATAGTTTTACAACTTGGATACAAATAAAATAAAATACATATTACATCTTGACCAAAAGGCTTCTCAAGCCGACATATACAAAAGAGGTGAAATACAAGGCTAAGAAGCATAATCTTCAAGATGCTAGCAAAAGTATGAATCCAAAACATCATGCAAACACATCTAGGCATCATCGCTGTCTTGCTCGTCACCTACATATATATAGAGAGGGTGAGCTTGGATACTCAGTGAATGGTATAAATAATAAAGGGTTAAATGAATGATATCCGAGATCTTTATCAAAACCATACATATCAAAGCATGTAACAAAACATAGGATAAATCAAGTTCATCAATCAAATCTTTCAAAGCTTCTTGGGATGTTTAATAACATCAACATAATACTTGGGGTGATGACATTCCGGACAAAACAAGGGAATAATCGACCCGGAATCGATTAGACAAATCCACCCGTACACCAGACCGTCGGTGGGGCCATCCGTTCATCCGTCGATGGCAGAGATCTCTCAAACATGATGCTACATGGGCTTAGAGTCCCCTAGCATGGGAGGACTTTCCAAGAATGTCATCCAAAACAAAGCTAATACTTGATACACAAAATAGGGATAATCATTCATGCTTAACAAATACTTTTCTAAAACAAGCAAGGCAAAGCTTTATCAAAACGTTATAACATAGCTTTATTAAAAATACCACTCACTTAGTTCTTCAAACGTCGGGGTCAAAGCAAGAGTCCAAGTCCTATAAACACATGGCAAAGTCTATTGAATGCACTCTCAAACAAGCTTTATATGAATGCAAATGATCTCGGCATTCCTTCAAAACTAAGTCGGACCAAAACAAAACACTGTTTCTCATCTCGGGAAAACATAATGGGTACCAACCAGGTCTTGGCCGAGGTCCCACACCTCCTTGCCGAGGTGTGGTCCCGATGGCCACATTCAAGAAAATGAAGTCGGGAAAATCTGGGTTTCCCTCTGCTGAAGAACATGAACATGAAGAACATGAAAAACATGAATGCTCAATCACAACTTGTTATTATGAAATCTGGGATTTCATGAGATGAGTTCGAAAACATGGACCTAGGTACCCATACTTGAAGACTCCGTGAAAACAAACACAAAAACATGGATCTTGATATAAACTTTCGGATCAAAACATGATTTTTCCTCAAGAACACATGAATATCACTTTCTCTTTCTAAAACCGAACTTCAAAGCAATGCATGGCTCATGAAACATGCTAGATCATGCAATGCAGCTAGATAAACAATAAGAACAACAAGAATAGATCAAGAATCTAACCTCAAAGCATGGATCTAACGGCTCAACTCTAAGGATCAAGCTTGGGATCTACTTCTCTTTCAAGAACTCCTTTTTCCCTCTTCCTAGAGCTTCTCTCTCTATAAAGGCAAGGATATGGAGATGATATGGTTTCTCTCTCTGCCGGCCGATTTAGCCTTTCTGCTGGGACACGTGGCACTACCGGATTGGTTCTCCTCAAAAAGGTGATTGAAAGACAAGACATGTGTAAGGCAAAGTGTATTCAACAAACTGGACGGCATGGGCACTCCGGCAAGTAATGACTTCGGCTAAGGGCAAGGCTTCGGCAAGTAAGGTGACAATGATCTCAACTAGGAAGGACAACACTTGACTTAGCTGTGCCACACCTCGGTCTAGGTCATACCTGTCCAGGAACGAGATCACTTGGGTTCAAGGATAACATCTCGGCCTAGATAAGACACATCTCGGCCTTAGTGATACACCTCGGCCCAGATGATGACATCTCGGCCAATATGCCAGGACGAAGGGGGAGGTCAACCAAAGTGATTCCAAGGTAGTTCTAGAATTAAGATGACCTCGGCTTGGAATATCCTAGGCTTGTCACAGCAAGGAAAGAACAAAACATGCATACAACACTTAAGCAAAACAAGACAAGGTTCATGAATGCAAACTTAACAAGACAAGGTTATGCAAATGCACATGAACATGACTAAGACATGAATGTGGGTTATTACACAGGAGGACCTCGGGTAATTAATGTAATTCACTCGAAGGTCAACGAAAATGAAATACGGGGGGAGACTCAGAAGGTGAGGCACTTGCAGCATGTGTACCAAGTCGGGGAGAAGAGACATCGGGCAGAGGAGTACCAGGGACCAGTAGTGCCCTTTACTGAAGTCGACCTTGAGATGGTGCAGCATCCACATAACGATGCCTTGGTAGTATCCCTCCAGGTTAGGGAGTGCCAAGTAAAGCGCATCTTAATTGACCAAGGCAGCTCTTGTGACATCATGTACGTCAGATGTTACAACGAGCTAGGCTTTCACCCTGATGATATGGAGCAATCCAACGGCCCAATGGTCAGATTCAATGGAACGCCGACATGGCCGCTGGGCGCAACAAACCTGGAAGTGCAGGCAGGCACTAAGAAAATAAAGACAGAGTTCACCATAATCAACACACCCTCCCCTTACAATATCATTTTGGGAAGGCCATGGTTGCATGCAATGGGGGCGGTTCCCTCAACATTGCATCAACTATTGCGGTTCCTAACAGAGTATGGGATTGAGGAGGTCAGAGGAGATCAACTATAGGCAAAGAATTGCTCCATGGCAGCCATGAAATCCACCTACAGCATTCGAGAACCAGAGAAGGCAGAGATCGAAGACGAGGACGTAGAGGTCCTAGAGGATGTCGGCAAGGAGCCAGCCGAGAAGAGTGAAGAAGCACTGAAGAAAATCCTCGTCCATGAAGGGGATGAGGAACGCTTCTTTCTTCTCGGCTCGGGCTTAGCTGAAGAAGAGGAAAAAGAATTGGAAGCTTTCTTGAGAGCAAATATCGAGGTGTTTACTTGGACGCCTTACGAAATGCCTGGCATTGACCCCGAGGTCACTTGCCATAAACTGAACGTTGATAGGTCGGCCAAACCTGTAATCCAACGAGCAAGAAGATCGACGTTGATACACGTCGAAGCAGTGGAAGAGGAAGTGGACAGACTTCTGGAGGCTAGGGCCATTTGAGAGGTAAATTACCCGACATGGCTATCAAACACAGTGGTGGTGAAGAAAAAGAATGGTAAATGGAGGGTCTGCGTAGACTTTACCAGCCTGAACAAGGCCTGTCCCAAAGACAGTTTTCCTCTACCCAAGATTGACCAACTGGTAGACGCCACTTCGGGGCATGGAAGGATGAGCTTCCTGGATGCCTACAGGGGATACCATTAGACAGCCATGCATCCCCCAGATGAGGAGAAGACTGTGTTTATCACCCCAAAAGGGCTGTATTGCTACAGAGTGATGCCTTTTGGGTGGAAAAACGCAGGAGCAACTTACCAAAGATTGGTAACCAAGATGTTTAGATACCTGATTGGCCGAACGGTGGAAGTTTACATCGACGACATGGTCGTGAAGACCAAGGAACCTGAAGGTCATTTGACCGACCTCAAAGCAGTATTTGAAATCCTTAAAACATATCGGCTCCGACTCAATGCATCGAAGTGTGCATTTGGAGTTGGATTTGGTAAGTTCTTGGGATACCTGGTGACCAGAAGGGGCATCGAGGCCAGCCCGGATCAGATCAAGGCCATTTTAGAGTTGAAGAGCCCGACATCAGCAAAACAGGTGCAGATGCTAACTAGAAGGGTTGTAGCCCTAAATAGGTTCATAAGCGGAAGCTCAAACAAATGCAAACCTTTCTTTAACTTAGTAAAGAAAGCCACAGATTTCTTATGGACCGAGAAGTGCGAAGCCGCCTTGGCTGGCTTGAAGAAGTATTTAACCGCAGCTCCAGTTCTCTCAAATCCAGAACCTGGAGAGGAGTTGTTTTTGTACTTAGCAGTTTCAGAACACGCAGTAAGCGCAGCGGTAATCCGAGAAGAAAAATGGGAGCAAAGGGTTGTTTAATATGTAAGCAAAATCCTGGCCGATGCAGAAACGAGGTATCTACCTTTAGAGAAATTGGCATTGGCTTTAGTAATGGCTTCAAAGAAACTGAACCATTACTTCCAGGCCCATAAAATTGTGGTGCTAACTGAACACCCCTTGAAGTCCTTGCTGCAACAAGGAGACCTGACAGGAAGAATAGCCAGATAGGCAGTCGCCTTGGGCCAATATGACCTCGAGTACAGACCCAGAACAGCAATCAAAGGCCAACTTCGTGGCGGAGTTCACGCCAGAATCCATCAAACATCGGGCTCCGTTGAGCCAAGGTGAACGATGTCCAAACAAGCAAGGAGGAGCCCAACCAAAGGCGACAGAACAAAGGAAAGAGGAAAAACTCAGACCCTGCAGCATTTACACCGGCGACTCCTTTCGATTGTTTGTTGATGGGTGTTCAAACCGACAGGGAGCGGGGGCAGGAGTAGCACTGGTATCTCCAGATGGGCAGATACTAGAACAATTGATTCGTTTGGGGTTCAATTCCTCAAACAACAAAGCAGAGTATGAAGCACTCATTGCAGGACTAAAACTGGCAGCAGCAGTACAAGCAGATGAGGTAATAGTCTTTTGTGACTCACAACTTATAGTTAACCAGACAACGGGCGAGTTTGCAGCCCGAGATGAAAGGATGTCGGCCTACGCAAAGGAGGCCATCAGGTTGGCAGCCTTGTTTCAGAATTGCCGACTACTTCAGGTTAGCCGAGATGATAACAGTCACGCCGATGCATTGGCCAACCTAGCTAGTGCAGTACAACCTGGAAAAGCAAGGACAATAATGGTTGACTATTTGTCGGGCCCGAGCATCGAACCATTGACCACAGAGCGTGAAGCAATGTGTGTGGACATGGGACCAAGCTGGATGGATGCAATAGCAGCATTCCTAAAAGAAGGAAAATTGCCAGATGATCGCAAAGAGGCACACAAGATCAGATTGAAGTCGGCAAGATTCAGTTTGACAGCAGAGGGACATCTCTACAGAAGATCCTTCACTGGACCCCTTTTGAGGTGTGTACATCCTTTACAAGTTGAAGATTTTTTATATGAAATTCATGAAGGAATTTATGGAAGCCACGTTGGGGGCAGATCACTTGCCCATAGGGCTATTACCCAGGGGTATTGGTGGCCTTACATGCAAAAAGATGTAGAGGCCTATGTGAAGAAGTGTGAAAAATGCCAAAGGTTTGCACCCCTGATACACCAACCAGCAGCAGACCTAAACCCAGTATCCAGTCCTTGGTCGTTTGCCCAGTGGGGCATGGATCTTGTTGGACAACTCCCTTAAGCAACTAGACAAAGAAAGTATCTACTAATGGCAACAAATTACTTCACCAAGTGGATAGAAGCTGAACCTCTTGCCAAGATTCGAGATGTGGATGTGAAGAGCTTCATATGGAAGAACATCATCACCCGTTTTGGGATTCCACGAGCAATAGTTGCAGACAATGGAGCACAATTTAACAGTAAGCTAATCAAGAGCTTCTGTGCAAAGTTCAAAATCAAGAATTACTTTTCCACCCCAAGTTTTCCTCAAAGCAATGGACAAGCAGAAGCATCCAACAAAGTCATCTTGGATGGGATTAAGAAGAGGCTGCAAACAACAAAGGGAAAGTGGGTGGATGAACTGCCAAGCGTACTCTGGGCATATCGGACTGCGCCGAGAAGATCAACGTTGGAATCCCCATTTGCCATGGCTTATGGCACAGAAGTAGTCATTCCTCTGGAAATTGGCATCCCAGGGATCAGAACCCAGGGAGTGGAGAATGGGACCAATGACATATTATTAGCCAGAGATCTAGATCTACTAGAAGAAAGAAATGAGAGAGCCGCAATACAGCTTGCAGTATACCAGCAGCAGCTTGTCAGAGCTTATAATAAGAAGGTCAATCCAAGGAAGTTTCAAATCGGTGACCTTGTCTTGAGAAAAGTCGTCGGCAACAAAAAAAATCCCAGAGAGGGGAAGCTTAGCCCAAATTGGGAGGGACCCTATAGAATCATCTCGGTACTGGGCAATGGGGCATATCGGCTTGAAGATAATGAGGGCAAAGAGTTGCCAAGGCCTTGGAACACTTGCAATTTGAAATTTTTCTATCATTAGAATTTTTTGTTCTTTTTTCATTTGCCGAAGTAAATAAATAAAGTTTTAGGTTGATTTATTTGTTTATACACTTATGGCTGATAAAAATACATAACGTTGTTTTTGGAATACATGTATAATGAGAACTCAAGCGAAACTTAGGTTCACATTAGGGGGCAGAGAGAAGAAAAATGGTTTTAACACTTGTTGAAACTTAAGAAAAGTTTACAAGTTAAAGTTAAACTGAGATTAGGTTCAACACTTGTTGAAACTTGAGAAAAGTTTATAGGTTGAAGTTAAACTGAGATCATGTTTAACACTTGCTGAAACTTGAGAAAAGTTTACAGCTTGAAGTTAAACCGAGATCATGTTTAACACTTATTGAAACTTGAGAAAAGTTTACAAGTTGAAGTTAAACCGAGATCATGTTTAACACTTGTTGAAACTTGAGAAAAGTTTACAGAGTTGAAGTTAAACTGAGATTATGTTTAACACTTGTTGAAACTTGAGAAAAGTTTAGAAGTTGAAGTTAAATCGAGATCATGTTTAACATTTGTTGAAACTTGAGAAAAGTTTACAGAGTTGAAGATAAACTGAGATTATGTTTAACACTTGTTGAAACTTGAGAAAAGTTTATAAGTTGAAGTTAAACCGAGATCATGTTTAACACTTGTTGAAACTTGAGAAAAGTTTACAGAGTTGAAGATAAACTGAGATTATGTTTAACACTTGTTGAAACTTGAGAAAAGTTTACAAGTTGAAGTTAAACTGAGATTATGTTTAACACTTGTTAAAACTTGAGAAAAGTTTATAAGTTGAAGTTAAACTGAGATTATGTTTAACACTGAGATTAAACTGAGGCGTGTCACCCCGAGAAGGTTACACAAGACTGAAGTGTATATTAAAGATATGCAAAATATTCTAAGTATGGAATCAAACAAGAGCAGTAAAGAGAAAACAAAAGTACAAAATACAAAGGAAAAAAGACATCAAAATTAAGACTCCTCAGCAACAGCAGATGGTTGGGTTTGAAGTTCAGACGACTGCTGGGAAGATATCTCGGCAGCCTTCTTCGCTGCAAGCTCAGCATCGATTTCTTGAAGGGTTACGTCAAGGCTCTTGTCAGCGAGAGGCATGTCGGATGATGCTTTCTTAGGAGTAGCATCTTTGGGAGCCTCTTCACCCTCCTCATCTTGAGTCAAGTCCAGGACTTGCTCATTCTAAGAAGGGGACTTGGGCCCAGCAGCCTCCTTGGACTTCTTCACCAGAGTCTCCTCAAATTCAGAATTGACATCGGATTGGCTTGGAGTTTAAGGGAATGGAAGAGGAAGCACGTCGGGGTTCTTGAGGGGGGAGTCCTTGGGGACCTCAAACTTTTTAAGCAAAGTCATCCAACCAACGGCGAAACCCTTGTTGCATGCCTGCTTCACTTGCTTTTCATAGTCAGCCGTGACATCGGCCACCCCCTCACTGTAGCCCTTCTCATCGGCTGCCTTGAGCTCAGCGTCCTTCGTGGCCAAGGCTTCTTGCAGTTCTTTTTGGGCCTGGGCCATCTTTTCCTCGGCCTTTCTCTTTTCGGCCTCAAGAACCTTCTTGATGGCCTCAGCGAATTTCGCCTTTTCTTCGGCGTCATTTTGAGCTTTGATAGCAGCCTCGGCTTGATCCTCCAAGGTCTTCATCTTTGATTGCAAGTTTTTATTAGTCTTTTGCAGACTAGCAGCTTCCCTATTTTTGTCGGCCAGCTCCTTCCGATTCTCAAAGGCTTGCACTGAGAAAGAATGAGCATGCTGGATGGCCTGAAAGTGAACAGAAGTTATTAGAAAATATTATAAGTATGAAATGAAGAGAAAGGAAGAAAAATTACCAAATAAAGAGACTTACCTGAACAGAGCGCTGGAGCATCAGAGCATAGTTCTCATATTCGCTCATCTCGGCGTTTCGGTCGAGATCGCCGGGAAGGTGCAAAGCGGTACTAAGGGCGACGGCAACATTAATGTCGTCGGCACTATCGCTAGCCTTAACTGGCTTATCCTCCTGTGTGATTTGGGGGGCCTAGGGGGAATCATGCTTTAGAGACTCCGAGGTGGTTGTAGCGGATAACCTTGGCCTTTTTGATCGTTTAGACTCAGATGGTTGGGCCTCGGCAGGCCTCTTTTCGGCAGCAGAATAGGACTTATCGCTCTCAGCCAATTTGGAGATTGGCAAGGTGTCCTCAGTGTCAACCTGAGCCACCGTTGCCTTTGGCTGAACCTTCTTGATCCTTTTTGTCTTCGGCTTTGGCTGGGTTGGTGCTGGTTGAGCATCAACTGAATCAGGAATATTGGCCAAAAAATCCTTAGCGACTGCTTTTTGGCTGCCCATTTCAGTAGCAAAAACTGTTCGGCGTCATCGACTGCGCTGGGATATTGGGATCAGATATGGAACCGAGGTAGACGGCTGCTCAGTTGGATCAGAGGTCGATCCTTGATCTGGCCGAGATAAGGAGGCAGCTTGAGGAGTTGTGGCAGAAGGAGGTGACTGGCTTTTCTTCTTCTTCTTTGGGACGTCGGGCAGCGCCGATTTGTAGGTTGGGATGAAATTGAGTACCAGAGGGGCTATCCGTTTGTGGACTGGCAGATCCAAAAGTTTCCTCAAGTCTTTGCTGGGAAAGAAAGACTGACGGAAGCCCTTTGATGGCTGAGGAAGAGCTGCAAGAAAAACAGACATTAGAAACAAACAAAGTATTGAAGACTTTAAAAACAAATTAGTATGAACACAGGGCTCTTACTATTGCCTTTTACAAAAACTGATCGAGGAAGATGGTAGAGATGGAGGTCCTCGTCTGGAGCGAACTACCAGTTTCCCGAGGTAATGAAATAGTCATCCCCAGCTCCCTTGTTGGAGTCAGGGAGGTCGGCGACAATTTTGTACTCTGTGGACCTCGGCTTGAGGTAGTAAACATAGCCCGTATCTTTCTTGAGGCCATACATGGTGTAGCAGTATTAGATATCGGATAAGGTAACCCTAGCGTTTTCTTGTTTGACTAAGGCTATTATGCCTTTGATGACTCGGTAGGACTTGATGGCAAGCTGCATCGGGTTCAGCTTATAATAATGAAGTATCTCACGGAAAAGGGTATTTAGTGGAAGCCAAAGTCCGCACTCGATAAAAGCTACCACAGGGAAAGGCATAGAATCAGTTGTAGGCATGATGGAGTCATCCTCCCCAGCCAACCTCAGATGGACGTCAGTCGGGATGTCAAACTTACGCCTAAAGTGATCTAACTTGGTCGGGGTGTCTACCCTATGCTTCCACATACCCATAATGTCGGCTTCACTTAGAGGATTTGGATTTCAGAAGAAAGGAGTTTTTGGAGGGTTTTAGGGACCTCAGCAAAAGCCTAAAGGTTAGTTGGGATGAGAATTTGTGGGAACCATTTTAGTTCTTTTTAGAATCTATGGGTTCTACAAACAAATCTCAAATCTAGATCTATGGAAACAAAGATTTGAGGCAAGAATCTGGCAAAAACATAGAAAACAGAAACAGGTAATGCGATTCAGAGTCGAGAACAGTGAAGGATCATCAAGAAACACAAGACAGGTGTAACAGGCCAAGAACAGTGGCAACAATCAACAACTGTGTGAACGGTGTGAATTCGAGACATAAATTGGGCAGAAACAAAAGCGTAAGATAAACATGCTCGAATACATGATTCGTAAATCAAATACTTGAGCAAGAACAGCAAGAGCAACAGATAAATGAAGCGAAACTTCTTGAAAAGCAACAAGAAACTGAAAACAAAAGGAACAGTGGCTTACCAAAAAATGTCAGGCCGGTGTAGGGATCGCCGAAGTCAAACAACAGTTGCAAAAGTGGTAGAACGGCGAAAACTTCACCGGAGGAGAGGAATGAAAACAGTTACAGAACTTGTAAGTCTGGAACAATGGCGTATTCAGAAGCTAGAGAGAGTTGAGAGCTTGGGGATACAAAAGTGAGAAGACGGACAGAGAGGAATTGATTTTTGTTAAAACACAGAAATGGCGACAAAGAAGTCATTAATGTGCCTAGAAAAACGTATGCGCCAGACGGCGCACGCGAGAATGATTCGATTTGCAGGCGCGTATCTGGTACAATCCAGTAAGAGAAAGACGCATGGCTGAAACAGTTGAGTTGTTGTGCATGACAGCTCATACATGAAAGAGCACTTGGAAATTCTTATTCTGTAAAAGGCATGTCGGCCTAAATGACGATCTCGGCTGAGAAATTTTGAGCTGACATACTAGAAGGAAGTACTAATATAGGTTCCATCACCTTAGAATGCCGAGGTAATAGAACCTAGGGGGCAGTTGTGGGGATATATTTTCTAAGTACCAACACCTGGCCAAGGTGACGCCGATGTGTCGGTCGAGGTGCCACATGTCCAGGTTATGATGCCGAGCTGATCTCGGCTAGGCCGAGGTTATATCCGAAGATATCAAAATCCGAGATAAGCGAATAAGGCACAAGAGTCCTAGAATGAGGAAGGACTTCAGCATGGATAATGATAACACTCTTAGGGAGTTTATCTCTATCTATGGAAGAGTCCAGGATAAGCACTAAGCTAGAGTCCATTGGAGCTAGGCTTCTACTGGGACTGAGTTTGTGTTAGCTATAAAAGAGAGCCACCCCCGATGGGTCTAAGGTACGCAATTTATATTCTGAACAGTGAATTTAGCACTATTGATTATCTTTGAGAGATATACTGACTTGATCGTCGGAGTGCTCCCGGGTGGACGAACCACTGCCGGAATCTTCTCTTTCTATTACAGGTCAGACAGGTGCCATCTATTCTGCCAATGCTCTCCAGCTGAATACTGAGTTGGCAGTGTGGTCAGAAAAACACCCACACACTAGGCATGCAGGCATGCAAGTCGATGGGGCCTGCCTCTCATGGACTAAGAAGAGTCAGATCTGATCAGTAGGCTTATAGTCTAATGGGTTAAGATTAAGTGGTTGCTTGGCATGTGCTAAAATAGCATATATTATTTTAGCACATTATCTTATTTAGGTCACAATTATCTTATTTAAGTCACATCATCTCTCTAGTACATCACTTCAAATCCAACTCATATCTCACGTTTTTTCGTAAAAAATCAAAAAGTATATTAATTTAGCACTTCTCAAACAAAGTCTTACATTTTTTAGTTTTAGTAATTTTATATGTTTTGTTTTATTTTGTTTGTTTTCATATTTTCTACTGGACTAGTCGCTAACAGATGGGTCAAGCTTTAAACTCCAGCCTCAACCAAGTCTCATTTGGGTTGTGGTACAATCTTGGGCCAAATAAAAATCCACATATTGGCAAGATTTTTAGATTAAGAATTGTTTTGGAAAGATAGTTAAAAGTTGGTTTTTTTGATATTTTTTAACTTTTTTTAAAAAAGAATATAAAAAATATGATCCAAAATGGATTAAAAGCTGGAAGATAGCTTTTAACTATCTTCCGAAAATAACCCTAAGTGATGACTCTTAATCCTAATTAGTCATAGATTATGACTCTCTTATATAAAGTCATGGGTTCAAATTTCAAGGGGTAATCAATTATGTAATATTTCATTTTCCACTCTTCAAGAGACTCTCTACCTCATTACTTTCGTCTGGTGTGTGGAAAGAGGAACTACATATGTCAAGGAGATTAGTCTCAACAAAGGTCTCAACAAATTTATGAGCAAATTAAATATATATACATATATTTAGTTGATAAAAAACTCTCCTATAAACATAATATGTCTAGATTCAAATTTTACTGCTATAACAGTATCTTCTATATAGCAATTAAGGAACAATACAACTTTTTTAAGCCACCTGGGTCTCCCACAAAGCCACCCCTGAATGGTCCTCTTTGTTTCCTAATAGATAAGTGTTAGCACCTTTTACTTGAAGGCTGCATGGTTGGCATTGGCAGCACCTTGTGCCCATGTCCAACCAAGACCAAGGCATGATGGTGGCATGCCAAGACAGCAAGGTGAAATGTTGGCTAAGTGTTGAGGCAGCAGCACACAACCCTTGGCCAAAGCATGTGCAGCCGTTGCACAGATGCAAGGCATTAACATGACCCGAATGTGGACTGCAGCATGCTTGGGGGTTGAAAACATTCAGTAAGCAAAACTTGGTCTGGGGGCCAAGACAGCCAAATTCGTGGCTGACTTGAGAAGGCAAACAACATGGGCAGTTAATAGCAGTTATGCTGGTCTGCTAGCAACAGTTACTCATGTTGGGCAGAGACAAGGCAAGGCAGGATTCTAGGAAGCAGGGCTGAAAGATAGCAGCAGTTGCTGACAGTTATGTCCCAGAAATGATCCTAAGTCCCTAGGCAGTTGGGGGTGTCAACTGCGATGCCATTTGGCATGCTTTCCTTGTAATGCTGATTGTAAGTTGTAACTGAATGTAAGCCTATTTAGGCATCAGCCATGGAACTCGAAAATTAACCAAGTGTTTTGTAAGAGTTCCATAGGCATCCTTTGTATTGTTGGTGAAATTAATAAAGGTTGGGAGTTATTTCCTGTAAACACTTGTTGCCTATTCTCTTACTTGTTTATAGCACTTTGTGTGTGTGTGTATTCATACTTGGCTGAGACTAAGTGTCCAACTTAGTGCCATTGCAGGCTGGAATTTTAAAACAAAAATTGACCCTGTAACAATAAGCATCATGGAAATTAGTTTAGAGAATTACTTTAAAAAAAAATCAATTAGAGGATCCAAAATCAAATCAATGGACTCGAGTAATAGATTATTAATATTTAATTTGAAATTTTAATGAGGTCAAAAATTTATTTAAACTTGACTTATTTATATTCTTGAATTGGATTTAAATTGTAGCCCAAGTGATTTTGAGAGGACACTTACGTGCTAGTATCATCACCAGATTTGAGTCTATGAAAAAGTATTGAGGTGTGTTGTATTATAACTATTAACTCTTTATTTAAAATATAATTAAAAAATATATATTATCCAAAAAATCTCATTTGTTTGCTGACAAAATGCAATGCAATCAACCAACAAAATTCAATTAAGTTGGTTGGTGAAGTCAAAAGAATCATTAGATTTTCTTATATATTTGCCTTTTATTTTGTGTGTGTGATAGTTTTCGTAGGAGAGAGAAAAAGTGAGTGGATGCATTTGATTTGAATGGAGGATGTGCTTGCAAAACAATAATAAAAGCTAGGCTTCTAAAAAAGTTAACAAGAAAATTATCTAGAATTAATAAGTATGGTTGGGATTCAATGAATGTTTTGTAAGTTCTACATATAAAATAAATTTTAATCACATATTAATATTTTGAAAAAAAATTAAGTACAAATTCTAGATACATAGTAAAATTGTTTGCAAAATTATAAGAAGGGATTAAAGTGCATGAATGAAGAGATGGTGGTTTTTTTCAAATTTTTTTTATTATATGGATGCATGGTTTTGAAAATCAGACTGGACTATCCGGTTCGATCGGTTGAGCTATCGACCAGTCGGGATTTCGATCCGGATATACCCTTTAAACTGTTAAAAAGCAAAAATCGGCCTATTTAAAGAGAACCAGGAAAATCGGCGGTTAAACTGCCGAACCGGTTGACCTGGGGATGGTTCACAAAGTCAATGAAAGTGAAAATTTTGAACTTTTTTATTTTATTTTTCTAATTTTTTTTTTTATTCCTTCTTTCTTTTCTTTCTTTCTTATTATATATTATATATAAGAAAATTTTAATTGGAAACTCTCTTTCAAGTGTCTTCTCTTGTGAGGAATCTTATTAAGAGAATGAATTTATTGTGAAAGTCTCTACCTATTTATAAGGAAAAAAAAAATCCAAAAAAACTCAAGAAATCCATGTAGGATTTAATCAAATTTATTGGAGGAAGACTTAAAATTTTGATATTCCTCCAAAATTTTTGTTATTCTTTCAATCAAATTATTTGAATTAAAATCATATGGAGGGAATATTGAATATTTGATTTCCTCTTCCAAAATTAAAATTAATAATATTTTAAAATATATTATTATATTTTTTAGTAAAAAAAATATTAGGAGAAATATTTAAGATAATTTAATATTTTTAATTTTTAATTTTTAATTTTATTACTTATATTTTTATTTAAATATATTTTAATATATTTATTACGTCACGATTCGATTCTGGTTTAACCCGACGGTTGAATCGATGACCTTTCCATCTGATTCCTTTTCTAGTTCGCTCACTAGTCCGATTTTTATAACATTGTATGGATGATGAGGTGAGCATATCTTTTTCCCTCTTTTGCAATATTAAAAGGAGAACCTTTTGATGGTAAATACCTGCATTATGGTATATTAATTTTGTGATAAAGTGGATTAGATCCTTCCTCATAAATCTCATTTTGATAATTTGATTTTTTTTATTTGAATTTAAATGTTTATTTATAGGCCATCTAAAAAAATTGATCTAATGATTGTATTAGCATGATTACATCATATTTATTTTTGAAAAATAAATGATTTATTTTTTTAAATTATACTTGCCTATTTATATAAAGACAAATATGATAATTTATGTGACTATTATAATCTAATCTATGTGATTTTTTAATGAATAATTTATACAAAAATGCTTTAAAATGCATGAATCAAATCATAAAAAAAAACAAAATCCTTGGTGAGTCCCGAATCCAAGCTACATGATCTGGTCGAGCTAGTGAAATGAAAACAAGCTAAAAAAATTCAATTGATTTATAGAAAGATTGCACTACAATATATCACCTCCTAAAGTCAACTAGAAGAATATTCCATGTTTGGTTATCATGATTTTAGGAGTATTTTAGGAAGATGATTAAAAATTATTTTTTAATTTTTTTATGAGAGAATAAAGTGAGTTAAAAGTTAGAAAATGACTTTTAACCCACTTTCCAAAATAGGTCTTAGTCAAATAAATGCGGTTGTTGGCTTCAACCTTTTCTTTTGTGTTCATTTAATTGATATTAGTAGTTGGCAAATGTGATACAAGTATAATTTAAATGATAAAAAAATTAATATCATAATATGAGTATTGCTCAAATGGTAAGAGGGTTTTTTTTTTTTTTTTTTTTTTTTTTTTTTTTTTTTAACATTAAAGTTTCAAACCTTGTGTATTTATCTATAGGATTCGTTTGGAAAGTGTGTTAGCTTTTTAGCTTTTTCACTATTTTAGTCTGGGGTTAAAAAATCTCGTTTGGGATAGATTTTTTTGATTTTTTAAATTTTTGTGAAAGAAAAAATGTAATAATAATTATGGCTTGGATGATGATGTTTTGTCTTATTAAATTAAAAAGTTTATTTTATTTTTTTGTGACTATTTTAACCAAAAAATTTCAAACCTCAACTTCCCAAACGAGTCCATTTAAATTTTTTATTTTAAATAAAAAAATGAATGATACGTGACATAAAGATTTTTTTTAAAGAAATGAGAAAGGACACCTGACATAAGGAAATTTTTTTTTCGAAACTATCCAATGACAAAACAATTATTACGAATTTGGACCAATATTGACGAATTTGGACCAATATTGACGAATTTGTTCCAAAATGTTGATGTTCAATTGAAATGGCCCGACAAACAAAATTCATTGTCTTGCTTTTATTGTAAATAATTGTTTAAAAATCTTAGGACTCATTGAGGCTAAGTTCAGTAACAATTCAAAAACTTAAAAAAAAAAAATTTAAAATTTGTCTTTAGTGAAATTTTTAAAAAATTTATGTCAATTTTTCTTTTTACTTCTAGTTCCTCCTAATTTTGAAGAATCTAAAAAGTAAAAATTTAAAAAAAAAAAACTAAAAGACTTTTTAAAAAAAATAATAATTTAAGATCTACTAATCTAGTAGGATCTAAAAGTTTTAAAAAAAATTGTTTGTTTTTTAAAAAAGTTCACTAACAACGAAATGATTATTAAAAAAAAAAACAATTAACCAAACTCCACCTCTATAATACAAAATTGGGGTAATTGCACCCCACTGGAATTTTAGAAGAAAAAAAATTACATATTCATAAAAAAGTATTAATTATATAAAAGTCCTATTTATAAATGTTATAGTAGTTTAGGTTGTATTTAAGATTTTTTGAACCAATAAGTCTTATTTAGTAAAACTGAAAATATTGTCAGTTTTTTCTAATTTTTAAAACTAAGAATATTATCAATTTTGTATAGTAATGTTCCAGATAATTGTTTTACTAACTGATAAAAAAAAAAAAACAAAGCATGATTAATTTGATTCAACTATCCAATAAAACCTAGAAGATTATTAGTTTTTTTTTTCAGTTTTAAAACTGAGAACATTATCAGTTTTTTCATTTTTAATTTTTTTTTCTAATTTTGCACATCAATGTTCCATCACCATATTCCTTTATAGACACAAAATTTTCAATTTTGCATAAAAAAAAAAAAATTCAGTTTTTTCAACTTTTTCAAAACAACATCTCACTTTGCTTAGTTTTGGTTTTCAAAAAACAATTTTCCGAAAATTTTGCTTTTTTATATATTTTTTGTTTTCACTGTATTTTTTTAATATTTTAAGCAATTTTTTTAATTTTTAGACACACCTAACATAAATACACTTAAAAAGTATAATATTTGTGAAAAAAATCTTTAAAAAATTCACTAAATACCAAAAATATAAATAAAAAAAAACTAAAATTCAGTATATTTTTTGTAATTTTGTGTATTTATTAATTTTTTAAAATATTGTTTCACAAATATTTTACTATTTAGATACATCTAAGTAAGGTGTATCTAAAAAGGTAAAAAATTGCTTAAAATTTCAATAATATTCACTAAAAACAAAAAATTATGAAAAACAAAAACTTAATTTCTAGAAAACTGAACTCAAAAAAGTGAAACGAAACACACTGATTAGTGTTTTTTTTTTTCACATATTTTTTTTTTTTTAGTTTTTTCAATTTGAAAGTTGATGTTTTAAAGTTTTGAAAATCAAAATAAATCTCAAATCATCATGCTCCTTTATAGATAATTATAAATGATGAACAATCATTATTTGAAGAGTAATTTCGACTATTAAAAATTTAATACGACTTGAAGGTTTAAAAAATCTTAGTTAGGATGGAGTATAAGTTCATAAATTAGAATTTGTGTGTAAATGTTTCTAAAAAAAATTACAATTTTAATTATTAATATTTATAAAAAAATTCACTAATTTATTATTATTTTTACAAAATTACACTGATTTGATATTTCTACTACAAAATTTCATAGAGAAAGTTTTTCTAACCTTGTTACTATGGGGACATATTTTTGTGGATGACAACACGTGGCCAAGGTGGCACCGAAGTGCCAGCCTAGGTGCCACGTGTCTAGGTTATGGCGCCGAGGTGATCTAGGCTAGGTCGAGGTTATCTACGAAGATACCAGAATCCGAGATGAATGGATAAGCTAAAAGATTCCTATAATGGGGGAGGACCTCAGCCTAGATAAGGATAAAGCTCTTAGGGAGTTTATCTTTATCCATTGGAGAGTCCAAAATAAGCATTGAACTAGAGTCCAAGAGAAGCTAGACTTCTACAGAGATCAGGTTAATTCTGGCTATAAAAGAAGGGCACCATCGTGGGTCTAAGGTACGCTTTTTGTATCCTAGCTAATGAGTTAAGCACTGTTTGTTATCTTTGAGAAATAATTGAGTACTGACTTGATCGTCAGAGTGCCCCCGGGTGGACAAACCACCGCCGGAGTCTTATCTTTCTGTGACAGGTTGTTCAAGCGCTATCTATTCTGCCAGTGTTCTCCAGCTCAGTACCTGTTTGGCAGTGTGGTCAGAAATCAACACTCACAATTTGGCGCCATCTGTGGGAAAGAAAGGAGAGTAGATGGCTAACGACGGACAGAAAGAGAAGATTCGGGACGACATCTCTACTGGAAGTGATAAACATATTGACCCTAACGTAGAGAAGGATAATTGCAACGAAGAACCTCGGGAAAAGAATCTTGGAGAGGAAGACGTCGGCCAGAAGGGAGACGTACCAAAGAAGGCAGATCGAGGCGAGTATTATAACGAGAACGACCTGCAGGTATGAAAAGATAGATGCCTAAGGAGGGACGGCGAGATAAAGGGAATGGCGAACAAATTGGCAAACCTACAATCGATCGTCAGTTTCATGATGCAGAATAACGTCATACAGCCACCGTTTCCGTTACAAGACACGCTGATTCCGGCGGCAAGAACGATGCCTAGAAATGAGGGCAGAAAATAGTTCCTGCAGTCCCTCGGCGTGACAGGACAAAGGAACATTCTCACCGACCTTCATGAGAGGTCAGGCAGGGAGAGTCGATGAAAGGAGAGTCTCAGAAGACACATCGTACCAAAGACGCCTACACCAAAGAACATCGGCATGTTCAAAGAAATGAGCTTTGTTTCAACACGACTAATGGAGGGAGGTCCAAGAGGACTCATAACGACACCGGAAGTAGCGCGCCAAAAAGGCTACAATCCGTTGATAGCCGAGCTCCTAGGCTGACCAAGGAGGATTTGCGGGATTACCTCCAGAGGAAGCGACAAGATGCCAAGGTGACCTCTCCGGTCAAGCCGAGAACACCGTTTACGGTAGAATTTGACAAATTTGAAGCTCTGAAAAGGTTCCACATGTCGAGATTCCAGATATACGACGGTAAGTCTGACCCTAACTTTCATGTTGGCTTGTACCTGAACTCAATGGCACTATACACCGGGAACGAGCCGTTGCTCTGCAAGGTGTTCCCTTCATCCTTTGGGGAAATCGCATCAGACTGGTTTCACAAGTTGCTGAAAGGAACTGTGAAAAGCTGGAAAAGCCTGGTCGAGATGTTTATGGCCAGGTTTGTGACAAACAAACTACAGCCGTTGAGGGTTGACTCCCTGATGGCTTTGAGAATTGGCGAGGATGAAAGCCTCAGGGCTTATGCCAAGAGGTATCATGAGGTATTTAACCGAATACCAGGGTGCAACCAAGAGGTGGCGGTCGTATCCTTTAAAAACGGCCTGAACGATGACTGTCTACTTCGAAAATCACTAGCAAAGACACTGCCAAAAAGTATGGAGGAACTCATGGCCAGGATCGAGAAGTATGCGAGAGCCGAGGAAGACAAGCCAAGGACAAAGGCATCAAAACAAGATAAGAGAAACGGCTCACCGAAACGAGGCCGAGGTAATATTGGATACAACAAGCAAGAGACAGGACTGAGGGTTGCACAGGCAGTCACTACCGTATTCTGAATTCCGGTTTACAAAGTCTTGGAAAGAATCCGGAATCAGCCTCTTATAGAGCACCAGAGAAGATTCCCGGCAAATTTATGGAAAGAAGTCTGGGGAAGCGCTGCGCCTACCACAATGATGATGGGCATCTGACTCAGGGGTGCAGAGCCCTAAAAGCACATCTGGAAGACCTGGTAAGATAAGGTCATTTAAGAGACCTAGTAGATAAGGTCAGGATAAGGGAAGAACAAGCGAGACTACCTTAGGCACCAACAGCACCACCTTCGCCAGCACCACAACTGCAAGCAGGCGGACCTCGAGTGATCAATGTCATTCACTCGAAGGTCAATGAGAACGAGATACGTGGAGAAACTCAGAAGGTAAAACAATTACAGCATGTGCATCAGGTCCGACAAAAAAGACCTAGGGCAGACGAGTACCAGGGACTAATGGTGTCCTTTACTGAAGACGATCTAGGCATGGTGCAGCATCCACACAACGATGCCCTGGTAATATCTCTCCAGATTGGAGAGTGCCAGGTAAAGTGCATTCTAATTGACCAGGGCAGCTCTTGTGACATCATGTATGTCAGATGTTACAAGGAACTTGGCCTTCACCAAGATGATCTGGAGCAGTCCAATGGTCCGATGGTTGGGTTCAACGGAACGCCGACGTGGCCCCTGGGAGCAATAAGTTTAGAGGTGCAGGCTGGCACCAAGAAGGTAAACACAGAGTTCACAACAATTGATACCCCCTCCTCTTACAATGTTATCTTGGGAAGGCCATAGCTGCATGCAATGGGAGTTGTTCCTTCAACACTGCACCAGCTGTTGCGGTTCCCAATAAAGCATGGAATTGAGGAGGTCAGAGGGGGATCAGGTGTAGGCAAAGAATTGCTCCATGGCAGTAATGAAATCCACCTACAACATACGAGAAGTAGAAATAGTAGAGATTGAAGACGAGGACATAGAGGTCCTGGAGGACGTCGGCAAAGAACCAGCTGAGAAGAGTGAGGAAGCCCTAAAGAAGATCCTAATCCAGCAAAGGAACACAAAGCATTTCTTCCTTCTCAGTTCAGGCTTGGCCAAGGAAGAGGAAAGGGAGTTAGATGCATTCTTACGAGCAAACATTAAGGTGTTTGCCTGGACACCATACGAAATGCCTGGCATTGACCCCGAGGTAACTTGCCATAGATTGAATGTAGACAGATCGGCTAAACCTGTCATTCAACGGGCTAGAAGGCCGATCTTGATGCATGTCGAGGCAGTAGAAGAGGAAGTAGACAAACTGCTGGAGGCCAGAGCCATTCGAGAGGTAAACTACCCAACTTGGCTATCCAACACTGTGGTGGTGAAAAAGAAGAATGGGAAGTGGAGGGTCTGTGTAGACTTCACTAGCCTAAATAAGGCTTGTCCCAAAGACAGTTTCCCACTCCCCAAGATTGATAAATTGGTAGATGCCACTTTAGGGCATGGAAAGATGAGCTTCCTAGACGCTTACAAGGGGTACCATCAAATAGCCATGTACCCCCCGATGAGGAGAAAACTGCATTTATCACCCCAAAAGGGCTGTATTGCTACAGAGTAATGTCTTTCAGGTTGAAAAATGCAGGAGCAACTTACCAGAGATTAGTGACTAAGATGTTCAAACATTTGATAGGCAAAATAGTGAAGGTATACATTGATGACATGGTCGTGAAGACCAAAGAGCCTGAGGATCATCTGGCCGACCTGAAAGCAGTTTTTGATATCCTGAGGACATTTTGACTCTGACTCAATGCATCAAAGTACGCATTTGGAGTTGAGTCAGGAAAGTTTCTGGGATACTTGGTTACCAGAAGGGGTATTGAGGCGAGCCTAGATCAGATCAAGGCCATCTTGGACTTGAAAAGCCCGACATCGGCAAAACAAGTGCAGATGTTGACTAGAAGAGCTACAACCCTGAATAAGTTCATAAGCAGAAGTTCTGAAAAATGCAAACCTTTTTTTAGTTTAGTGAAGAAGGCCACAGATTTCTTGTGGACAGAAAAGTGCGAAGTCGCCTTAGCCGACTTGAAGAAATATTTAACCATAGCTCCAGTACTCTTAAATCCAGTACTTGGAGAGGAACTGTTCTTGTACTTTGCGGTCTCAGAGCATGCAATAAATGTAGTGGTAATCAGAGAAGAGAAGTGAGAACAGATGGCAGTTTACTATGTGAGTAAAACCCTAGTAGGCGCAGAGAACAGATACTTACCCTTGGAGAAACTGACACTGGCCTTAGTAATAGCTTCTAAGAAGCTGAACTATTACTTTCAAGCCCACAAAATTGTGGTATTAACTGAGCATCCATTGAAGTCCTTGTTGCAGCAAGGAGATCTGACTGGCAGGATAGCCAGATGGGCAGTGGTGTTAGGCCAATATGACCTAGAATTCAGACCCAGAACAACAATCAAAGGCCATGTTTTGGCCGATTTTGTGGCCAAGTTCACACTAGGCGCCATCCCACATCGGGCTCCGTTGAGTTATGGTTTAGGATGTCTAGGTGAACGAGAAGAAACCCAGCTAGGGATAACAAAACAGAAGAAAGAAGAGAAACTTAAGCCCTGCGATATTTACATCGGCGACTCCTTCCGCCAGTTTGTTGATGGGAGTTCAAATCGTCAAGGAGCAGGGACAGGAGTAGTACTAGTATCGCCAGATGGGCAGATGCTGGAACAATCTATTCGTTTGGGGTTTAAGGCCTCAAACAACGAAGCAGAATATGAAGCACTGATCGCAGGATTGAAGTTGGCAGCAGCAATAGAAGCCGATGAGGTGGTGGTCTTCTGTGACTCCCAGCTTATCGTTAACTAAGCAACAGACGAATATGCAACCCGATATGAAAGAATGATGGCCTATGTAAATGAGGTTGTCAGACTGATAGCCTTATTCCAAGATTGCCGACTACAACCAGTTAGCCGAGATGACAAAAGCCATACTAATGCCTTGGCTAACCTGGCTAGTGCAATAAAATCAAGAGAGGGAAGGACAATAATGGTTGATTATTTGTTAGGCCCAAGTGTAGAACCACTAAACACAGAGTATGAGGCAATGAGTGTGGAGATGGATCAAGTTAGATGGATGCGATAGTAATGTTCCTTAGAGATGAGAAGTTGCCAAATGATCACAAAGAAGCACACAAGACCAGACTGAAGTCAGCGAGGTTCAGTCTGACAGCAAAAGGACATCTCTACAGAAGGTCTTTTTCTGGTCCCCTTTTGAGATGTGTGCACCCTTCACAAGTTGAAGACTTCCTGTATGAAATACACGAAGGAGTATGTGGAAGCCACGTTGGGGGCAAGTCACTTGCTCATAGGACCATTACTCAGGGGTACTAAAGCTTATGTCGGAAAGTGTGAGAAGTGTCAGAGGTTTGCACCTTTGATATATCAACTAGCGGCAGATTTAAACCCAGTGTCCAGCCCTTGGCCATTTGCCCAGTAGGGCATAGATCTTGTTGGACAACTACCTCAAGCGACTGGACAAAGAAAATTCCTGTTGGTAGCAACAGATTACTTCACCAAGTGGGCAGAAGCAGAACCCTTTGCAAAAATTTGAGATATTGATGTGAAGAACTTCATATGGAAGAACATCATCACCAGGTTTAGGGTCCCAGGGGTAATAATAGCAGATAATGGTACACAGTTTGACAGTAAGCTAATTAAGAGCTTCTGTGCAAAGTACAAAAGCAAGAACTACTATTCCACTCCAAGCTTTCCCCAAAGCAATGGTCAGGCAGAAGCATCCAACAAAACTATCTTGAATGACATCAAGAAGAGGCTGGAAGCAGTAAAGGGAAAATGGGTGGATGAGTTGTCCAATGTGCTCTGGGCATATCAGACTACGCTGAGAAGATCGACTGAGGAATCTTCATTTGTCATGGCCTATGGCACTGAAACAGTTATCTCACTAGAAGTCGGCATCCCAGAGATTAGAACCCAGGGAGTAGAGAATGGGACTAAAGAGGCATTCCTGGCCTGAGATCTGGACTTGTTAGAAAAAACCAGCAACTTGCTAAGGCTTACAATAAAAAGATTAACCCCAAGAGAGTTTCAAATTGGGGTCCTCGTCTTAAGAAACGTCATCGGCAACAAGAAGGATACTAGAGAGGGCAAGCTTAGCCCAAATTGGGAGGGACCTTATAGAATCATATCGGTAGGTGGCAATGGTGTATATCGGCTTAAGGACAGTGATGGCAAAGAGTTGCCAAGACCTTGGAACACTTGCAATTTGAAGTTTTTCTATCATTAGATTTTTTTTTATGTTATAATTTTATTAGCCGAGGTATTAATAAAGTTTTAGTTTGGTGAATTTGAAAATTTGTGTGATTGGACTAACCATTCCTTTGGCGATGTTTCTGATTAAAACATGATGAATAACTTAGACTTATTATATGGCAGAGTTGAATTATACTTGCATATAATAGAGTTGAACTAAGTTGGCGATGTTTCTGATTGAAACATGACGAATAACTTAGACTTATTATATGGCAGAGTTGAATTATACTTGCATATAATAGAGTTGAACTAAGTTGGCAATGTTTCTGATTGAAACATGACGAATAACTTAAATTTATTATATGGCAGAGTTGAATTATACTTGCATATAATAGAGTTGAACTAAGTTAGCGATATTTTTGATTGAAACATGACGAATAACTTAGACTTATTATATGGCAGAGTTAAATTATACTTACATATAATAGAGTTAAACTAAGTTAGCGATGTTTCTGATTGAAACATGACGAATAACTTAGACTCATTATATGGCAGAAGTAAAATTATACTTGCATATAATGGAGTTGAACTAAGTTGGATTAACCTAGATTTGCCATATCAAACTCAGATTGGAACTAAGTACATTTGAGTAAGATTAACAGAGGAACCAAGGTTGAGAACCTCGACTATTCTTTGTTTGAATCTAACTTCGGCAACAAGATCATAGGCACAAGCTTAAATGTGAACATAAGTGAAACTTAAGTTCACATTAGGGGGCAGAGAACTGGAGAATAAAGTTCAGAGTACTTTGGACTTGTTGAAACTTTTTTAAAGTTAAACCGAGGTAAATATTGAAAGGCATACCCCACATACATTCTACCGAGGTGATCGTGTTGCCAAAGTTAGGAAATATAGAAAACAAAAGTCTTGACAAGTGAGGGTGAAGTGGCAAGTTTAAACCAACACTTGTGAAAATATTTTTACAATGTTTTTAAGTGTTAAGCCAAGACCGAGATAAACAATTACGAAGTTATGTCTAAGGTATTATACTCTGAAGAGGTTATATTGATAAAGGCATATTTTGAAGACACGCAAAATTATTCTAAGTATGGAATGGTAAACATACATAGAAAAAAGAAGGCATACATTCAAACATTTGGAGGAAAATATAGAGACATGCATTCAGAAAAGAAAGTTGATCAGATACAAAAAAAGGTGCATCGGCCTGCAGAAGGATTACTTGTTCACAGTTACAAAAGGAGGCGTATCGGCCAAATATAAAACTGAAATATTGTTCAGGCAAAACAAAATACAAAGATAGAAAGAGAAAGAATACAAGGAAAAGCATAAATATTCTAAATGCTAAGATTGGCTTCATCGGTTAGTGGTGTTACACTCTTGTCGACCTTTACCTCGGCATCAATCTCACGCAGTTTGTCATCTAGGCTCTTACTGGCAGTCTCGACCTCGGCTTCAGAAGTGGTCTTTTGGACCTCGTCTTCCTCATCCTGAGTCAAGTCCAGGACTTGCTCATTCAGAGTTGGGGACTTCGCCACAGTAGAACCATCAGCGTCGGCTTCCACTTCGGCCTCTTCGTCTTGTTCTTCTCCTTTTTTCCCCCCAATCTTAGCCTCAGATTGGCTTGAAGCAAGGGGGAATGGCAAAGCAAGTCGGCCTTCATCTTTAAGGGGAAAGTCCTTGGGGACAGCCAATTTCTTCAGAGCAGCCATCCAACTAAGGGTGTAACCCTTGTTGCATGCCTGTCTGACTTATTTCTTGTACTTCTCATGGACATCAACTACCCCATCGGCGTAGGCCTTCTCGTCCACTGCTTTGATTTCGGCATCTTTTGTGGCCAAGGCACTTCGGAGCTCTACTTGGGCTTCGGCAGTTTTTGTTTCGGCCTCTTTTATTTTAGCTTTGAGGACCTCAGCAACAGCCTCTGCAGCACCGGCCTTTTCCTCGGCTTGGTCTTGGGCTTGTTTAGCTGCCTTGGCCTGATCTATCAAGACTTTCATTTTGGCCTCGGCATTGTTTAAGGACTTAAGCAAGCTAGTAGCCTCCTTGGTCTTACGGACCAACTTCTTCTTCATGTCCTCAGCCTGCATTGCAAAGGAGTGGACGTGCTGAATCGCCTAGAAAAAATGGAATGAACAAAGTTAGTAAACTTTTTTAGTATGGAAACAAAGAATAGAGAGTACCAAGTGTTAGGAATTTACTAGTACAAAGTGCTGCACCATCAGAGCAAAATTTTCATATTCGCTGACCTCGGCCATACAGTTGAGGTCATTAGGAAGGAGCAATGCAGTAGAGAGGGCAACGCCGATCTCAATATCAAAAGCGCTATCGCTGGCTCTGACTGGCTTGTCCTTAATCATGACAGAGGGGGCCTAGGGGTTATCAGATTTAAGAGAACCCGAGGTGGCTGCAGAGTATGACCTCGACTTCTTTGACTTAGTGGATTCGGAGGAGTCAGCCTCGGTGGGCCTCTTCTCGGCGGCGAAGGGGATTTTCTCAACCTCGACCAGCTTGGATATAAGCAAAGTGTCCTCAGAGTCGATCTGAGTCACTGTTGCCTTGGCTTTGGCTTTCTTCTCCCTTTTTGGCTTCGCCTTTGGTTGGGATTGCGATGGTGAAGATTGGACTATGACAACATTGAGGATGTTGGCTAGAAGGTCTTCGACGACGGCCTTGGTGCACCCCATCTCGTCAGTGGCGACGGCAACAGTGACTTTTGTGCCAAAGTGGATTGCTGGAAGAGCAGTAGGGGAGTTGGCTGGATCGAAAGCCGACGCCTCAGTATTTCGGCGTTTTCGGCTACAAGTTCTGCCTGCGGGGGCGAGCAGTGGAGTTCAACGACGACGTTGACACTGCGCTGGAGGAATTAGTTGGGGAGCAAATGTCGATGGCTGCTTTGCTGGATCAGAGGTTGAGGCCTGATCAGGCCTTGGCGATAAAGTGGCAGAGGGAGTTGTTACTGAAGGTGGAGACTTGTTTTTCTTAAGGACGTCGGGTAGGGCGGATTTGTAGGTTGGAATGTAGTTAAGCAGCAGAGGGGCCTTGCATTGATTAACAGGCAAGTACGGCAGCTTCTTGAAGTCTTTACTGGAGAAGAATGCCTTGTGAAAGTCTTTGGATGGTTGAGGAAGAGCTGCAAATGCAAAAAACCGACATTAGAACATATAAAAGGAACAAAGTAATAAAGACTTGATAACAAGTAAAGTGACACTTAGTTCTCACCATTACCCTCTTTAAAGACTAATCGGCTCAAGGGGTAGAGGTGGAGGTCATCATCTGGTAGGAACTTCCAGTTGCCCGAGACGATGAAATAATCATCTCCAGCACCTTTGTTGGAGTCTGGGAGGTTGGCAATAAGTTTGCACTCAGTCAACCTCGGCTTGAGGTAATAGATGTAGCCTTTTTCTAATTTAAGGCCACACATGGTATAGTAGAATTGGATGTCGGCTAGTGTCATCCTAGCGTTTTCTCGGCTAGCTAGGGCAATTATATTGTTAATGACTCTGTAGGAGTTAATGGCTAGCTGCATTGGGTTAAGTTTGTAATAATGAAAGACTTGGCAAAAAAGGATGTCGAGAGGGAACCTAAGTCCGCACGTGATGAAAGCAACTACTGAGAAGGGCATGAGGTTGTTATTGGGCATAATGAAGTCCTCCTCTCCACCGAACCGGAGTTGGACATCGGCAGGGATGGAGAACTCTCTCCTAAAATACTCAAGCTTCTCTGGGATGTCCACCCTCCACCTAAACATACCCATGATGTCGGCAAGAGGGGTAAGGTGAGAGAATTCAGCAGAACGAGGTTTGTGTGGGTTTCAAGAACCTCAGCTAAACCCAAAACAAAAACTAGGGCAAGGGTTTTTCAAGATTAATGGTAGTTTGTTTCAGTTTTCCTAAAAAAGTGATTTCTATACCAAGACCCAAGCCTAAATCTATGTAGAATCAGAAAATTGAAGGCAAGAATCTGGAAAATGCAACAAGAAAACAGAACAAAGAGTGTGATTCAGACTCACGAAAGAAACAGAAATTCACGAACATTGTACGAAGTGTGTGTAGATGTACAAAGCCAAGTACAGTGGCAAAATAAACAAGTGTGTGAGTGGTGTGTGTATATGTATACCCAGAAAGAGATTGGGTAGAAGCAAAATCATGAAACAAACATGCTTGATACACGAATAATGGAATTCAACACACAAGCAAATATTCAAGAACAGGTTCGCAATGGCCACAATTGAATACAATAAAATTTTGAAATAAATTGAAGACTGAAAAGAGGGAAGAACAGAGACTCACCGAAGAAGATGACGCTGATATAAAACTCGCCAGAGTCAGACGGCGTGAGTAGTCAAAGCCAGATGATGAAATGCTCACTGAAAGAGATGGTTGGAGCAAGTTACAAAAGCTTCAAAGTACGAAAATGGAGGATTTGAGAGAGAGGTTTTTTAGAAAGAGGAAGCTTGAGAGAAATCAGAAAACATGAAATGAAAAGACGAAGAGAGAGGGAAGTGTTTTTGTTAAAACATGAAAAGGCGGCAAAATTACATTGAATATGCTTTGGACGACGTGCCTGTCAGGCGGCGCGCGCAAGTAGCGACGCAACTTGATGATGTGTGTCAAGTACAGTTCAATAAGAAATAGATGCGTGGTAGAAACGGTTGAGAAATTGTGTGTGACAGCTCATGCACAGATAGAACTCTTGGAGTTCTTGATTTAATGAAGCAAGAGCCTCGTCTCGAGGGACAATCCCGGTTAAAGAACATTAAAAACTTGGTTCTTGGTTTTTGGGCATTAGTAAAACAGACTACAAGTCTTATGGAGCCGACATATTATGACCTCGGTAATGGAGATAGCGTAAGTCTTAGCCGACATGCTATAGGGACAAACGATTTAGGTTCCATCACATCAGGATGCCGATATAATAGAACCTAGAGGGCAGTTGTGGGGATATATTTTTGTGGATGACAACACGTAGCCAAGGTGGCACCGAAGTGTCAGCTGAGGTGCCACGTGTCTAGGTCATGGCGCTGAGGTGATCTCGGCTAGGCCGAGGTTTTCTGCGAAGATACCGAAATCTGAGATGAACGGATAAGCTAAAAGATTCCTATAATGGGAGAGAACCTCAGCCTAGATAAAGATAAAGCTCTTAGGGAGTTTATCTTTATCCATTGAAGAGTCCAGGATGAGCAGTAAGCTAGAGTCCAAGAGAAGCTAGACTTCTACAGAGATCAGGTTAATGTTGGCTATAAAAGTAGGGCACCCTCGTGGGTCTAAGATACGCTTTTTGTATCTTGGTTAATGAGTTAAGCATTGTTTGCTATCTTTGAGAGAGAATTGAGTACTGACTTGATCATCGGAGTGCCCCCGGGTGGACGAACCACCGCCGGAGTCTTATCTTTCTGTGACAGATTATTCGGGTGTAATCTATTCTGCCGGTGTTATCCAGCTGAGTACCTGTTTGGCAGTGTGGTTAGAAATCAACACCCACAATTTGGCGTCGTCTGTGGGAAAGAAAGGAGAATAGATGGCCATCAAAAGAAAGCTATCTGCAATGAACATGCGCAGAGCTAATACACAAAAAAATAAAAGCAGAACAATTGGTCATCCTAAAAGAGTGAAGCTGACCTCAATAACTCAGACCTGCATAGGATATTTAACATGACCTTTAAGCATTGAATCAACTATTTTATTCTACAATGTAGCCTCATTAGACAGAGACCTTTATTATGTACAAGTTTGTTAAAACTAGACAGCACTGCAACAATAATGTGCTACAAAACAAAGCTATAATAACAAAATTGCTACTTAAATGGACAATTTTATGGGATAATACATGAGCAATAATCTGAGTGGAGGAATGAGACCTGTGTCAACAAAAATCTTCATATTCATCAAGTTACGGACATGTGGGTCATGGAAAACTAGAATTCCCTTCAAGATAATTACATCAGATGCATTTACCTAACAAAGAACATTGAATTGTAGTTCAATGAAGTTGAAAGAAAATTCATAAATCATCAAAACAACATTGTCAATATCAAAAACACAACATTCTCTCTCCCTCTCCCTCTCCCTCTTTGAGACACTCGAGGCAGATCAAATATTCTTGATGTAGACAATAATTACACTGATCCTCTTGTAGATGATGAAGATGACTCCTATTTCAGACCAAGAGCTTCTCTTAACATGGAAACAATTTTCAAACTCAAGCCTTTGAAAGTGATCTAAAGTTTTGGCTATTGATAGCATGCATTTTTCTTTAAGTAGTGTGATATTAAGCAGGCATTAACCAAATTCTGACATTAAAAGAGTTTATCTTATTTCTTTTTCACTGTCATGAAATAGCTTTCACTTGGAGACAACGAGATTAGATTCAAAAGTGGATTCAACGTGCTCCACTCACATAAATACAAGAATTACCAATTTATTCTTTTTCTGTAAAATAAATAATGACGCAAGCATTAACAGTTTCTTCGTCTCCCAAACTGCAATGAAATGCAAAATCAGCATCAGAAGTTGTCCATAAATAGGTGAAACCTATGGCTAGTTGCTTTGCTTAGGATGCCCACATAGTGGCCATGCTAGCTGACTGCAATGAAATGCAAAATCAGCATTAGAAGTTGGCCATGCTAGTTGTCCATTGTAAATTGAGGTATGCCATCTATTATTAGGCTAGGACCTGTTTCCTCTTTTAATAGTGAGAGGGGAATTTATATACAAGTGGGCCGAGCTAGGTGTTGGGCCTTAGGGCCGAAATAAAAAGGCTCGCGCAGTGAGGGCCGTATAAGTTACTCCGGTTTGGAGAAGTAGCTTTGAAGATAGTCCGGTTCGAGAAACCGCAGCGCGTAGTCCGACCCTAGAAGCCATGGTTAGTCCGGTCCAAGGTCGATGTTGTTATCTCGGTTCAAAGGAAGCTACGGTTAGCCCGGTTGAGTCTTCTGACCGAAGTATGAGACATCTTTATGACTGTTCTGCGGTAGTTCGGCAATTGTCTTCTATGGATAGCTCGGCCATTGTATGTGGAGCCGAGATAGGAGCCAGTATGGAAGAGCCGAACTGGGATCAACGTCAGTTAAGCTTTTAGCTCGTGTTGCAGTGTTACTTCGGTCGAAGCATGTGGAAAACCGAGGTAAGCCATGGTGCTGAGTGTAGTTCGGCTTAACTCCCTTATGGATAGCTCGGTCTTAGTATGTGAAAGCCGAGGTAGGGGAGAGTATAGAGAGAGCCGAACTAGAAGTCACTCCGGTCATCTTGGAGCCCGACCATGGAAAACCATCTCACTTGGTTTAAGCAGTGAGGGGGGTGTTGAAGGATAAGCATTATCCTTTAGGAATGTGAGTCCTAGGGGGACTCTACATGGAAGAGTTAGAGTCCTACTAGGACTGTGCCACACGAAACCTATATAAGCTCACCAATATCACCTATGAAGAGGTAATGCAACTTTTGCTCCCTGACTACCTTGAGCTTTTGCCTATTTGTCTTGCTTACTGACTTAGGCATCGGAGAGGTTTTCCGGCACACACCCGCCGGCCAGCTCAAGTTTGTGTTTTCAGGTGGTAGAACGACGACGTACAGAGGAACGCAGACTTGGTCAACAGGATTATACGTGAAGGTGAATCTCTTTCCCGTACAAATAGGTAGGGAAAAACTATGAGTCTGTAAGTTGTCAGTAAAATAAATAAAAAAAGCAATCCCAATTATGGGTGGAAAAAGATTAATTTACTAGCAAACAGGTGTGTGGAGCCAACTAAGATTGTTGATACAAGGCATGGGCATGGCCATGTCTGGTCAAATCGTAGCTAAAGCAGAACACAAATGGATAGAAACAAAGTGGAGAAGCCTGGAGCCTAACCAAGAATACTTTCACAACTTATTTCTACTTCATTCAGCCTGAGGAGTTTGTTATTCAAAGAAAACTCTGTATTTCACAAGCCCTCTCGTGGGCATTGAAAGTATCTGCCGCAAATGTTGAGAATTGTGAGAAAATTTGATCCACTCCTCTCCTTAATGGGATCAAGGACATTCATAAGCTAAATTTAGAAATAGATCCTTGCCCACACCCCCTAACAAACGTAATTAATAATGCCCAACCCAACCCAACCCAACCCAGCCCAGCCTAACGCCCTCTTTTTCCACATCAAAATTGTTAAGAAGCTTGGTGTTTCACCTGTGAGGTTAATGTGGTAAGATAATATTAATGCAGGTGAAATTTATCCGAGAAAGGTCAAAACAATTATTGAATTTGCAATGACTTAATAAGTCTTCGTGGCACAGAGACATTCAATGGACCTTGACCATAGCATGTAATAAGGAAGGACATGCATAGCCAAAATTAGGATATTAAAATGAATGATTAGCAATAACATAAAACATAGAAGCTGATTCATTCTTGACAAGTTCAAAGTCACAGCAATTCTTAACAAAATTATATAAAGGAGCTGAGAAGCTTTTATCAAGTGTGATACATACCGACTACCACATTAATAGTACATACAAAATGTTGCATAGAATATTACCTGCTTGTGATGGTTTTTAAAATCATATATTGGGACTTGGACAAATTCGCCACTTTTGAGTTTCTCAATGCACTCTACAAGCTGTTCGGAGTCAAAAGCATCTACACACAAGCAAACATATATTTGAGATTTTCACAAAAGCTCTTGTGCATACTGAATTCTAGTTGCACCGTATAGTCAGCAAAGCAGAGAAAAAAACACCAACAGAGTTTACGTACAAATTAAAGTCCTATAACAATACTTAATTATAAATTTTATTACCAGGATGATCAAAGTTATATTCATGTAGTCGTCGTGCTTCTTCAGTTGTCAAGCCACAATAAAATGAATCCTACATATAAGCTACACCAAACATATATCAGGAAATTTGAAAGAGAAATTTGCTTTCATAAAAGAGTGAATAATCCAAGCCAATCAACCAAGAGTTTATCAAAATTCCTACTGCATTCCATATTGTAGCCATAGAATCCTTAACAACAAAAGTTGAAAAATATACATACCATACATGACATTTAACTCTTTGGTAAAAAAATCCCAACCATACACTGCCAGGTATTACTCACACTTACGACCATGACCATGACCATAATACCAGAAGGCCGTAGTAAAACACTCAATAAAGTTAGCTGGGTTTTTACTGGGGTCAAATATCATTCAATGAAATAATAAACTAAAAGAAAGAAAATTACAGGAAAAATGAAATTTAGAAAAGAAACCAAGAGAAATAAAGTGTGCCGAACACAACAATTGGTCAAAATTATCAAAAAGTTCATTGCATTCACCACCGCAGTAGTACATTACACTGAGCATCAAATTTTAAGTAAGAATTACGTATACTAGCTTAAAAGCACCTATCAATGAGAGCATCACAGAAAATATAATCATGACTAGCTAACTTGACATTCCAATATAACAAAAAAATATTACAGATCAAAGTATTTCAAAAAAAAAAATTGTATTACCACACTTAAGAGAGGTAGAGAAAGAGGAAATTCTACCCATGTGAAATGAGACTATTAGCTACATACAAAGTAGGAATATAATTTTTAAAATATCATAGAGTGAAATATAATTAGATCAAATATCATGGTGTCAGTGTAATTTACCATAAATTAATAGAACTGTGAGGATGTTTGTGCAAAAGAATACGAAAAAACAAGCCTTTTCCTCGCTATCTCTCTCTCATCACTGTCAGTGTTCCCTCGCTCTGCGTTACATTCGAACCCTACATTTTCTCTGTCCGACACCAAATCTTCTTCAATCTCTCTCGATCCAGCCTACATTACTCGCAATACAATGCAAGATTTCATCGGCTCAGTTTGCCGATCTCTGGTTTTCAAGCCCTCCGACAATGGAGGTGTCTTCGGAGGCTTCGTTGAGAAGATCGGCTCCATCATTCGCAAATCGGGAATCGGACTCTTCTCGAAGCCTCCAGTCCCTGCACTTCCACCGATTGCCAAGTCTGATGCGATCAAAGTCAAGAAAGACGACGCACCGATTGCCAAGTCTGCTGCGATCAAAGTCAAGAAAGACGACGCCCCGACGATCCGGTGGAGGAAAGGTGAATTGATCGGTTGCGGCGCATTTGGAAGGGTTTATATGGGACTCAATATCGATTCTGGAGCTCTTCTAGCCATCAAGCAGGTTAATTTTTATTCTTTTTTTTTTTAAATCTGTTTGGTTTTGATTTTGTTGCTTTCTAATTTTTTAATATCTATGCAATGCAGGTTTCAATTGCAGGCAACAGTGCTTCAAAAGAGAAAACACAGGTTTTGTATTTCATAAATTAAAATTTTATTCGTTAGTTAAGTAGATTTCATGTCTTTATTTCTGCTCCTTTTGTTTTAAATCAGATGTATGATGATGCTAGAGGGGTTTTATACCCCAGAATCTTGACTACTTAATTCTATTAGTTCACTGTTTTACCAAAAAAAAAAAAAAAAGGAAAAAAGAAGAAGAAGAAGTTATGAAAAATATATGAATTCAATGTATAAATGGTTTAATACAATGTGTTTGTTAATTTTATAATATTTATACAATTAGACAATTTTCTCCCGTGATTTGTTTTTTTTTATTTTATATTATGAACCAACATCTATTTTCTCTGTACAATCACTCAAGAAACTCTGAAATTGTGTTTGGATAGAATTTGTAAAAATAAAAATAATAATAATAATAAAAAAGAATGGAAAAGTGAACGAAAGAGGCTTTTATTTCATGCACAAATCTATTTAATTTTTTTATATATATAAATTCAAAATTCTATGATAATTGTTTTTGTACAAATCTAAAATTCAATAGTCAAACTGATTTTATTCGAATAGTTTCTTTGGCTCCAAGCAATTTGGGTGGATATAAAATACTCATTTGTGCATAATCAACATCAATGAATATAATATGAATTCTAAAGAATCAAAATATTTTGATGGAGATAGGAAGTTGTTTGGTAATTTTTAATTTTTAAAGGAATTTCTAACAAGATAGGATTGTAAAGTAGTTAATAGATATTTTTAAGCTAATAATTTTAATATTATTTTAAATTTTGGCCAAAAGTTATGATTAAATTGTAACAAATAATTCAATTAGATTTTTTGAATTATTTAAAAAAGCCCAAGTTTATTTCTAGTAATAGTATAAATCCGGTATTAGATCTATTTTTAGTGTGTAATGTGACTTCAAACCAATAGATGTATTTTTTAAATTATTTGTGGCATATAGATAAAGGAGCAAATGAACTAAATAATAGATTTTTTAATTAATTACAAATTAAGAAAATTAACAAATTAATTTGAAGTTTTGATGCTTCCAAAACTCATTGATTAAATTTTTAAAAAAATAAACAAAAATTTATTGATTTTAGGAGAGTCCAATGCATACATATAATTGAACAAAACTCAAAACTTGTTTAACAACCAGCAAATAAATGTTTAAATTTAAAGATAAACATAAATAAAATATTAATTTTTTAATATTATTAAGTTTGTATTCAATTTTGCACATTAATTCAAGTCCTCACAGTTTTTTCATATGCTTCTTCTTCTTACCCTCAACTTTAGCGTCTTATGATGATGATTATAAAAAGATATTCATCACTCTAGTCACAATAGTGCCATACCCTCGATGTAGCTTCTTATGATGATGATTACAAAAAGATATTCATCACTCTCAGTCACAACAGTGCCATTACTTTTTTGTTTGTTCAAAATATTTGAAAAGGAAAAACACTATGAAAATGGAGAAATGATTGAATAATTTTTAAAAAGTGATTCAATATTAAAAATAAAAATAAAAATATGAAACACACAATTGAAAAATGTCCGAGAAAAAAAAAAAAAAAGCAAAAGAAAATAAAACCTTTAGAATTATAGTGATATACCCATGTCTTTATAAGTAAATTGTAGATAAACAGGTTTGAGCGAGTGTTTATTTAGAAAGATATAGAGAAGTAATCATGTTGTTGTAACAAATAAGAGAGCATGCAATCGAGAGTTGTGAGTTTTTTTTTTTTCCTTCATCATCTTTAATTTCATTTGGTGAGAATAGTACAACTATTTATGTAGATTGGAATACGAACATAAGAGAAGTTTTTTAAGATTTTTTATAGAAAATAAATAAGGATAACTATGTAGGATTTTTATCTTTTTTTTTTTTTTAAATTTATTTTTAATTTGCTTCTTTTTATCTCTTGGTTTTTTATTTGTTTTTATTTTTTTTAGATTTTTGTAGAAGAGAGATAAGGATAACTATATTGGATTTCTATCCTTTTATTTGAATTGTGGGAAATAAAGATATTATGTTATTTTTTTTTATTATTTTACTTTTATTTTTTTATATAGGGAGAGGGAGTGAGAAGACTTGAAAAGTGAAAAGGGAGCTAGAGGGGGGTGCCATGTATGTTTTTTATTTTTTCTTTTTAAAATTTTGAGAATTTAGGAATGAATTTTTGAAATTTTTTGAGATAACACTACATTTGCTTATATATACAGTATAGATCGCGTTTGTGGTACTAAGTGCCCATTTGAGAACCAAGATTAAAAGCTGCGTTTTGCAGCTTGGGGGTAAAAGGCTAGATTGGCTTTTTTAACAATAAGTCATTTGGGAAGTCCAAAAAAGTTGCATGTGAAATTACCATTATAGCCTTCATGTTGTCTAGGATTGTACATGGGTGAAAAGGTAAATTTACTAAATTGGGTAGGGATATTTTGATCATTTGATTGTGATGTGACATTAGGGATGACAATCTAAACCCGGCCCGACGGTGACCCAACCCCCCGACACCGAATTGAGCGGTTATTCTCCGAAAAATATCCCCCATGGGCCGGGGATGGTATTCAAAAAAAAATCCCCGATGATGTTCGGGCCGGGGACGGGGATACATATCCCAGCCCCGAACCCGAACCCGACCCCGGCCCGGCCCAACCTCGGCCCCGCCCCCGACCCCCGCCCTGAATAGCCCAATGCAAAATTACCATTATGCCCAGTATATATATATGTGTGCTTAGGTTTGGTTCTCATTCACTTCATTCACACACTCACAGAAGTGTTGGGCCTCTCTCTCTCACACGGCTTAGGGTTTCCCTTCCCTCCCTCTCTCTCTCTCTCTCTCTCTCACAGCGACGGCAGTGCCGCTTATCCCTCACCGCCGCTGCTTTCCCCTCCCTCTCTCTCTCACACACGATGGCTGTCGCTTTCGCTGCTCCCTCACCGCTGCTGCTTTTGCCTCCCTCTCTCACTCTCTCACACACAACGCCGATGGCTGTCGCTTCTCCCTCATCGCCGCTCGTGAACAGATCGTGACCGTTGCCAACGATCACCGATCTGAACAGATCGTGAAGCTCTCTCTCTCTCTCTCTCTCTCTATGTATGTATGTATGTATATATATATGTGTGTGATGATGATTGTCGATGATGCTGATATATATATATACGTGTGTGTGGGTGATGAACAATCTCATATCTCTCTCTTTTTTTTCTTTTTTTTTTTTTCTTTTTTATGTTGTTGATGATGATGATAGATACAATTTCAGAAATATTTTTTTTAAAGTTGTTGATGATGCTTGTTGATGATGATGATGAATACTGAAAAAACAGATTAAATTTTGATGATGATGGTAGATACAATTTTTTTTTTTGTTGTGAAAAAATAGATTAATTGTGTTGAACAAAATTAAAAAAAAAAAAAAAAAAACAGGTCGGGGATTTTCGGGGTCGGGGGAAACTCGATTCCCGTTGGGGGGCGGGGCCGGGGGGAGTAATGGAGTCCCCGCCGGGGATCGCGGGCGGGGACGGGGATTTTTTTGCCATCGGGGATCGGGACGGGGAGTGTAATCCCCGGCCCCGGCCCGGCCCGTTGCCATTCCTATGTGACATTATAAACAAATATTAACCGAAAAAGCCAAAAGCAGTTTTTTACCAACTTCTCAAATCACTTTCTAAAAAAGCCAAAAACTTGGTAAAAAACCAAAAACCAGCTTTTTACCATCTTCCCAAAACACTCATAAATTGGTAGTTTTCTATTTTAATGTTTAAAGATTTTTGCTTTAGTTGATTGACTAGAGTATCTTATGTGAATTTGACCTTTTTTAATTTTTGTTAGGCCCACATTAGAGAGCTTGAAGAAGAAGTGAACCTTCTTGAGAATCTTTCACATCCAAACATTGTTGTAAGTATTTGATTTGCATTCTTCCTGAAGCAATGGTTGTTTATTTTTATTGTCTTGTCTGTCTATTTTTATATTTTTGGTTGGTTTTCTAACTTTACTCGTCTCTTCTTTTTCTTGAAGAGATACTTGGGAACAACTAGAGAGGAGGCATCGTTGAATATTTTGTTGGAAATTGTCCCTGGTGAATCTATCTCTTCACTTCTGGGAAAATTTGGTTCATTCCCCGAGTCTGTAAGTTGATTACCACTTATTCAAATTATATATTTTTTGTTTTTGTGTATTGGAGTTTATATCAAATAACACTCTGTCGAGAGGCAAGGCCTGCTTATTGACTTAAAAAATTTCATTTTAGGATTTTTTTTTAATCAACAAAATAAGAAAACTTTATTGATAAAATCAAAACATTACATATGAAGACCATCAATAAAGAAAAGACGAGCTTGATAGCATCATAGCACCTCAACCTGATCCCAACTAGGTTGGCACCAAGAAGGATGCCCAATCTTGTGCTAGCTCAAGCCAAAATGTTGGTGAGAAACCAACAACAAACAGAAAAATCACCCCAAAACAAAGGAGTAACAAACAATCAAACAGACTCCACCTGTTAAAACTACCAAACAGCAGCCATCTATCCTACAGACAACAATCTCCACAGCCAAAAATTAGCCCAGAATTCTGATTTTGTTCCGTTGCCTTGAGCAAGATCTTACTTGCTGAAGGTTGAACACCACATCATTAATAGAAAAATATATCCCATATGTGTTATATTTCAACCATAAAGCAATTCTAACCTTCAGCAACTCCCCGAAATTCATAAAATCTGGTTGAATTGCATTGAACACACATTCATTTCTGAGCTTCCACACAGACCACATGATAGCAAAAGGAATAGAATGTCATATCCTCCTTTCAAACCTGCTACAGCTTGTACCTAACCACCATTCCAGAAGATCTCCAATAGACCCAGGAATTACCCAAGACAAGTTCCACCAATCCAATAATTTAGACCACATTCTCCATACCAAAGGGCAATGTAGCAGGATGTGATTGACAGTTTCCACATTCTCCCTGCAAAATAGACAATAATTGTTCACATTGGGATCCAAAACTCCAATTCTTTGAAGATAGAAAAGCCGTTTTCACTCGACCTTTCCAGGCCAACCAACCAACCACAAAATTTCACTCTTGGTGGTGCACCGTTACCCCACAGCAGTTTGGTAATCCTAAGAGATGGGCCTTGAGCAGACTCATACCATCTTCTGGCAGAGGAAACAGAAAAAGAGCCCGATGGTTCTGCATTCCACCAGGCTTGATCATCAATATTGATCCTTAGATTGGGAACATCCTCCAATACCTCAATAAGCCTTTTAACCTCCTCTTCCCAGGCTCTTAAAGGTCTTTTGAATGAGAACTGCCACCCTCTAGCTGCATCTCTTATTTGAACAAAAGACTTCAAGGAGCCATCCTTAGCCTCTAATAAGTTAAAAAGCCTAGGGAAGACATCCTCCAACTTTCCAATCACCAACCATTTGTCTCTCCAAAAGTGTGTCCTTTCACCATTACCAATCACAATTTTAAAAGTTTTAACAAAAAATAAGTGCAGATCAACATTTGACAGAATAGAAGATAATATATCTCGCCAAACTAAGGACATAGATCTAGTAATCACCACATTTGAAATTTCTCCTAGAACCTGTTTGCCAAGTAGGTTATGAGAATGTACATGAGATAAAAAGCTACACTCAGAACTTGAAAACCTTGCTTTTATACTATGTAATTTGTGTGTGTATTTTTTTTTTTTTGATATTCTCACTGAATCTGTATGCTGAGCAGGTTATAAGAATGTACACAAAACAATTGTTGTTGGGAGTGGAATACCTTCACAGGAATGGAATAATGCACAGGGACATTAAGGTATCTTCACCTTCTTGTAAATGATTCTTAACAAGGATAAAACTTATCTCTCTCTCTCTCTCTCTGTGTATATATATATGTATGATAAAGGGCTTGCTTTTGTCAGGGAGCTAATATCCTTGTTGATAATAAGGGGTGCATAAAACTTGCAGACTTTGGTGCATCAAAGAAAGTTGTTGAGCTGGTGTGAACAATGTTTCCTCTATTTTATTTTTTATTTAATTTTTCTAGTTATTTATTTTATTTTCTTTCCAAGGTAATATCATGTCAAATTATTTTATACCAGAGTTATGTATGTTGCTAGTACAGGCTGATACCAAGGGACATTATTTTTTTTAGGCTGATATACAAATTTATAAGAAGATAATTTATGCTTTATTTTTAAGTTTGTTTCATTCTCTTATCCTTCTATGGCAGGGAACCAAACTTAAGGCCTGCTGCATCAGATTTGCTGCAGGTACTATTACACTGCAGGCTAATTTAACTTATCAATTCCTTATAAATTAAGCTCTAACTCATATATATATATATATGTAAGGTTATCTTGTAGCAGAACATTCCTTGGTTCTGATGGAAAACACAATGTTAGATAATAAAAGTTGTCACTTCTTTTAATAATTGTTCTAAAAAATGTTTTTGGCTTATCATATGCAGCATCCATTTGTTACTAGGGAGTATCAGGAAACCAATCCTGTGTTATGCGCTTCAGTTGTGGTCAGTATAACTGCATGAAGCCTTTTTTGTTTGCATTATGCAGCTTTTCTTTTTCCATTCTTATTTATTTTACAAACATTAGGAAAATTCTGGAAAAAAGATGGCAACACCTGAGATGGAGCTGAAGAACTCGTAAGGGTTTTTGTTAAATAACCTTGGGTGCTTTCAAGATATATTATTGTCTGTTATTTCTAATTATAACTCTTTGAGGTTGCATTTCTGTTTTAGCATGGACCCTATTATCAGGACAACCCACACGCGATTGAAGGATGTTCATAATAGTGTGAGGTGCTCAACTATATATCCTGAGAAGTTCCCAGGAAATGTCCCACATTGGGGATCAGGAAATTGTGATGATGGCATGTGTCAGATAGATGATGAAGATGATCTTGTGATTGGAGCATCATCAAAGTTTGATTTTGCTTTAATTTCTGATGATTTTAATGAGGTAACATATTGCTTTTATGCCTTCCAACAAATATAATAGTTGTCAGCATAGTAACCCCTAACAACCAATGGTTTGTTTTTTTTGTTAATCTAGAGTTTTACGGATAATTGGCCATGCAAGTCTGATGACCCTCCAGAGAAGTTCCCAGGAAATGTCCCACATTGGGGATCTGGCAATTGTGATGATGACATGTGTCAAATAGATGATGAAGATGATTGTGATTGGAGCATCAACAAAGTTTCATTCTGCTTTACTTTCTGATGATTTTAATAAGGTAACATATTACTTTTATGTCCTACAACATATATAATATTTGTTAGCATAGTAACCCCTAACAACCAATGGTTTGTTGTTTTTGTTAATCTAGAGTTTTAATCCTATGTTTGAGCCCGACGATAATTGGCCATGCAAGTCTGATGACACTCCAGAGTTGGAAAGTAGAGTGAACTTATTGTCTGGTCAAACAGTTAACAAGGCTACTGACATCCTTCGAGCATCTGGTAAGGGGAACAATGATTTTACATTTCCATGTGGGCCCTTAGTAGCTGAGGATGATGATGATGATGATGATGAAGTTATTGAGTCAAAAATTAGAGCATTCCTTGATGAGAAGGTATTATCGCTTCCACTTAAGTTTTCATTTTTGGTTATGGAGGCTTTGGGTCGTTTGTTGTCCAGGGCGGTTCATGGCGGTTTGTTGCAGGGACTTGAGGTGGATTATTCGGGATCAGGCAATTGTGATGATGACATGTGTCAGATAGATGATGAAGATGATCTTGTGATTGGAGCATCAACAAAGTTTGATTCTGCTTTACTTTCTAATGATTTTAATAAGGTAACATATTTCTTTTATGTAAGGTAACATAAAAGGTAACATATATAATATTTGTCAGCATAGTAACCCCTAACAACCAATGGTTTGTTGTTTTTGTTAATCTAGAGTCTTAATCCTATGTCTGAGCCCGACGATAATTGGCTATGCAAGTCTGAAGACACTCCAGAGTTAGAAAGTAGAGTGAACTTATTTTTTGGTCAAACAGTCAACAAGTCTGCTGACATCCCTCGAGCATCGGGTAAGGGGAACAATGATTTTACATTTCCATGTGGGCCCTTAGTAGCTGAGGATGATGATGATGAAGTGGTTGTGGCGAAGTATGGTTTGGGTAGAGGGGGGTGGCGTTCAGGAAAGGTGGGGCTGACACATGGTCGGGGTGTTTGGAAAGGCATTTGGTTGGGTTGGGAGGCGTTTTGGCGTCGGGTTCGGTTGAAGGTTGGAGTGGGGTGATTCTGCAGCTGTTAACGTTGCCTGTACTGCTAGCTCCGGAACTTATTCCCAATGTGTATCAAATATTGGCACTGAAAGTGTTCAAACTCTGTCGCAAGTACAGCCACCTAAGCCTAGTGAATGGAAAGAGGTTGTTCGTGATGATCAGGAGCTGATTAATCCAAGGTTTGTGAGTAGATGTTTGATGCTTGCTTTAGTTTGTGTTTTCTTTTGGTGGACCATGTTTTCTTTCTGTAAACTGAGAATGAAAAATGTTTTACTGGTAGCGCAAGCTTCTATGAGAGAAAGAATATGGGAAGAAGAGCTTTATGAAGAGCTTGAAAGGAAATGAGGCAGGTGAAAATTTACCTTATATTCAAAAGATTATAAAAGCAAGCTGTTGTGTTTATTGTGATTTGCTTGCTAGTCTTCAGGATCAGCGATAGTCTACTCTAGGTCTAGCTTGTTGCATTCTAGGTCCTGGGAGATCAAATCATTGAAAAGCTCAAATTAAGTTCTGTTGTGAAACTGCACATAGGACAATCTTGCATCATGCCATTGTATACCTTAACAGGACATGTAGAACAATGTTTCAAAGGTTTTGGACCTCTTTTGATTAAGTGGAATTCTTGTGTGTAAGGTTGTTGGAACTCCTGCTACAAATTGTTGAACACAAGCAACTAGAAGTCTGTGGCCTAGAGAACTCTGTTTCAACTGCATACGGTTCCTGGGAAGAGGTATTGCGTTTGCTCGTTGAACATGGGGCTCTGATTGTAGCTGATATATATAGTACCACAATCATATATGCTTACATGTTTTATAAAATGTTTTATTTTGTTTATTTACTTGTTTATTTTTTGTGGGAACAAATTTTTAATCTGAAATGGGACAATTAGTGAGTTGATTTCAGCTTAGGTTCATTGAACTTGGGGCTTTTGACTGGAGTTGCAAGTTCCAATTTGGTTCATTTGGGTTAGTGATGCACAGCTGGAGGTTGAACATTAAGAGTGCATAGGCTCCACTCATTTTGTTAATATATTTGGACCCTTAATCGAACCTTATTTGTTAATCTATGGTTTAGTTTCATCTACGAGGAATATTGCTTGGTCAGATGATTAGTCGTATATGGATTGATTTTTATTTTTTTCCAAAATCATGAACTTCAATTTTTACTTATGAAGTTAAACTGGACCTCTGGCTTCAATTTGTGCTTGTTGCAACAACGAGCTTGGTTCTACAGTGTTTGCCAGGCTTGTTGAGCCAATGCTGAGTTGGTGAGCAGTTCTAGATGAGCACTGTAGTAATTATTTTCTTTATGGTTTTTATTTTAAGCTGTACATCTTGCCTATATTTTTATTTTCATTTGTGAGCCTAATTTTGTCGTGCTTGTTTATTTGATATCAATACTAGTTTCTAGCAAAGAGGAGGTGGATGCTCCGGACAGCTTTTGTATTCAGCCAGTCGACTTGAACCACTTTTTCGAAGAAGATGGAAAAATTTACGGTTACCAAGGGTTGAAGGTAATACGCCTTTTTGTTAAATTGGAAAATTTGGTTAAGACTCCACTGTTGATAATTTGATGCTCTTGAAACTGTATCTTCCCATTATGGCGTCTGTGCCCAAATTTTATTGGTGATTATCGAACTTCCGTTTTTGTTTCTATCTCCTTTTCAGTAGTTGCTTGCTCTTGTTTTGGCATTGTGCATTTATGTTCTCAGTGTGGAGGCTATGAAAGTTGCATTCATGGATATGCATGCTTTTTATCAAGCTAAAAAAAGCTCTTTTTGTTCATAACATATAATAATATACTTTCCTCCTGCACAACCTAGATCATGCACAATCTCTTGCATGAAAATACATTAAACATTAAGGCCATATTTGGGATTGCTTTCATTTTTGATGTTTTTGGTTCTGGTGAAAATAGAAATAATGAAAAACATTGAAAGCACCTATGATTTTTATATGGTTTTCATTTTTGTCTGAATTTGTTTTCAAAGATTTACAAAGTAATGTAAAAGTAATTCCTAAAAAAGGGGTGTGTGCAGAATTTTTTTCGAAAATAGTCTGCCAAACAAGTTTTTTTGTGTCAGTTTCTGTTTTTTCTATTTTCTAGAATATAAAATGAAAACAATACCAAATGTGCCCTAATTGTTTATTTGGAACGTTCTTTTCTGGCTTGCAAGTGTTAATTTTTTTATTTGTAATTTATATTTTATCACAAATCATGCAGATCACCATCTGGGTCAGCAGCATACCTTTTCATGCATATGCTGAGATTACATTTCAGAGCACATCTGATGTAAGTATTTACACTTATCTTTATCCCGATTCTAGCTTTTTCTTTTGATGGTTTGCTAATGATTTCTATCCCTTAACTGTTATAAGGGCGGCAAGGGGGATTACAGATCTGAAATCTGCTCTCCAGGTAATCATGGACCACCCATCTTAACCTATTCCCTTGACACCAATATCCATTTACTCATTGAGTTCTGATCTTTAAGTCATTCCTTACAGAATATTTTTGCTGAGAATATTGTTGAGAAAAAGGAGGATTTCCTTCAAACATTTTCAACCGAGTGTGATTATGTTAAGTATGTTTCGTCAATGACTTACCTTTACATTTGATGCTTTCTCACTTTGTCTTCTGAAATTGTGTTATCTTGGTTGTTAGATTATTGTTAAATTTGATATTGTGATTTTTGTTCTTTGTCACAGATCTATTGTCTCGAAAGGGGAGATATTGCAGCAAAACACCACCAATGCGCACAACAGTGATTCTAACAGTTATTTGAAGACAGATTGTTCAGATTTGGAGGTGCTCTTTAATGCCTTTGCTGTATTATTGTTAGTGAATAGAGTGCTTGCTTTGTTTTGCATTTCATGGATTTGCTATATAGACTTGCTATGATTAACGATACTGAATGTTGGGTAGTTAATAAAAGAAATGTTTGTAAAACGACTAACTGAAATGAGAATATTGAGATAGATGGTCTTTCATACAATGGTTAAGCTTTCTTGGCATGCTATCTAATAAAGATAGGATCAAGGATTGGGGTGTGGTAGATGATATATCTTGTGTGCTTTGTAATGTGGAGATGGAATCACATAATCATTTGTTTTTTGAATGCTGCTTTTCCCACTATGTTTGGAAAGAGATTTTGTTGAGTAAGCATGTGAGTAGAAAGAAACCCTATGTCCTTTGTAGCTGAGATTTATAGGGTAGTTCACAATATAGGTGGAAAGTCTTTTGGCCATTCAGTACACAAATTGGCAATGGCTGCTACTATCTATCTTGTGTAGATGGAGAGGAACTACAGAACTTTTTCTCACAGAAGGATAGATGCAAATTCAGTACTAAATAAAGTGATCAATGACATTAGAGCAAGATTATATTCATGGGAGAAAATAAAATAGTCATACAAATAACAAGTTATGTTCTTCTTGGGGATTTCCCCAACAGGGGTCAGTATTGGATGAGATGAAGGAATAGCTAAATACTCGATAGCTAGTTGATAGTTCTTTTATGTGTGTAGTTTGTGAAAATATTTGTTCTGTTGAAAGCTACTAGGCTGTTGATCTTTGTTATAACTGGTTTGACTGGAGGATGCCCCTGTAAGGGTTGTATCTATTTGTTTTATGAAATGAAATTTAACTTACGAAAAAGAAAATTAATAATAATAAATGAATTCAATATAAAGAAGTTAAAAGCAGCACTAATTGAAGATAAAATGAGGTAAATCATTTGAGATTTTGTGATCTTATGCATCATAGACCAATTAATGCTCATGTAAGGAGTATTGATTTGATGCACATAGAGGGTGATAAAAGAAATGTAGGAAGACGCGGGAGAACTTGGGTTGAAGTGATAAGAAATGACATGACTATCGTAAACTTGACTAAGAATGTGATTGTGAATGGAGCCAATGGCAGGAAATTGATCCATGTAGCTGGCCCCAAGTAAGCAGGACAAAGGCTTGTTGAGTTGTGGACTTTTGAAAATGTCTTGCCTTTCAAAGACTCCTTGCCAGTAGACTTGTTCCCTCGTTCGTTCTTGGGAAGATTAAGGATGAGAACATACTCAATAAATCCATTTGCATCTTCTCACCCCCACCCGCAAAAATAATAAATAAGTAAACAAAAGAAAAACAAATTCCCTCCGTCATAGTTGAATTTTAGAACATAGTGTACCCATTACGCTTGAATTTTTTTTCTTGATAATGACAGTTCTTATTTTCTTTTGATTGTCATAATTATGGTTTCTTTCCAATGGGACCAGGTTGTTTGGGTTGTGGTGGGAACCATGCCTGTTGGGCACCTCTACAGTCGATTGGTACCTCTTGTTCTTATCCTTGTAGATGGTAATTTTTCGCCTCTGTGCTTTCTTATCACATTCCTTGTAATAAAACTAAGCTGCAATTTTTAACGATTCATATCATTGAATCAGGTAGCAATCCCATTGACATTACTGATCCAAGATGCGAGATTCTTGTCATAGTTCAGAAGAAAATTGATCTGCAGGGCGGCAATCAACTTAGATTGCTTGGTTTTGCAGCGATTTATCGTTTTTACCATTATCCCGACAGTTTGCGCTCGCGGCTTAGTCAGGTTTACACTTTTTTACATTAATAACTTGTTAGCTTGAATTAAACAGAACCTGGATTTGGTGGTTCTAAGATGCATGTTTGATATCTTTGATTTTGTATGTCGGTGGAGTTTGAGAATTGCTTTTTTAGAAACTTTTTTGTTGGCTTTTTTTCGTCTTTAGTGAATTTTTTAGTAAAACGTTTCAAGAAGCCTTACACTTTAGGTTCTACTCAATTAGACAGACTTGAAAAGTAAAAAATTAAAAATAAAAATTTCTTTGAAAGAAGTTGACTTTTTTTTGACTTTAGTTAACCTTTTCTTTTTTTTCTTGTTTTTTTGACCTTTTAAATCATTCCAGGCTAGACAGATTTGAAAAGTAAAAAAAAAATGACAAATTTTTTAAAAAAGTTTCAAAAAAATTGTAGTTTTTTTTAGCTCATTCCAAAAAAAAGATGCAGTTATTTCTAGCATTTGATGAGATTTCTATTTCTATTGTGGGCAAATACTTGTATTGCCTCCTTACCAGCGCAAAGGTTACGGCCGTCATCTTCTAGAGGTGCTTAATAATGTTACAATTTGTGAAAATGTTTATGACCTGACAATTGAAGAGCCTTTGGATTCCTTACAACACGTGCGAACGTGTATTGATGTGGGACGCCTACTTGTTTTTAACCCAATCCAAAAAGCCCTCAATTCCACAATTTTACGTTTGAATCAAGAAAATCTCTCAAAGACAAGCCAAACTTAAGCAAATCGACAATTTCATGACTGTCATTTCAGATTGTGTTAGAGCTGATGTCATAGGGAAGGACTCGGGGGCTGCAGAGAAGCGGGTGATTGAATTTCCAACAGATTATGATCAAGAAATGTCGTTTACTAGAAAAATAACTTTTTGCGTCTAATTATTTGACCGTTGCAAAAAAAAAATTATTTGCAACGGCAGATCAGCCGAAGCTATAACTTATGAACCCACTCAGCCTAAGCAAAAAACTTACGAACCCACTATGCCCAATTTTATATTTTCCTTTTTTTTTTAAACTCTCATTTCCCCCAAATCTGATTTCACTGGATCGTGTCTGAGTAAGAGAATCTGATTTCCCTCTCTCGATTTCGCTCTATAGATCACCATGGTCGTCTGAAGAAGAGATCTCCAACGGTATGAACTCTCTCTCTCGTCTCAGGAGTCTCTTCGAATCATTCATTTGTATTTCAACTTATTCATCTCTCTACTTCGATCACTTGAACTCACTGTAATTCGTATTCAACTTCTTCATCTGAACTCACTGTAATTCGATCACTTTTTCATCGATCTATAGATTTTTCCACCAGGTAGCCTGATTCTGGAAACAAGCTTGGTTTGAATCAATCTTTCCTCATCTGCTACAAGTACAAGCTGAACTATTCAATTCTTAATTGTTATCGCTTCACCTTCCAATTCTCACCTCTCTCTCTCTCTATATATATAGCATTGCTCTCACATGCTTGCTTGTTTTCACCTCCTTGGTTGTAACTGATTGTGATCATATGTCATATAGGAATTGAGCATTTTTTTGTTTGATTTGCTGATATCTTGCTAGTTGTGTGCTGTTGTTTTATCGAGACAATAGAACTGTATTTCCATATGTATGTATTCTATGGAGCTACAACTAAATAGAAATAGACACTTGATTGTTTAATTTATTCTGTATAGTTGAATTGTGCCATTCCAATAAGGTTAGATATTACTTTAGTCCCCGGTCCCAATGTTAGGAGAGCTTGCGTCCATGAGGGCTAGCTTGAAAGGGTAAGTCCCCCAGGTAAACAATCAGAGCTCTTAAATTTGAATTCCTACCTCTCTATATATAAGGTTAATGGATGGTTATATTTGGAGTTTTATCCTGGGTCTCACCAAATGTGGGATCAAGGGTTCCTCCTTATCTATACTATTATTAATATTATTATTATATACATACAACTCTGTTAGTGTGAAACTATTACACTTATTTCCAAATTATCCCAGTATAACCATCTCATATTTTGATTTTGAGTTTCAAATTTTGATAGCCTTTTCAATTTATTTATTTATTTTATTTTACATTCAACTGGTTGATTTTCATAACACACCTATATCTATGGTAACACATTCACAACTCTGCTTGCATCTGTAATGTCTATTGCTTATGAGCAGAGCACCCTTTGCATTTCTTGATTCCTGGTATCTTAATGATAGAAACATGCAATTTTGCTCTATGTTGGGCAGCAACTAAAGAGATTGTTTAGACAATCCAATTTTTTTTTTTTGGGTGTCCTTTTCTTCCCTTTCTCAATCCTCTTGCTAAAAAATGAAGATCATTTTGCAGTTTTTTATATAGATCTTTCACTTTCACTGACAAGGACCAACCAAAAAAGAAAGAAAAAGAAAAAAACTTAATCAAAAAAGGGGCATTCCGAGAATTGAACTTGGGACCTCTTGCACCCTAAGCAAGAATCATGCCACTAGACCAAATGCCCTTCTACATTAAGTACTTTATCTATTTTATATATCATGTAATTAATTAGGTTTGAATAAACAATGTTGTGCATCTATAACAGATTTGCTGGTTCAAATAATGATGACAATTCCAGAATGCAGTAAATAGCATCAAGGAGTGTTTTTAAGCAAACTTCTTCAATCCCAAGAATGACTTCTAAAATCATAAAATATCAACGATGATAAACTATGCATATTTAAATGTATTGTTCATCTGTTAACATTATTGATCTAACAACTATAAGCAGTGATCTCTAATTCTAGAAAAATATTCATGTTAAACATTAGGTTGGGCATTACATTTTATCTCTCATCTGTTTTTCATTTTGTGAAAATCTTTATGTGCAATTAATTGATTCTGTTGATTTGTTAAATATTGATGTTGGGCACTGCCATATGTGTCCTTGTTACAATGTCTATAAGGGAACACATTGTTTCCATACACCATAACAGATCACCAAAATCTATTTCACTAATGTTTCTAAATACTTTTCAGTGTTCTACAGAAATGTAAACACTGATATTTATGATTCTGTTTTCCTTACAGTGTTTCTGAAATATGCACTAATGTAGGGGATCACTACCTAAAACCATTTGCCATATGAAACGGCTACATGATAACAAATTGAAGGAGTGTTTCTCCTAATGAGTCAGGATTGAACTACGTTTGAAAGTTTTTGTTTTTGAATTTGAGTTGAAGATGCTTTTATTGGAAGAAGGTGGTTTATTTTAGTTCTGTGCTAGTGTATGGGCAGCATTGAGTGGTTTTTTCTAAGAGATTTACTGGTTTTTCTAAGTGGTTTTTCTAGGTGGTTTTTCCAAATCAGAACCCCCTCAATGCTCTTGAAAATGATGTACATGTGCCTAAAACCAAGGGTAAGGAGCATCAACACAAATCAAAAGTTCAAGATGACAAGAATGGAACAATCTCACTTCCAGTGCCGGTCAAACGAAGAAGGTTGCATGTAGTTGATAAAAAATTGCAGTTGGGAGGTTGTGTGCCTCGGCACAGGCTATGCTTGAAATGCCTGGAGCCAAACAGCACAGAAGAAAATGTCCAATTTGGTTCTCATTGGTTGCCTCAGAATACCAGTAAGAATATCCTGTAGTGGTGAAAATAACGCAATTTTTATTTATTTATTTTTATTTTGGGATATTTCAAGTTTTGATCGGTAATCATTTTATCTATGTTAAATGGTTTCAGGGGAGGAGATGTTCCCCTTGCCACAGATATCTGCATGTTACTTGAGGATAAAGTAAGTTTTCTGGTCCCATGACTAATCTGTAGCTTTGTCAGTGATATTTTTCCCAATTGGATACTGTCGGGTCATTTTTGCATGTTCTTCTATGTATACTTATGCTTGAGTAGTGTTTGAAAAGAGAAGTTTTCTTGTGGCAAAAAAAAAGAAGAAAATGGCCATGGAAAAGCAGTGAAAAATAAGTTTTTGAAATGTACTTATATTCAATAAGATTTCGTATATATATTCTGTAGATAAATTACAGGTGTGGAGCACTTTATGGAGCATCAAGTGGCTTGGGTTTCATACCTAAAGTACTTGCTTTTTCACTTCCAGAACTCCATTAAAAAAAATTAGGAGCCACTTGATTTTTATTTTTGATACCAAAAATAGTAAAGAATTGTCTCTCGTATCAGATACTTTGTAAAATTAATTTATGGATAAATTGTGCCAAAAATATATTCTTGTCACTGACTTAAGTTATCTAATTAAAAGAGGAATATATTGAGGAAGGGCCTAAGGAGGTTAACACGTGGTGGCAGAAGATTAGGTTGAGCCTCTGATTTTGAAACCTAAGTAGGATACAACTCTTGGGGAGAGTAAGAGAGGGGATGATATAAGGCCAATGTGGTCAGGCTACGTTGGACTGGGCCAATAATCATCTGGGTAAGATAGTCATAAGGTGTGAGTTGAGGCAGTTCTCTTGGACCGAGAAAGGTAAATGGTCCATGCGTGAAAGTAAGTCACCAAAAATTTAAACCCCTAAATAAATGTTCCAATCCAGATGATATAAAATTTCAGGAGGGAGGTGGTTTTTCAAGGGTGGGCTGTTTTTAGTGAAAATAAGATTTTAATGTAACACGGTCTTCATAAATTGTGACCTTGGTTATGAAGTTGGCAATGGACATCTATGGGCATATTCCTCTTCTCAATGTCAAATAACTTATTTAACTTCTTGGTTATGAAGTTGGCAATGGACATCTATGGGCCGTTCCTTGAAGATTTATTTGTTAGCTTGATAGTAATTGCAAGAAGTGGCTACTAGCTGTTTATTGATGCATCCATCTACACTGACAAGGAAATTGTCAAATTTACATAATCTAACATGATACATGTTAGGTTATACATATGCATTTGGCTTCATAAATTCAGCTGATTCAACACAAAAGAGCACATTAATACATGTTTGCATATCATGATTCACATTATAGCTAATAATGTCTGGGGCAACTTAATATATACAAGAACTAAAATGAATTAAGGAAAAGAAAAGATAAAAGGATGAAGAAAAGAAAATACACCAATAGTGCCAAAGCCTGCCCCAACTATTCAATAATTGCCCATTGTACACTAAAGATGGTCTTGGTTTGATAAAAGGTTTCCAAAATTCTTCATTGCTAATTCTTGAATTACATAGTGAAGTCAGTAACTTGATGTAAACTTCTAAATAGTGAAGTCAAATTTCTTCTTCTTGTTTCCTTTTGGTATTAATCTATGCTAGGACAAAGATTATGTTAATCATGTTCATTTTTCAAATTCTTTGGTTTATTCATTAATCTGATTGGATTGGGTGACCATTTTCTTGTCTATTTATTTGTGCAAATTACGAATTGACATCTATATTTTTGTAATTTACTCCAAGCAAAAGAATTTAGAGAATGAACCTTTTTTTTTTCTCTTGACATTTTCTTTTGAAATAGTTTTGTTTTTATTATTTCAAGTTAAACTGCATTAAATTTTCAAGTCACGTGTATATGTTTTTGCAGGTTTTGTTGAGGAGTACTTTTTATAATTGAGCGGGTGATGTTTGGGAGCCAAAATGAGATGATGTTGCTTTTTTTTTTTGAGGACTTGAATCTTTTAGTACAATATATTTTAAGGATGGTTGATGGATATTTGTTTTGCATGTATGAAAGTTTATGTTTTGTTTGCACACCTACATGTGAATTGGTTAATATTTCTATTATGAGTTTAAATGAATTTGTTAATTTTGTTATTTTTTATTAAAAAAAATTGTTAGGTGCTTGCAATTGATTTTTTTGTTGTAGCAAACGTATATGTGATTTTATTATAAAAATAATGATTTGTGACGGTAAAAAAATAGTCACTAAACGTGTTTTTGATTTTTTTTTTTTTTTTTGCGACGACAAAATAGCTGTCGCAAAGAGTAGGTTAGGCAGTCGCAAATAGTTTGCGATTGTTATTTTGCGGTCACAAAAAGTATTTGTTGCCCCCACATTAGCATCCCCAATTTGCGGTCGCATGGACCGTAGCAAAAGGTCTTTTGCGACTGTATTTTCATTATTTGCGACGGCTTGTGGCGGTCACAAAAAACACCTTTTTTAGTAGTGTTGTCATGTTTAGGTGCACGAATGGTGAAGCTAGTAGGATTGAGATGGATGAAAATCAAACCAATCCAGAGCAACAGCTGAAGGGACTAGTCGATGAAAGGATGAAAGAGATCAAGTCGATTGCACAGAAGGTATGTCCTTGAAGTTCATGAAGACTTGCAAGGCCATTCCATTGTTGTTTGCTTTGTTTGGTGTCCATGAATCTGCCAAGAAAGTGAAAGCTCTGGATGAGGTTGGAATGCATTGAGGGCTTGCCTGTAAATGAATGAGCTGTTTTCCTTAGTTCTAGAATGAACTTTAATTTGCAGTCATGTTATTTGGATTATTAGCTAGAACTCCTTCATGATTTATGAAGTGAAACTTGAAATCATGCTATTATTCTATATTTTGAGCAGGCTGTAGGTAGGCGCTGTTATTAGCACATATGGAAAACAACCAACTTTTATGTTCAATTTGTTTTGGCATATTTATGGCATTTAGTACGATGACATGAGACAAATGTTAACAGAAAATGTGTTTTTGTGATCAACGAACAAGTTTATTTGGGTGTGGAAAATATTTTCTACTTTTGAATTGTGAAAAACATTTTCAAATTGAAGTTTGACCGATGTCACCATACTATCACCGCCATCATCTCCCCACCACCACTGCTGACACCACACTACCACCTCTGCATCCCAATACTACTAATACAATCTCTAGTATATTAGTTTCAAAGTTGAACATAACTTGAAGCTCAAAGCCTTGCTCGGATCAAAGGTACTTGTACTAGTTATATCCCTGGAATCCTCGTAGCACTTGACAATTCCGTGAACTTTCACAGATAACTAGCTCAATCATATATGCACATAGTAAAACCCCTAGATCTGCTTCCTGGCACAAACAGTAATTTTCTATGGAATCACTTCATTACAATACCATAAATTGTAGCCAAAAAAAGTGTTCTCTGAATATCTAAACTCTACAACTCGTTAATTCCAAGCACACATCCTTGCACAACCATCTCAAAATTGCATTCATTTTGGACTACTCTTTAGACTCTACTACACCTATCTTTGGTTTGTTCAGGCATACAAAATAAGACATCGATAAGATTGTAAGATGTTATAACTCATAAGGCAACGGTAATCATTGATGAGAAGGTATGGAATGATCCGGAAAGAAGAAGCACGATGTTGACATTCTTGTGATGTTCACTCAAGTTGCCTTAAATCTTGTGGACGCTATAACCTGCATCCTCCGCCTTCAAGTCCTCCCTCCAGTTCTTGAATTCATATCCACCAAACACCACTTGTTTATTTCCAATGTAGCTGTCAAATGAAAAGGCAATTGGGTGAGTTTCCTTTGGCAACAGCCATTTTTTTTTAAAATCTCAAAATCTACTCTCTCTTTTTAGTTCATCTAGACTAGATGACTTTGAAAATTAAAAAGAAAAAAGAAAAAATTCAAAAAAAAAGCTTATTAAAAACGGAATAAGTCAAATTTTATCAAAAAAGCCTATAAAAATTGACCCCCTTTTTCCCTTCTAATTCTTTAAATAAATAAAAAAGAAAAAAGAACCGAACGAAAAACAAAAAATTTAGGATTGTCTAGTCTAGATGAACCTAAAAAGTATCATATTTTGACTCAAAAGTTGAAAAAAGTTCACTAAAGCCAAAATAAAGCCTAAAACATTTGTCAACTTATCTTAAACAAGAGGCTTAACCGCAAATTCAATTGGAGATGGGGTGTGAAAACAACAAAAGTTGAACCAAAAATAACAAAAGGTGATCGACCAACAAATGAGCAAAGAGCAGCATGACAGAAGGAAGCATAGCCTAGCAATTCATATCACATTCGTATACACATGTTTACAGGAATCATGTTACAGGAAAAATTGTGCAATCATGCTCCAGAAAACCATAAAAGTTTGTCATGAACTGTTTTCTTCGGTTTTTTTTTTTTAATTTTATCTTTTTTCTTTTCTTTTCTTTGGTCTCCCTTTTAAGAATATTATTTATTTATATTTAAACAGAATTACAGACTTTTAGTATTCTTTTCTTATATCTAATTATATTATATATATACAAATATTGTGTGTCAATTTCCGATCACACTGCCAACTTAGTACTCAACTGGAGAACACCAGCAGAATAGGTTAAGCCCGAACAACCTGCAACAGAAAGAAGAGATTCCGGTGGTGGCTCGTCCACCCGGGGGCACTCCGACGATCAAGTCAGTAAAATATCTCTCAAAGATAACCAATAGTGCTTAACTCACTAGACAGAGCATAAAAGACATACCTTAGACCCATGGAGGTGCCTCCCTTTTATAGCCAACACAATCCTAGTCCCAATAGAAGCCTAGCTTCAATGGACTTTGGATTATTACTAATCTTGGACTCCTAGTAGAATTAGGAAAAACTCTCTAAGAGTCTTATCTTTATCCAAACTGAAGTCTTCTCCCATTCTAGGACTCTTGTGCCTTATCCGCTTATCTCGGATTCCAATATCTTCGGAGATAACCTCGGCCTTACCGAGACCACCTCGGCGTCATGACCAAGACACGTGGCACCTCGACTGACACGTCGGCGTCACCTTGGCCACGTGTTGGTACTAAGAAAATATATCCCCACAACTGCCCCCTAGGTTCTATTACATCGGCATTCTGAGGTGATGGAAACGTCAGCTTAAAGTACCTCAGTCGAGATCATCGCTAAGGCCGACATGCCGTCCATAGAACAAGAATTTCTAAGTGCTCTTTCATGCGTATGAGCTGTCGTGCATAACAACTTAACCATTTCAACCACGCGTCTTTCTCTTACTGGATCGTACCGGATACGTGCCTGTAAATCAAATCATTCTCGCGTGCGCAGTCTGACACATACGTTCTTCTAGGTACATTAATGACCCCTTTGCCGCCGTTTCTGTGTTTTAACAAAAATCAATTTCTTTCGCTCCGCCTTCTCACTTTCGTATCCCCAAACTCTCAATTCTCTCTAGCTTCTGAATATGCCATTGTTCCAAACTTACAAGCTCTGTAACTGTTTTCATTCGTCTCCTCCGATGAAGTTTTCGCCGTTCTACCACTTTTGCAACCGTCGTCTGACTTCGGCGATCTCAACACCGGCTTCCCCTCTTCAGTGAGTTACTGTTTCCTCCCGATTTAACATCTTGTTTCAGTTTTTGATGGTATCTTGAGTTCCTATCATTTTTGCGAACTTGCTTGTGACTTTAATTAGTTTAATCTGTTCATGTATCTGAGTATGATTGCCTCGCGATTCTGTTTTTGCTCAATCTCTTCTTGAGTATTCACAACCTGCACACACATTTGTCTACTTTTGCCATTGTTCTTGGCCTTGTACCTTTTCACACACTCTGTCACAGTATTCTTGGTAGTTCACCCTTGTTCTTGATTCTAAAACACGTTCTTGTTTTCTGTTTTCTATGTCTTTTCCAGATTCCTGCCTTCAATCTTAGTTCCCACAGACTTAGGTTTTGGGATTTGTTTGTAGAACCCACAAATTTTAGGAAAAACTAAAACGAATTCCTTTTAGATCCGCACAAACCTTTACCGTAGTACATTTTTAGGTTTTTAGCCGAGGTCCTTTAAACCCTCCAAAAATACTTTTTTCCTGAAATCTGATACCTCCATTTAAGCCGACGTTATGGGTATGTGGAAGCATAAGGTAGACACCCCATCCAAATTAGAGTACTTTAGGTGAGAGTTTGACATCCTGGCCGACGTCCATCTGAGGTTGGCTGGGGATGATGACTCCATCATGCCTACAACTGATTCTATGCCCTTTCCTGTGGTAGCCTTCATTGAGTGTGGACTTCGGCTCCCACTCAACATCCTTTTTTGTGAAATCCTTCACTATTATAAGTTGAATCCGATGCAACTTGCCATCAATTCCTATCGAGTTATCAATGGTATCATAGCCTTAGCCAGACAAGAAAACGCTAGGATTACCTGAGCCGACATCCAATATTGCTATACCATGTGTGGCCTTAAAAAAGATACGGGCTACGTTTACTACCTCAAGCCGAGGTCCACAGAGTACAAAATCGTTGCCGACCTCCCTAACTCTAACAAGGGAGCTAGGGACGATTATTTCATCACCTCGGGGAACTGGGAGTTCGCTCCAAACGAGGACCTCCATCTCTACTCTCTTCCTGGTTCGGTTTTTGTATAGGGCAATGGTAAGAGCCCTGTGTTCATACTAACTCATTTTTAAAGTCTTCAATACTTTGTTCGTTTCTAATGTCTGTTTTTTCTTGCAGCTCTCCCTCAGCCACCAAAGGGCTTCCGTCAGTCTTTCTTTCCCAGCAAAGACTTGAGGAAACTCTTGGATCTGCCAGTCCACAAATGGAAGGCCCCTCTTTTACTTAATGTCATTCCTACGTACAAGTCATCTCTTCCCGACGTCCCCAAGAAGAAGAAGAAGAAGAGTCTGTCTCCTCCTTCCGCCACAACTCCTCAAGCTGCCTTCACATCTCGGCAAGATCAAGGATTAACTTCTGATCCAGCCGAGCAGCCGTCAACCTCGGCTCCTTATCTGATCCCAATATCCCAACGCCGATGTCAGTGACGAACTGTTTTTTCTGCCGAGATGGGCCGTCAAAAAGCAGTTGCCAAAGATCTCTTGGCCAGCATCCCATCAACCATTGACGCTCCACCAGCGCAATCCCAGCCCCCTCCGAAGTTGAAAAGAATAAAGAAGACTCAACCAAAGGCAAAGGTGACTCAGGTTGATACTGAGGATACTTTGCCAATTTCTAAATTGGCTGAGATAAGTCCCAATTTGCTACTGAGAAGAGGCGTGCCGAGGCCCAACCATCTGAATCCCCAAAATCAAAGAAGTCGAGGTTATCTGCTACAACCACATCGGGGTCTCGAAAGCAAGATTCTCCCTGGGCTCCCCAAATCACACTGGAGGATAAGCCAGTTAGGGCTAACGACAGTGCTGATGACATTAATGTCGGCATTGCCCTTAGTACTGCTCTGCTTCTTCCCGGTGATCTCGACCGAAACGTCGAGTTGAGTGAATATGAAAACTATGCTCTGATGCTCCAGCGCTCTGTCCAAGTGAGTGTCTTTATTTGGTCATTTTTCTTTCTTTCTTGTACTTAGAAAATTTTCTAATAACTTTTGTTCACTTTCAGGCCATCCAGCATGCCCATTCCTTCTCAGTACAATCCTTTGAGAACCGGAAAGAACTAGCCGATAAAAAGAAAGAGGTTGCCAGTCTGCAAAAGGCTAACAAAAGCTTACAATCAAAAATGAAAAAGTTGGAAGACCAGGCCGAGGCTGCCATCAAAGCTAAGGACGATGCCGATAAAAAAACAGGTGCTGCTGAGGCCATTAACAAGGTTCTTGAGGCCCAGAGGAAAGAGTCTGAGGAAAAGATGGCCCAAGCCCAAAAAGAACTTCAAGATGCCTTGGCCACGAAGGACGTCGAGCTTAAGGCAGCTGATGAGAAGGGCTACAATGAGGGGGTGGCCGATGTCACGGCGGACTATGAAAAGCAAGTGAAGCAGGCATGCAACAAGGGTTTCACCCTTGGTTGGATGTCTCTTCTAAAAAAGCTTGAAGTCCCCGAGGACTCGCCCCTCAGGAACGCCGACGTCCTTCCTCTTCCATTCCCTCCAACTCCAAGTTAATCCAACGACGAATCTGAGTCTGAGGAGGAGACCTTGGTGAGGAAATCAAAGGAGGCTGCTGGGACCAAGTCCCCTTCTCTGAATGAGCAAGTCCTGGACTTGGCTCAAGATGAGGAGGGTAAGGAAGTCCCCAAGGATGCCACTCCAGAGAAGGCGTCATCGGACGTGCCCCTTGCCGACAAGGGCTTAGATGAAACCCTTCAAGAAATTGATGCCAAACTTGCAGCGGAAAAGGTTGCCGAGGTGTCTTCCCAGCAATCGTCCGAACTTCAGACCCAACCATCTGTTGTTGCCGAAGAGTCTTTACTTTGATGTGTTTTTCCTTTGCATTGTGTACTTTCGTTCTTCTCTCTTTTTGGAACAATTAGTAAGTTTTGGCCAACGTGCCTTCTTTTGAATGTTAATACAACTTTCCTTCTCTGAATGCTTGTATCTTTGTCTTCTCTTTATTGCTTTTGCATGATTCTATACTTAGAATATTTTGCATATCCTTAATATACACTTCAATCCTTGTGCAACCTTCTCGGGGTGACACACCTCGGTTATACAAGCTGATGATTTACCTCGGCAAGTACAAAAGTACCTTTCTTGACATAACCTTGGTTTCACCTTGTAAATTTTTCATGAAATTTCAACAAGTGTTTAACCTTAGTCTTCAACTTGTAAACTTTTCCCAAGTTTCAACAAGTGTTAGACATAATCTCGGTTTAACTTCAACTTGTAAACTTTTCTCAAGGTTCAACAAGTGTTAAACATAATCTCGACCTAACTTCAACTTGTAAACTTTTTAAGTTTCAACAAGTGTTAAACGTAATCTCGGTTTAACTTCAACTTGTAAACTTTTTAAGTTTCAACAAGTGTTAAACATAATCTCGGTTTAACTTCAACTTGTAAACTTTTCTCAAGTTTCAACAAGTGTTAAACATAATCTCGGGTTAACTTCAACTTGTAAACTTTTCTCAAGTTTCAACAAGTGTTAAACATAATCTCGGCTTAACTTCAACTTGTAAACTTTTCTCAAGTTTCAACAAGTGTTTAACATAATCTCGGCTTAACTTCAACTTGTAAACTTTTTAAGTTTCAACAAGTGTTAAACATAATCTCAGTTTAACTTCAACTTGTAAACTTTTTAAGTTTCAACAAGTGTTAAATATAATCTCGGTTTAACTTCAACTTGTAAACTTTTCTTAAGTTTCGACAAATGTTAAACATGATCTCGGTTTAACTTCAACTTGTAAACTTTTCTCAAGTTTCAACAAGTGTTAAACATCATCACACTTTAACTTCAACTTGTAAATTTTTCACAAGTTTCAACAAGTGTTAAACCCATTTTTCTTCTCTTTGCCCCCTAATGTGAACCTAAGTTCCACTTGGGTTCTCATTAGACCTGTATTCCAGAAACAATGTTATGTATCTTTATCAGTCACACGTGTATAAACATATAAACAAGCAAAAACTTTATTTATGTACTTTGGCAAATGACAAAAGAACAAAAAATTCTAATGATAGAAAAATTTCAAATTGCAAGTGTTCCAAGGCCTTGGCAGCTCTTTGCCCTCATCTTCGGTTAAGCCCGAGCCGAGAAGAAAGAAGCGTTCTTCATCCCCCTCCTGGACGGGGATTTTCTTCAGTGCTTCTTCGCTCTTCTCGGCTGACTCCTTGCCAACGTCCTCTAGGACTTCCACGTCCTCGTTTTTCGATCTCTGCCTTTTCTGGTTCTCGTATGCTGTAGGTGGATTTCATTGCTGCCATGGAGCAATTCTTTGCCTGCAGCTGATCTCCTCTGACCTCCTCAATCCTATGCTCTGTTGGGAACCGCAATAGTTGATGCAATGTTGAGGGAATAGCCCCCATTGCATGCAACCATGGCCTTCCCAAAATGATGTTGTAAGGGGAGGGTGTGTCGATTACGATGAACTCTCTTGTTATCTTCCTGGTGCCTACCTGCACCTCCAAGCTGGTTGTTCCTAGTGGCCATGTCGGCGTTCCATTGAACCCGACCATCGGACTATTGGATTGCTCCATATCGTCTGGGTGAAGGCCGAGCTCCTTGTAACATCGGACATACATGATGTCACAAGAGCTGCCTTAGTCAATCAGGATGCGCTTTACTTGGCATTCCCCAACTTGGAGGGATACTACCAAGGCATCATTATGCGGATGCTACACCATCTCAAGGTCGGCTTCAAAAAAGGACACTACTGGTCCCTGGCACTCCTCTGCCCAATGTCTCTTCTCCCCAACTTGGTAGACATGCTGCAAGTGCTTCACCTTCTGGGTCTCCCCTCTAATTTCGTTCTCGTTGACCTTCGAGTGAATTACATTAATTACCCAAGGTCCTCCTGCTTGAGGTTGCTGTGCTGGGGGAGGCGGAGCTGCTAATGCCTGAGGCAGTCTTGCCTGTTCTTCCCTTGTTCTGGCCTCATCGACAAGGTCTCTCAGATGGCCTTGCCTCACCAGGTCTTTCAAGTGTGTTTTCAGGGCTCTGCAACCCTGAGTCATATGCTCATTTTCATTGTGGTAAGCACAATGCCTGCCAAGGTTTCTTCCCATAAATTCTCCTGGTGCCCTTGCTGGTGTTCTGAAATAGAGTTGATTCTGAATTTGATCCAGGACTTTGTGAATTGGGATTCGGAACACAGTTGTCACTGCCTATGTAGCCCTCAATTCTGTCTCTTGCTTGGTCGATCCATTGTTACCTCGGCCTCGCTTCGGCGAGCCGTTTCCTTTCTCTTGCTTTGTCTCCTTAGTTCCCGACGTGTCTTCATCGGCTCTGGCATACTTCTCGATTCTCCCCATGAGCTCTTCCATGCTTTTTGGCAATATCTTTGCCAAAGACTTTCGTAGTGGACAGTCGTCTTTTAGGCCGTTTTTGAAATACGACCGCCACCTCTTGATTACATTCGGGTATTCGGTTGAACACCTCACAGTATCTTTTTGCGTAGGCCCTAAGGCCCTCATCCTTACTGATCTTCAGAGCCATCAATGCGTCTACCCTTAATGGTTGTAGCTTGTTTGTCACGAACCTGGCCACAAACATCTCGGCCAGGCCTTCCCAGGTCTTCACACTTCCCTTTGGTAGTTTGTGAAACCAATCTGATGCAATCTCCCTGAAGGACGAGGGGAACACCTTGCAGAGCAACAGCTCGTTCCTAGTGTACAACGCCATTGTGTTCAGGTATAATTCGACGTGAAAGTTGGGGTCTGACTTCCCATCGTATATCTGGAACCTCGACATACTGAATCTCTTTGGGACCTCAACTTTGTCTAGCTCTACCAAGAATGGTGTTCTCGGTTTAATAGTTGAGGTTACCTCGGCATGATCTTGTTTCCTCTTGAGGTAATCTCTCAAGTCCTCTTTGGTCCACCCAGGAGCTCGACTATCTCCCGATTTCAGTCTCTTAGGTGCACTGCTTTCAGCTTCGTTGTGAGCCCTTTTTGATCTTTCTCCGTTGGTCGCGTCGAAGCACAACTCCTGCCTCTGAACATGCCGATGTTCTCTGCCTCCTTGGTGCGATGTGTCATTCGAGACTCTTCCCTTCCTGGCTCTCCACGCCCGACCTCCCGTGAAGGTCGGTGAGAATGTCTTTCGCTTCTGGGGTGCTAGGGGGCTATTGGGATAGTTTTCTGTCCTCCCTTCTGGGCATTGGCCGCTGGAATCGGTGTGTCATGCAGCGGGAATGGTGGCTGCATGACATTGTTTTGCATCATGAAGTTGACGACCGATTGCAGGTCCGCCAACTTGTTCGCCATCTCTTTAACCTCTTCGTCCCTCTGTAGGCATCTGTCCTTCCATACTTGGAGGTTATCTTCGTTATAGTACCCACTTCGATTTGGCTTCTTTGGTACGTCGCCATCTTGGCCGACGTCTTTGTTGCTGTGATTCTGGTCACGAGTTTCTGTGTTGCTGTTGTCTCCTTCGACGTCAAGGTCGATAGGTCTGCCACTCCCAGCAGGAGTGTCGTCCCCAATCTTTTCTTTCTGTCTGTTGCTGGCCATCTATTCTCCTTTCTTTTCCATTGACGGCGCCAAATTGTGTGTGTCAATTTCCGATCACACTGCCAACTTAGTAGTACTCAACTAGAGAACACCGGCAGAATAGGTTAAGCCCGAACAACCTGCAACAGAAAGAAGAGATTCCGGCGGTGGCTCGTCCACCCGGGGGCACTCCGATGATCAAGTCAGTAAAATATCTCTCAAAGATAACCAATAGTGCTTAACTCACTAAACAGAGCATAAAAGACATACCTTAGACCTATGGGGGTGCCTCCCTTTTATAGCCAACACAATCCTAGTCCCAATAGAAGCCTAGCTTCAATGGACTTTGGATTACTGCTAATCTTGGACTCCCAGTAGGATTAGGATAAACTCTCTAAGAGTCTTATCTTTATCCAAACTGAAGTCTTCTCCCATTCTAGGACTCTTGTGCCTTATCTGCTTATCTCGGATTTCAATATCTTCGGAGATCACCTTGGCGTCATGACCAAGACACGTGGCACATCGGCTGACACGTCGGCGTCACCTTGGCCACGTGTTGGTACTAAGAAAATATATCCCCACATATATCATTTATTTATATTTTATTAATTATATCGGGTTGGGTTTGGATCGGGGAAGGTGATATCTGCCCCCGCCCACTCTTATTGCAGGTGATCAAAATATAATTCACCCCTGCCCCACATAAGTGTCAAGTTGGGTAAAATTCGTCCCATTCGTGCGGGTATAGATGGATCGCCACGGATCGGACTAAAATAGTTATCCCTACATGCCTCCTTACCTTCGGAAAAGTCATGCTTATATATTACTTCTATAGCAACAAATGCTTTACATCTAATAGACTTGCCCATGTGTCATTTGGTTTGAATTGATATTCATTAAGGCTACTTTCACATAAAAAAATGTGTATAAGAAATTTAAAATGTGATAAGTAAAGCTTTTAATTTAATGATTGTATATCATTATTTTTGTAAGATTACGAGTGACACTTATTGTGGTGTTGAGTTCTCTCCCATCATGGGATTATATCATGTAATTGTTTATTTTTTTGAAGTTAATGTTATTTCTTGTGATAGTTGTTGGGCTTGGTGACTTTCTAGTATGTAGTGCTTTTGTATTTATAATTAATCTTTTATAAATTGACAAAAATAAATAATTAATTAAAATGTGATTTCGACTCAATCAATATGTTATGAGGGCCACATTAAAATAAATTTAGATAACACATTTTACTATAGAGTCAATTGTGAAAGTTTTTTGGCATTTTAGAATTTAAAATGACGTTGAATTCTAGTTTGATAAATATACAAAAAATCAATTAATTTATAACTCATTTTTTTATTATTCAATTTGTAACTCTTGTTAAGATTCAATATATGACTTTTTATTTATTATGACGTTAAGGGTTGTTTTGGCAACAACTTTAAAATAGTTAAAAAATCAAATAGTCACTACAGAAAAATCAACTCTTCTCTTCTTTTGTGTAAATCTTTTCGTAAAGTCAAAAAATTAACTAAAATAGTTATTTTCTAAAACAACAATAGTACTAAAGAAATATTGGTTTATATATATATATATATATATTAATTTATTACTCATTATTCAATTGAAATATGTATAAGAATTGTTAAAATAAAAATTATTCATGACTCGGCCCCCTGAGATAAAATTCTGGTTCCGTCCCAGATGAAAACAAATGATGCTGGTATTTTAATTTTTTGATTATTTTCTTATAAGCTCAAGGTTAAATACTCAAATGTTTTAACTAATTTATTGGTAAGTTTTTTTTTTCATCTCTAGCAACAAAATTAAATAATATAAAATATAAATATATGAAATAAGTGGATTGAGTCAGGCTTTAAGTGGTCCTTCCAAACCTGCCATCAAATTTAAATGGGCCTAAAAAAGTTCTGTAGGTTGAACATGTAGATAGTTGTAATAAAATTAAAAAATAAATGTAAATAATGGTTATAAATTTTTTTTTTTTTTTGACGAATCTAAAATTCAACATAGCCTATAATGTATTTTGTTCAGAATTTTAACATTGCATTCACATAAATTTATCACCTTATTACCGAATTATCAACTAACAATTAATTACTAAATGCTCAATTTTAAAATACTAGGTATGGGGATATATTTTCTGAGTACCAACACGTGGCCAAGGTGACACCGACGTGTCGGCCGAGGTGCCACGTGTCCAGGTCATGATGCCGAACTGATCTCGGCTAGGCTGAGGTTATATCTGAAGATATCGGAATCCGAGATAAACGGATAAGGTACAAGAGTCCTAGAATAAGGAAGGACTTCAGCATGGATAAGGATAACACTCTTATGGAGTTTATCTCTATCTATGGAAGAGTCCAGGATAAGCACTAAGCTAGAGTCCATTGGAGCTAGGCTTCTACGGGGACTGAGTCTGTTTTAGCTATAAAAGAGAGGCACCCTCGATGGGTCTAAGGTACGCAATTTATATTCTGAACAGTGAGTTTAGCACTATTGATTATCTTTGAGAGATATACTGACTTGATCGTCGGAGTGCCCCCGGGTAGACGAACCACCGCCAGAATCTTCTCTTTCTGTTACAGGTCAGACAGGTGCCATCTATTCTGCCAGTGCTCTCCAGCTGAATACTGAGTTGGCAGTGTGGTCAGAAAAACACCCACACAATTTGGCACCGTCTGTGGGAAAGAAAGAAGAATAGATAGCCAACGACGGACAGAAAGAGAAGGTTGGAGATGACACTCCTAACGAGAGTGGGAGACCTGTTGACGTTGACGTCGAGAAAGACAATTGCAACGAAGACCAGAATTACGGAATGAAAGACGTCGGCCAGGAAGGCGACATACCAAAGCAAACAGACCAAAGCGGGTAATATAACGAAGATAACTTCCAGGTATGGAAGGATAGATGCCTACGGAGGGACGAAGAGGTTAAAGAGATGGCGAACAAGTTGGCGAACCTGCAATCGGTCGTCAACTTCATGATGCAGAACAACGTAATGCAGCCACCATTCCCGCTGCAGGACACGTTGATTCCAGCGGCTAATGCCCAGAAGGGAGGACAGAAAACTATCCCTACAGCCCCCCAGCACCCCAGAAGCGAAAGACATTCTCACCGGCCTTCAAGGGAGGTTGCGCGTGGAGAGCTAGGAAGGGAAGAATCTCGAAGGACACAACGCACCAAGGAGAAAGACCCCAGAGAACATCGGCATGTTCAAAGGCAGGAATTATGCTTCGATGCGACCATTGGAGAAAGGTCAAAAAGGGCTCACAATGAGGCTGAAAGTAGTGCACCTAAAAGACTGAAATCAGGAGATAGCCGAGCTCCTGGGCGAACCAAAAAGGACTTAAGAGATTACCTCAAAAGGAAACAAGATCATGCCTAGGTAACCTCAACTATTAAACCGAGAACACCATTCTCGGTAGAGCTAGACAAAGTTGAGGTCCTGAAGAGATTCAGTATGCCGAGGTTCCAAATATACGATGGGAAGTCGAAGCCCAACTTTCACGTCGGATTATACCTGAACGCGATGGCGTTGTACACTGGGAACGAGCCGTTGCTCTGCAAAGTGTTCCCCTCATCATTCGGGGAGATTGCATCGCATTGGTTTCACAAACTGCCGAAAGGAAGTGTGAAGACCTGGGAAGGCCTGGCCGAGATGTTCGTGGCCAGGTTTGTGACAAACAAACTACAGCCCTTGAGGGTAGACGCCCTAATGGCTCTGAAGATTGGCGAGGACGAAAGCTTGAAGGCCTACGCCAAGAGGTATTATGAGGTGTTCAACCGAATACCAGAATGCAACCAAGAAGTGGCCGTCGTGTCATTTAAAAACGGCCTGAAAGATGGCTGCCTACTCCGAAAATCACTGGCAAAGACATTGCCAAAAAGCATGGAAGAGCTCATGGCCAGAATCGAGAAATATGCCAGAGCCGAGGAAGACACGCCAGGAACAACGGCGATAAAGCAAGAAAAAGGAAACGTCTCGCCGAAGCGAGGCCGAGGTAACAACGGAACCAACAAGCAGGAGGTAGGACTAAGGGCTGCACAGGCAGTAACAACTGTGTTCCGGATCCCCATTCACAAAGTCCTGGATAAAATTTAAACCCAACCCTCTTTCAGAACACTAGCAAGGGTACCAGGAGAGTTTATGGGACGAAGCCTTGGTAAGCATTGTGCTTACCATAACGAAGATGGGCATATGACCCAGGGTTGCAGAGCCCTGAAGGCACACTTGGAAGACTTGGTAAGGCAAGGCCATTTGAGGGACCTTGTAGATGAGGCCAGGACAAGGGAAGAGCAGGCAAAACTGCCTCAGGCACCGGTAGCTCCACCTCCCCCAGCACAGCAGCCGCAGGCAGGATGTCACGACCCCATTCTGCCCCTAGTAGAATGGTGCCGTGATGGCCAGTAATCCGAGATTACCAAAGGCCAACTTACAAGGATTCACACACAATCAGAGTGTACATATGGGGCTTACATGTGCAGAAGCAATAAATTTAAATCTGAATAGTCCATAAGAGCTGTGCATAGATCAAATGAAATGACATATATCTCAACATAGTTTTACAACTTGGATACAAATAAAATAAAATACATATTATATCTTGACCAAAAGGCTTCTCAAGCCGACATATACAAAAGAGGTGAAATACAAGGCTAAGAAGCATAATCTTCAAGATGCTAGCAAAAGTATAAATCCAAAACATCATGCAAACACATCTAGGCGTTACCGCCGTCTTGCTCGCCACCTACATATATATAGAGAGGGTGAGCTTGGATACTCAGTGAATGGTATAAATAATAAAGGGTTAAATGAATGATATCCGAGATCTTTATCAAAACCATACATATCAAAGCCTGTAACAAAACATGGGATGAATCAAGTTTATCAATCAAATCTTTCAAAGCTTCTTGGGATGTTTAATAACATCAATATAATACTTGGGGTGATGACATTCCGGACAAAACAAGGGAATAATCGACCCGGAATCGATTAGACAAATCCACCCGTACACCAAACCGTCGGTGGGGCCATCCATTCATAGACCGTCAATGGCAGAGATCTCTCAAACATGATGCTACATGGGCTTAGAGTCCTCTAGCATGGGAGGACTTTCCAAGAATGTCATCCAAAACAAAGCTAATACTTGATACACAAAATAGGGATAATCATTCATGCTTAACAAATACTTTTCCAAAACAAGCAAGGCAAAGCTTTATCAAAACGTTATAACATAGTTTTATTAAAAATACCACTCACTTAGTTCTTCAAACGTTGGGGTCAAAGCAAGAGTCCAAGTCCTACAAACACATGGCAAAGTCTATTGAATGCACTCTCAAACAAGCTTTATATGAATGCAAATGATCTGGGCATTCCTTCAAAACTAAGTCGGACCAAAACAAAACACTGTTTCTCATCTCGGGAAAATATAATGGGTACCAACCAGGTCTTGGCCGAGGTCCCACACCTCCTTGCCGAGGTGTGGTCCCGATGACCACATTCAAGAAAATGAAGTCGGGAAAATCTGGGTTTCCCTCTGCTGAAGAACATGAAGAACATGAACATGAAGAACATAAAAAACATAAATGCTCAATCACAACTTGTTATTACGAAATCTGGGATTTCATGAGATGAGTTCGAAAACATGGACCTGGGTACCCATACTTGAAGACTTCGTGAAAACAAACACAAAAACATGGATCTTGATATAAAATTTCGGATCAAAACATGGTTTTTCCTCAAGAACACATGAATATCACTTTCTCTTTCTAAAACCGAACTTCAAAGCAATACATGGCTCATGAAACATGCTAGATCATGCAATGCAGCTAGATAAATAATAAGAACAACAAGAATAGATCAAGAATCTAACCTCAAAGCACGGATCTAACAACTCAACTCTAAGGATCAAGCTTGGGATCTACTTCTCTCTCAAGAACTTCTTTTTCCCTCTTCCTAGAGCTTTCTCTCTATAAAGGCAAGGATATGGAGATGATATGGTTTCTCTCTCTGCCGGCTGATTTAGCCTTCTGCTGGGACACGTGGCACTACCGGATTGGTTCTCCTAAAAAAGGTGATTGAAAGACAAGACATGTGTAAGGCAAAGTGTATTCAACAAGCTGGACGACATGAGCACTCCGGCAAGTAATGACTTCGGCTAAGGGCAAGGCTTCGGCAAGTAAGGTGACAATGATCTCAACTAGGAAGGACAACACTTGACTTAGCTGTGCCACACCTTGGCCTAGATGTGCCACACCTCGGTCTAGATGTGCCACACCTCGGTCTAGGTCATACCTGTCCAGGAACGAGATCACTTGGGTTCAAAGATAACATCTCGGCCTAGATAATACACATCTCGGCCTTGGTGATACACACCTCGGCCCAGATGATGTCATCTAGGCCAATATGCCAAGACGAAGGGAGAGGTCAACCAAAGTGGTTCCAAGGTAGTTCTAGAATTAAGATGACCTCGGCTTGGAATATCCTAGGCTTGTCACAGCAAGGAAGGAACAAAACATGCATACAACACTTAAGCAAAACAAGGCAAGGTTCATGAATGCAAACTTAACAAGACAAGGTTATGCAAATGCACATGAACATGACTAAGACATGAATGTGGGTTATTACATCTTTCCCCCCTTAAAGAAGTTTGGTCCCCAAACTTAACTTACTTTGTCCCCAAACAATTTCGGATGCCAGGTTCTCATCTCTTCTTATCGTCTATAGCCCTTACCTTGGGACAATCCTTAATACGATGACCCATCTCACCGCATTCAAAACATGCTCCAGATATCCAATGACAAGCTCCAAAATGTTCCCTCCCGCAACTTGTACGTGTCAACCTGGTGTCACCTTCCTGATTCGTGCTGTTGGAACTGCCTACATTTGTCTTTTTCTCGGCATCACACAGGTCTGGGCGATTGTCATAGGTCTACCTCTTTTTCTGATTTTCCCCCAAATTCTGACTCTTGTTCAAGTTGGCTTCTACCAAGATGGCTTTATCTAATACTCCGGCATACGTCGGCATGTTGAGTAAATTAACCCGATCTTGTATTGGTCCTCGAAGTCCACTCTCAAACTTCCTAGCTTTCTTGTATTCGTTGTTGACCATGTGGGGTGCATATCTTGCCAACTCGGTGAAAGCACGATCGTATTCGGCCACTGTTTTGCTGCCTTATGTTAACATCTGAAATTCTGTGGTCTTGCGATCTCGGACACTGAGAGGGAAATGCTTGTCATAGAATAACTCCAAAAATCTGGCCCAAGTCAAGTTTGGATTGCCTTCTGAGGTCATCACCCACCATCTACGAGCGTCATCTTCTAATGTGAATGCTGCCAATGACACCTTCTGAACATCGGTGTTGGGAAAAACCTCAAACAACTTCTCCATCTCAAGAACCCATGCTTCTGCTTTCATCGGCTCTATACCTCCTTGGAACTTCGGCGGATTCATCTTCTTGAATTCTTTGATCAAGGTCACTGTGCCATCCCCATACAACGCTGGCTACGGAGGCATTTGTGGTGCTGGAGGAGGTGGAGGTGGAACTGTATGTCGGCCATCTGTCTGCTCGGCCTGAGTAGATGTAGTGCTAGTATTCTGTTGTCTTGCTTGCCTTAACTCATTTGCCAAACCCTCTACTATCCTTTCTAATCTGTCTAACCTGTCCTCGGATTGATCTCGGCCAACTGGAGGTCTACCCCTCCTCATGATGCTAGGAGTATGCAAAATGTGGCTTTTTAAACAAAATGAACGCCTAGACATGTATGCAAGTAACAATTAATCATGCCGAGATAATGCACACCTTGTCAAGTAGCAAGCAATATGATGCAACCCTAACATCATTCTAAGGGACATCCTATGCTCTTTAGGACTTAAAGTGTGTGAATAACGTACTATAAGGAACTCGTGCTCTGATACCAATCTGTCACGACCCCATTCCGCCCCTAGTAGAATGGTGCCGTGATGGCCAGTAATCCGAGATTACCAACGGCCAACTTACAAGGATTCACACACAATTAGAGTGTACATATAGGGCTTACATGTGCGGAAGCAATAAATTTAAATCTAAGTAGTCCATAAGAGCTGTGCATAGATCAAATGAAATGACATACATCTCAACATAGTTTTACAACTTGGATACAAATAAAATAAAATACATATTACATCTTGACCAAAAGGCTTCTCAAGCCGACATATACAAAAGAGGTGAAATACAAGGCTAAGAAGCATAATCTTCAAGATGCTAGCAAAAGTATGAATCCAAAACATCATGCAAACACATCTAGGCGTCACCGCCGTCTTGCTCGTCACCTACATATATATAGAGAGGGTGAGCTTGGATACTCAGTGAATGGTATAAATAATAAAGGGTTAAATGAATGATATCCGAGATCTTTATCAAAACCATACATATCAAAACTTGTAACAAAACATAGGATAAATCAAGTTCATCAATCAAATCTTTCAAAGCTTCTTGGGATGTTTAATAACATCAACATAATACTTGGGGTGATGACATTCCGGACAAAACAAGGGAATAATCGACCCGGAATCGATTAGACAAATCCACCCGTACACCAGACCGTCGGTGGGGCCATCCGTTTATCCGTCGATGGCAGAGATCTCTCAAACATGATGCTACATGGGCTTAGAGTCCCCTAGCATGGGAGGACTTTCCAAGAATGTCATCCAAAACAAAGCTAATACTTGATACACAAAATAGGGATAATCATTCATGCTTAACAAATACTTTTCCAAAACAAGCAAGGCAAAGCTTTATCAAAACGTTATAACATAGTTTTATTAAAAATACCACTCACTTAGTTCTTCAAACGTCGGGATCAAAGCAAGAGTCCAAGTCCTACAAACACATGGCAAAGTCTATTGAATGCACTTTCAAACAAGCTTTATATGAATGCAAATGATCTCGGCATTTCTTCAAAACTAAGTCGGACCAAAACAAAACACTGTTTCTCATCTCGGGAAAACATAATGGGTACCAACCAGGTCTTGGCCGAGGTCCCACACCTCCTTGCTGAGGTGTGGTCCCGATGGCCACATTCAAGAAAATGAAGTAGGGAAAATCTGGGTTTCCCTCTGCTGAAGAACATGAACATGAAGAACATGAAAAACATGAATGCTCAATCACAACTTGTTATTACGAAATCTGGGATTTCATGAGATGAGTTCGAAAACATGGACCTAGGTACCCATACTTGAAGACTCCGTGAAAACAAACACAAAAACATGGATCTTGATATAAACTTTCGGATCAAAACATGGTTTTTCCTCAAGAACACATGAATATCACTTTCTCTTTCTAAAACCGAACTTCAAAGCAATGCATGGCTCATGAAACATGCTAGATCATGCAATGCAGCTAGATAAACAATAAGAACAACAAGAATAGATCAAGAATCTAACCTCAAAGCACGGATCTAACGGCTCAACTCTAAGGATCAAGCTTGGGATCTACTTCTCTTTCAAGAACTCCTTTTTCCCTCTTCCTAGAGCTTCTCTCTCTATAAAGGCAAGGATATGGAGATGATATGGTTTCTCTCTCTGCCGGCTGATTTAGCCTTCTGCTGGGACACGTGGCACTACTGGATTGGTTCTCCTCAAAAAGGTGATTGAAAGACAAGACATGTGTAAGGCAAAGTGTATTCAACAAGCTGGACGGCATGGGCACTCCGGCGAGTAATGACTTCGGCTAAGGGCAAGGCTTCGGCAAGTAAGGTGACAATGATCTCAACTAGGAAGGACAACACTTGACTTAGCTGTGCCACACCTCGGTCTAGGTCATACCTGTCCAGGAACGAGATCACTTGGGTTCAAGGATAACATCTCGGCCTAGATAATACACATCTCGGCCTTAGTGATACACACCTCGGCCCAAATGATGACATCTCGGCCAATCTGCCAGGACGAAGGGGGAGGTCAACCAAAGTGGTTCCAAGGTAGTTCTAGAATTAAGATGACCTCGGCTTGGAATATCCTAGGCTTGTCACAGCAAGGAAGGAACAAAACATGCATACAACACTTAAGCAAAACAAGACAAGGTTCATGAATGCAAACTTAACAAGACAAGGTTATGCAAATGCACATGAACATGACTAAGACATGAATGTGGGTTATTACACAGGAGGACCTCGGGTAATTAATATAATTCACTCGAAGGTCAACGAAAACGAAATACGGGGGGAGATTCAGAAGGTGAGGCACTTGCAGCATGTGTACCAAGTTGGGGAGAAGAGACATCGGGCAGAGGAGTACCAGGGACCAGTAGTGTCCTTTACTAAAGTCGACCTTGAGATGGTGCAGCATCCACATAACGATGCCTTGGTAGTATCCCTCCAGGTTAGGGAGTGCCAAGTAAAGCGCATCTTAATTGACCAAGGCAGCTCTTGTGACATCATGTACGTCAGATGTTACAAGGAGCTAGGCCTTCACCCTGATGATATGGAGCAATCCAACGGCCCAATGGTCAGATTCAATGGAACGCCGACATGGCTGCTGGGCGCAACAAACCTGGAAGTGCAGGCAGGCACTAAGAAAATAAGACGGAGTTCACCATAATTGACACACCCTCCCCTTACAATATCATTTTGGGAAGGCCATGGTTGCATGCAATGGGGGCTGTTCCCTCAACATTGCATCAACTATTGCGGTTCCCAACAGAGTATGGGATTGAGGAGGTTAGAGGAGATCAACTACAAGCAAAGAATTGCTCCATGGCAGCCATGAAATCCACCTGCAGCATTCGAGAACCAGAGAAGGCAGAGATCGAAGACGAGGACGTAGAGGTCCTAGAGGATGTCGGCAAGGAGCCAGCCGAGAAGAGTGAAGAAGCACTGAAGAAAATCCTCGTCCATGAAGGGGATGAGGAACGCTTCTTTCTTCTCGGCTCGGGCTTAGCCGAAGAAGAGGAAAAAGAATTGGAAGCTTTCTTGAGGGCAAATATTGAGGTGTTTACTTGGACGCCTTACGAAATGCCTGGCATTGACCCCGAGGTCACTTGCCATAAACTGAACGTTGATAGGTCGGCCCAAACCTGTAATCCAACGAGCAAGAAGATCGACGTTGATACACGTCGAAGCAGTGGAAGAGGAAGTGGACAGACTTCTGGAGGCCAGGGCCATTTGAGAGGTAAATTACCGACATGGCTATCAAACACAGTGGTGGTGAAGAAAAAGAATGGTAAATGGAGGGTCTGCGTAGACTTTACCAGCCTGAACAAGGCCTGTCCCAAAGACAGTTTTCCTCTACCCAAGATTGACCAACTGGTAGACGCCACTTCGGGGCATAGAAGGATGAGCTTCCTGGATGCCTACAGGGGATAGCATTAGATATCCATGCATTCCCCAGATGAGGAGAAGACTGCGTTTATCACCCCAAAAGGGCTGTATTGCTACAGAGTGATGCCGTTTGGGTTGAAAAACGGAGGAGCAACTTACCAAAGATTGGTAACCAAGATGTTTAGATACCTGATTGGCCGAATGGTGGAAGTTTACATCGACGACATGGTCGTGAAGACCAAGAAACCTGAAGGTCATTTGACCGACCTCAAAGCAGTATTTGAAATCCTTAAAACATATCGGCTCCGACTCAATGCATCGAAGTGTGCATTTGGAGTTGGATTTGGTAAGTTCTTGGGATACCTGGTGACCAGAAGGGGCATTGAGGCCAGCCCGGATCAGATCAAGGTCATTTTAGAGTTGAAGAGCCCGACATCAGCAAAACAGGTGCAGATGCTAACTGGAAGGGCCGTAGCCCTAAATAGGTTCATAAGCGGAAACTCAAACAAATGCAAACCTTTCTTTAACTTAGTAAAGAAAGCCACAGACTTCTTATGGACCGAGAAGTGCGAAGCTGCCTTGGCTGGCTTGAAGAAGTATTTAACCGCAGCTCCAGTTCTCTCAAATCCAGAACCTAGAGAGGAGTTGTTTTTGTACTTAGCAGTTTCAAAACACGCAGTAAGCGCAGTGGTAATCCGAGAAGAAAAATGGGAGCAAAGGGTTGTTTAATATGTAAGCAAAATCCTGGCCGATACAGAAACGAGGTATCTACCCTTAGACAAATTGGCACTGGCTTTAGTAATGGCTTCAAAGAAACTAAACCATTACTTCCAGGCCCATAAAATTGTGGTGCTAACTGAACACCCCTTGAAGTCCTTGCTGCAACAAGGAGACCTGATAGGAAGAATAGCCAGATGGGCAGTCGCCTTGGGCCAATATGACCTCGAGTACAGACCCAGAACAGCAATCAAAGGCCAAGTTTTGGCCGACTTCGTGGCGGAGTTCACGCCAGAATCCATCAAACATCGAGCTCCGTTGAGCCAAGGTGAACGATGTCCAAACAAGCAAGGAGGAGCCCAGCCAAAGGCGAAAGAACAAAGGAAAGAGGAAAAACTCAGACCCTGCAGCATTTACACCGGCGACTCCTTTCGATTGTTTGTTGATGGGTGTTCAAACCGACAGGGAACGGGGGCAGGAGTAGTACTGGTATCTCCAAATGGCAGATACTAGAACA
>CM069910.1:9739615-9787009 GCA_036172215.1 Camellia granthamiana | reverse complement strand
AATCTCAAATTATTTTTAAAATTTACACTAAATAATAATTATCCCAAAACTTACAGCATAAAAAAAGATAATACTTAAATATAATAAAAAAGAACCACGTTAAGACTCCAAAAAGTGTTGGGCAAACCGTGGTGTTCTGTCTTGAGTTGTACAAATTTGTAAAATTTTGTATTTTTAATTTGTTTAGATATTCTATTTATGTTTTTAATTAAAAAAGAATTCAGATATATTGTTATGTTTTTCAATTTAGAAATCCTTTTATCAAATGGTAAGTGTTGATATGAAATATTTTTTCGCGAAAAATATAAGACTTAATTTTATCATTTAAAAAAAAAAATCAAATTAAATAGTTCTTGAATAAAAAAACAGCAATGAAATAGCTTTGATAATGTATGATTTTCTTATATGTATTTGTTATTGGTATTTGACAATTTACTCGATAATCCTTTAATTATGTTGAGTTGGATCGTTATTAAAAAAAAAAATGCTGACAAATTGTTATATTATGTTCAAAATTTGTAAAAGTTTAAATCGTCAAAGCGATTCATATCCATTCGCTAATCCGACAATCCACTTAATTCGCATCCGTTAATTTGGCGGAAGAATGCGGAGTGTTTTTTTTCAATCTGTCAATCCGACGAATGGATGACAAATTGAAAATTCTCCGGCTGCAACTGAACCGCGAATACCCCTAATTAATAGATTCAAATCATAGGAGTTTTAGGGGTTTTTTTATTTTATATTTTAATCTTACAAAAACAGATGAAACTCGTGTAACTGGTGCAAATTGATTTGGAAGTAGTTATCTTCTGCTCAATTATCGGGTCAAGAGATGGGAAGATAGAACGGTTGGGCTCTTTCCTGTTCGGATTAAAAAATGTCCTCAATCATGACAAAACTATTTTGAAATTTATCTGAACGGATTGTATGGTATAAATTTAAAATTGATAAGATGTGAATCACACCAAGAATAATTATAATTGTTTTTTTAGTACTTCTTTTGGATTTTTTTTTTTTTCCAATTGTAGCATTGTTGGTTCGGATTAGGCCCTTCAGGTTCAATTTGGATTACTGAGTATGACAACATGTTTAATACTTTTGATCAAAATCCTTATATAGTCAAAGCCAATCTCAAGCTTAATATTCAAGAAATGACTACTTGAGAGAGACTTAGTGGGCCATCTTATCTAATAGAAAAATCATAGTTATAGTTCGGCATCAATTGCATTGCTTGCCAGGGCAATTTAGAAGTTGATAGGTGACAGAGATATACTCCTTGGCATATTGCTTGGGGGCTAAAATGAAAAATAAATAAAATTGATTGCTTGTCATTATGAATAATTAATTATTGTTGATTTGTATGCCTAATGTTATGCACTCAAGTCAATAGGTTGGCAACCATAACTTTAACCAAAATTCATGTATGTTTCCCTTAAGTTTATCATGGATGTGGGCCTGTTTAGCATAGTTTTCAAAAAAAATAATTCTCAAAAACATGTTGAAACATGAAAATTTTGAGAATTATTTATTTATTTATTTATTTTTTGGCGGTCATTTTTGTATAACAATTTTCATTACTTGTCCAGAATTTGTTCTTTTTTATTTGGAAGCAATTTTGAGAAAAATGACAAGGAGATAAAGGAAAGTAGCCATATTGTTTTCTAGGTGGTTCACAAGGACCGTTTGTGGAGGTAAATTGCCTAATTGGACATTATTTACACATTTTGGATTCTCTTTAGTTTATTAGTATGCTTTTCTCACCGCTTCTTGAGTCACTCCTGTTTTATGTTGTATAATTTGAAAACACTGGGTAAGTTCCTGTGAGTCCAAAACTCATATATCTTAGAACGAATGATGCATAATATCAGGCGTTAACGTGAAATGTTCTTCACCATATGTATAACAAGTTAATGATTGACTCAAAAAATTGTACAAAGGAGGGGGCCGCGGTAAAGTTTATACAAATTTTGAAGGTCAAAATGCTAGTTTTTTTATTGTGTAAATATTCAAAACTGTATTCTGATCACGAATCGCTCTACTGGCTGAGCTTATTTTACCCTTTAGTTTTGTGTACAACAATCCAACTCACTCAGCTTTCATCTGAAGCTCTTTGAAAAGTTTCCTTCTTCCTCATCAGTCTCTGTCTGAAATTGGAAGCAACCCATTCACAATCAAATGATAACTCTGCCCTCCTGCTCATCATCTCTATGGCAATACTAAGAAAGTCGAGCATAAACAGCCATTTTGAACCACCCATTGGCAATAACCAAATTGGAAATTATGTTGCTAGAGCTGTTACCATCATTCCACTCGTTGAGGTATTCCCATGGCTCTAGAGCAGGCAACCAGATGCAAAGTAAGCAGGAAACAACTGGCTTAAAACATTCTGAATATTCCAATGGATGAAACTAAATTTCTTAGCTCTCCAATGCAGCTGAAGGCTAGAACAATTAGCAAGAAATTTCCTAGAGTGTAATATGCACTAGCCAACCATACTTGCCTCATCAAGGCGCCTGAATATGTCACAAAAGATGAGTTGTGTAGTTGCACAATGATACCATGGCTTCCCATGAGCCATTTACTAACCAAATTATAGAGGAAGGAAAGCACTAATGGAATTAATCACCAATACCAATAGCTACATCAATTGATCAAGAATACAGAATAGGATTTCAGAGAAAGCACACTGTCAAGACTCGAAAGCATCACCTAGATCATTGAAAGGCTATTAGCACTCTAGATCCCCAATTGCTGAATGTCTCTTCTTCCACCCACAACACAATACTTTCCACCGATCTCTTTATTTATCAGTCTCTCAAACAATGTCTACAATCCAATTGTGAAAAAAAGGCACCTTTAAAACAAAATATCCAAAGCTTTTCACCCTCCTCCTTACTATTATGTCTGACTGTGATTCCAAACACCATGTCCTCAACAATCTCGAAAAAACTCACCCTTATTTATTTATCTATTCAATTTGTTCTTCTTCTTATAACGAGTTCTCCAAATCCAATATTTCGCTGACACATTTTGAGCCGAAACTAATCCTCACCAATGCACAATCTCTAAAATCATTCACAAAGTAATTCCCAAAGCCAGCCTCAAATTAACGCGTCCCCTCACTTCACTACGCCATTAATCCTCTTTATCAAATTATTAATATCATACCTCCACGGAACCCTAGTGGCCTGTGGTAGATAATGCAAAAACTATTTTCACCAGGAAATTTGTCTGTACTAAACAATGTTTTGTTGAAATATATATATATATTAATCCCAATCTCATTTTTCAGCTAATATTTCAGAAGAAGAAAAAAAACATAAAAATAAAAACTAATTCACAAGTATCATATCATATCAAATGATAATGAGTGCAAAGCTCAGTTTTCACTTCTCAGTCAATCCAGTACAAATTCCAGTGAAGATCGAAAAAAATTAACCAGAAAACACAAAATAACAACACGCCAATCCATCTGAAATCTGAATCAACTATCAGAGAGAATTCAAAGACAATCAGAGAGAGATAGATAGGAGTGCTTTCATTTACTTTGGATTTGAGAAGAATTGATCGGGGGGAGAATCGGGGACTCTGAGAGCAGTGTCTGAGTCGTCAATGGCGTCACCGAGGTGGGGAGTATTGTGGAGAGAGTGTTGAGCTCTCTCGAGGAATGGTCTGAAACCTATCTGGAAGGTTAAGTAACCGAAGGCTAGTGCTCCAACCACCACCACCCCAGACCTCATCGCGTTCATCTTTGCCATCTCTCTCATCTTTCTTCTTCTTCTTCTTCTACGAGCTTCGATTCTCTTCTACTAGTTTTTTTCTTCTCTATGCTCTGTGTTCTTCGATTCATGTGGCTGTGATGTGAGATTTCGAAACGGCGTCGGACGAGAGTTTTTATTGCCTGTTATCACTCTACCATTCATGGCTTGCCACGTCATCAAAATTCAACCAAATGCAATTTTATTTTTTAGTTTCAGAATCTATTTTATTTTAATTACCAACTAAAAACTAGTGAAAATAAATCATAAATCAAGAGTACTCATCATGTCATATAGGTATACCAGCTTTTAAAAAATATAATAATATAAAAATAATGATAAAAAAAATACATATGTAGTATTTATTATTCAAATAGTAAAGGTTTATTTTGCCAAATTTATAATATTGATTTCGAGTCTTGTACTCTTATTTTTAAATATAAATATCAATTGTAGGGGTATTTTTGAAAAAATCCAAAATATGTGATACAAAAGTATCAACACCATCGAAGGCCTACTCTCTCTCTCTCTCTTAAACTACATAAATCTCGATAAATAACAGCCAGATAATTAGTTAAATTGCATATATCTAGGTAAATAACTTATCTAACCAAAGTATAAGCATACAATCTGTGAAGACGCGACCTAACTTTTCGCCTTTTGTTTGACACTGTCAATGAACGGAGGTCACATCTCATATTTAATAAGTTCATTAATGTCATGTTAATAAATATTATTTATACTTCGCCATCCGGGGTGGATCTATAACAACCAAATAATTAGTTAAATTGCATATGTAGTATTTTAAATTGCATATGTGGACCTATATCATCATGTCATATAGGTACACCAGCGGCCGTACACGTGTGTAATTTTAAAAAATATAATAATATAAAAATAATGATAAAAAAAATACATATGTAGTATTTATTATTCAAATAGTAAAGGTTTATTTTGCCAAATTTATAATATTGATTTCGAGTCTTGTACTCTTGTTTTTAAATATAAATATCAATTGTAGGGGTATTTTCGAAAAAATCCAAAATATGTGGTACAAAAGTATCAACACCATCGAAGGCCTACTCTCTCTCTCTCTTAAACTACATAAATGTCGGTAAATAACAGCCAGATCATTAGTTAAATTGCATATATCTAGGTAAATAACTTATCTAACCAAAGTACAAGCATACAATCTGTGAAGACCCGACCCAACTTTTCGCCTTTTGTTTGACACCGTCAATGAACGGAGGTCACATCTCATATTTAATAAGTTCATCAATGTCATGTTAATAAATATTATTTATACTTCGCCATCCGGGGTGGACTTATAACAGAACAATAATTGATAATCCTCTTCAAGTGTGTCAAAAATGAAACTCATAAAAATGCATATTTTTTTTTTCTTTAGGCGAAACGGATCACACCATCGAACTTAGAATGTCGAAATTAGTCAACAGTGATTAAATGGAATTTTTCTTGAACCGATTTTCGGACAGCCCGGATGTCCGCGCATTGTGTTTTATCCGAGCAGTGCAATTTGTGGTGGTAAAATCAGCCACCATGGCTGTAATTTCTTGATAAGGTGAAAGATATATCCACCTCACTCCCCTTTTTACCACATACTTCACCATTCAATCCTAGCTATTGATCCTACCTACCATTTTCTTCCTATATATATCCTATATGTGCAGAAACTTCATCTTCTTGCTGAAAATCTGTAGATTTAAGAGAGAAAATCAAACACTTTCATCTTTGTTCTTCAAGCTTCAAGTCTAGGTAAATTCCTTTCTATATCTACTTCAATTCCATAAGTTAAAGCCTTCATTTCTTTCCTTTGATTTCATGTTACAATGAACCATGAATCTAAATGCTAAAATACAGATTTAGATTTTATTTCCTCCCATTGATATCATGTTGCAATGAACCATGAGGCTAAAGCTCAAAACAAGGATTTTACCCAACAAACAGGTTTTTTTTCCTAAACAGACAGTCTACTTTGAAAATTTGTCAAAAAACATTTAGGCCACTTTAACGGTTGATTTTTGGACCAGAGTTAAATTAGAGTGTTATCTTTCTAACCCAATTTGTTTCAACTCAATCCAACGGCTAGATTGTTGTGGCAATGATTTTTTTAGAAACTGCAATGGATCTGGACCAGCTTTGTTTTATTGCCATTCTACCCTGTTTATGAGCATTTTTGGGAGACGAGTCCTCATGAAAAAGTTTCATAACATCTTGATTGATAACCCTGTAAAATTTTAGAATATTTTAAAGTGTTTTGATTAGGATTTTAGCCTCTGATCTAAAGTGCTGCAAACTAAGAATTTCTGGACCATAAAAGAAGGACTCCTTTTAAATTGTACACTTTGGGATTATGGTTTGAATATTTATTTCATGCTTAGAATTAATTCCTAGACCTACTATAATGTAGTTTTTCATACGTTGTGTTTGGATCTCGGTTCCGGTTGATTTTACCAAATTTCGAGTACATTTAGGTGAGTTCATGCTTACGCTTTTTACATGTATTTGAATATAATGACATGCTTTGATCGATGAATTATTTTGGAGCATGAGATTGCATTGATTTATGAATAACCAAATAAACATATGATTTTGAACTTTAGCAAGTATGCCTATGATTGGAAAAGTACCTTGCATACATTTTGAAAATCATGTTATGTTTTAGAAAACGTGAGTTAACGGGATAAGCCGACTCACACGTATTGCTTATATACATATTGATTTTATGAAGCCATGATTAAGACATTGTTATAAAACTCTTGCAAATGTAATAACGTACATTCGAATGGAACATCCTGGACGTTGGGGGAAATTAAAGATACCAACGGGTGAGGCGTTATAAGGGTGGTTGTTGGGACACAGCCATCGTCCCTTGGCATGATCATGACCACTTGATATTAGTATGTGTAGCTCCCTAATTTTCTGGCAACATATCCAGTCAAATGGACATATGTATGTATATTTTGATATATATAAGAGCATTTATTTTGTCTTTTCAGCCATTGAGCTTCTGAACATGAACAGTTATGCTTGAAACTTGAAATATTTATGTTTGAACCATGGCAAACTTGTAAATTGTGTAAATATGTTCTCACTAGCTTTACAGCTCACGGGTGTGTTACTAACTCATTTCAAGTAAGGAGAATGCTTAGTGGATAACCAAAGGCCTATTTTTGTGGTGTCTCGTGGCCTGGGATGGATTCTAGACCTATAGTTTATATAAGTCATGTATTACCTCTGTAACTTAACTTTTCTTTATGACTTGTATGACTTATATAGCAACGCTTTAGTTAAATATAATCACCTAGTATTTGCGATGATTTATTTATTTGTTCTCTAAACTAGTTAGTAGTAGGCTTAGGATACGAGATGAGGCGCTGGCCGGTTGTGATTCCGATTAGCCCCTATTTCGGGGTCCTGACAACTTGGTATCAGAGCTGTAGGTTTAGAGAACCTTAAATCCACAGAGCACTAAGACACTTGCACTATAACACTTAATGCATGCTACATGTTTAAGTGTCTTATTCGGCGACCTGTTTGGGGTAAATACTTTAAGAAACCTTACTGCAGCCTTAAGTTACTGTAGTTTTCCTCCGTACCCATATATTTGCCTTGGGTCCGGTACTTACAAGATTTATGTCTTGTGTGTACTGTAGGATATGGAGCCTATCTTTCGCTATGATGAGTTTGGCGGGTATCGATTGAGCGAGGCTTATCAGGGCCATTGGGGGGTCGAACTGCGAGACCTAGCTCGTCACAATCAGGAAGTCCTCCGTGAAACACGTTGAAGCTTTTACAACCAAATCGCTTTCGTTAGCCAAGATGAAGTTCTTTTCACTCCAGAGATGAAGAGGGCGGTAGTTATTCACCGTGTTCGTATCCACATGCAAATTTGGCAAGAAATGCTCGCATTTAGTAATGACCCAGTGTTCTTCAGAGAAGAAGTTGACCACGTGGAAGCTAATGGAGATGGGGGAGATCAAATAGTACAAGAAGTGGCACCTGTGGTCCTCATAGTTCATGAACCTGAGGATCCTGCCGAAGATGGAATGGATGATGACATAGAAGGAGACCCTGAAGAAGAACCTGAGTTCAACCCTAACGAACCTGAGGTATATGACGTTAAATCTCGCGACGAGTCGGATGGATCTGACAACTAGTTAGTCCTAGTGGGGGGGAATATAGACTGGGCAACTATACTTATATTGTGTATGTAATAGGGGCCTTGATGCTCACATGTTCAGTCTATATTAGTTTTGATGCGTTTTGGGATGTTGGCAAACTAATTTTGGGCTTTGTGGCACTTAAGTGTTTTTGGTAATTGCGTCATTCTAGCATAATACCATATTTTGTAACCACCATGTAAAGCTGACCATGTGTACATCAACTCATGGATATATGTACATATATATAAATGGATACATAGTTATGATGACTCTCCTTTGTTATACGTTTCTCGTTTCCAGCTTTTTTATCTCTATGATACAATACAAATTATGACTCGTTGAAATCCCACCTTAGTATTAACACGTTGAATTTTAGGATGAACACTCGAGGGAACCCTGTGAGAGCTCTTGGAGTTGGCGACTCAAGTCGTCTCGATCGGTTAGAAAGAATGATGGAGCAATTCTTCATGACAGCCCAAGCTGAAAGGCAACAACCACTACCTCCACAGAACCCACCTCAAGTAATTCCACCACCACCTCAAGTACAATAACAACTGACTAACAATGCCCAGGGCCCACAGTTGGGGGAATATGGCACAACCTCAACGGGAAGATCTCAACTTGAAGGAATTCTTGAAGCTAAACCTCCAACCTTCCGGGAGGAATAGACGCTGAAAGGGCCGATGCTTGGGTCGCAGAGCTGAAAAAGATAGTTAAAGTTATGCATTGTACAGAAACCCAGACGGTCGGACTAGCCATGTATTTACTGCAAGGAGAAGCTCAGCAATTGTGGGAGATGAAGGAAGAGACCGAGCCGACAATGATTTGGGGACCAATTTCTGGTCGTCTTTCGAGAGAAATACATACCTCAGTCCGTCCAAGATGCAAAGTGTGCGGAGTTTTATCGACTGAAGCAGTGGGGACAGATGTCGGTGACTGAATACGAAGCAGAATTCACCAGGCTATCATAGTACGGGAAACACCTGATTAGCACAGAAAATCTAAAAGCTCGAAGGTTCGAAGAGAGACTCCACCCCGACATCCATGATGTCATACTGCCAATGCGATTGGTTACATGCGCTGACATAGTTGATCGTGCCATGATCGTGGAGAGGAATGTCAGCAGCAGGAAGAAGTTCACTGAGAAGAAGAAGCGTCGTTTTGACAACTTTGATGGGAAGAAGTCAAGTGATTTTCCACCCAAAAAACAGAATGCGGGACTATCCAATGTTGGGAGGCAAAATAATAATCGGGGCAACAAGGTGCCTAAGTGTAACACTTGCGGTAGTTTCCACTCAGCAAAATGTCGCAAAGCTGCTGGAACTTGCTTTAACTACGGTGAGGAGGGGGACACATGAAAAGGAATTGTCCTAAATTGGTGCGAACTGGAGTGAATGCGGTACCACTAGGGAGAAACATGGTGCAGGCAACTCGGGCAGAACCTAACTTAGTGAACAATCAACGACAAGGCAGAGCTTTTGCCTTAATACTAGCAGACGTGCAGAACACAGAAATGGTAGTTGCAGGTAACTTGTTTATCTGTTAATGCGATACCACTAGGGAGAAACATGGTGCAGACAACTGGGGTAGAACCTAACTTAGTGAACAATCAACGACAAGGCAAAGCTTTTGCCTTAATACCAGGAGACATGCAGAACACAGAAATGGTAGTTGCAGGTAAGCTTGTTTATCTGTTCAGTATCGGCTTATGCTCTTATAGATTCCGGATCAACACATTTATTCATTGCATCACATTTTGCCATGAGACTACCTAAGAAACCCGAACCCCTTGGTTATGATTTGATTGTTTCTCAGCCCATGAGTGGCAAGTATTTGTTGCTCAATTGTATATAGAAATTGTGATGTGTGTTTCGATAATAATCATCTGACAGTCGACTTGATTCCCATGGAGATGGGTCACTTCGACGTTATCCTTGGCATGGTTTGGTTGTCTGCCAACAACGCCACTATCAACTGTGCACATAAGTGTGTTGAGTTTCGAATCCCGGGTTATGTGGCCTTTCGTTTCACGGGGGTTGGCATAGTTCCACCTCTATATTTAGTATTCGCGGCTCAAGCCCGACGACTTTTGATGAAGGGTTGTCATGGGTTTTTGTGCAGCATCTCATCGTCACCAGTAGAAGATACGAAGATATCTGTTATTCCTGTGGTTCGAGAATTTTCGGAAGTCTTTCCGGAGGATCTACCTAGAATGCCAATAGATCAGGAGATTGAGTTTTCTATTGAAGTTGTACCTGGTACGCAACCGATCTCCAAAGCTCTGTATCGGATGGTCCCAGCCGAATTGAAAGAACTGAAAGTTCAATTACAAGAGTTACTTGACAAGGGTTTTATTAGACCGAGCTCGTCCCCATGGGGAGCACCTGTCCTTTTTGTTAAGAAAAAGGATGGAACAATGAGGTTATGTATTGATTACCGGGAACTAAATAAGGTTACAATTAAAAATAAGTATCCATTACCTCGAATCGATGAGTTGTTTGATCAGCTGCAAAGCGCATATGTATTTTTGAAGATTGATTTACAGTCGGGATACCATCAACTGAAGGTGAAAACCGAGGACATAGGGAAGACAACTTTTCGTACTCGTTACAGTCATTACGAGTTTCTTGTGATGCTTTTGGCATGACCAATGCACCTGCTGCGTTTATGGACTTGATGAATCGTGTATTCAAGCTGTTCTTGGACGAATTTGTCATCGTTTTCATCGACGATATACTGATTTACTCCAAGGATGAAAAGCAACATGCAGAACACTTGCGAAAGGTTCTACAGACGTTAAAGGAGCGAAAGCTCTACGCTAAGTTTAAGAAATGTGAATTCTGGTTAAACAGTGTCACATTCTTAGGACACGTCATCAGTAAGGATGGAGTTTCAGTAGACCCACAAAAGATCGAAGCAATTGTCAATTGGCCTCAACCTACCATCGTGACTGAAGTTAGAAATTTTCTGGGACTAGCTGCTATTACCGTAAATTCGTACAAGATTTTTCAAGGGTTGTCGTGCCATTGACTGAGCTAACACGAAAAGGCACACCGTTTGTTTTGGACCAAAAAACGAGAGCAGAGTTTCCAGGACTTGAAGAAGAGATTGGTTTCGGCACCGATCCTTACGCTTCTGACAACGTCGATGGATATGCAATCTACAGCAATGCGTCACGACAAGGCTTGGGATGTGTTTCAATGCAACGTGGGAAAGTCATCGCCTATGCCTCACGACAACTGAAGACACACGAAAGGAACTATCCAACTCACGACCTGGAGCTCGCTGCGATAATTTTTGCCTTGAAAATCTAGAGACACTACTTGTATGGAGTATCGTGCGAAATCTACACTGATCATAAAAGCCTAAAGTACATCCTTACCCAGAATGAGCTTAACTTAAGGCAACGCCCAGTGATTAGAACTAATCAAAGATGACGATGTCAACATTCAATACCACCTAGGAAAAGCTAACGTGGTAGCAGACGCTCCTGAGCAGGAAATTGACAGGAAGGATAAATTGCCTACTCACTACGCAACCAACACTTTTAGAAGAGATGGATCAAATAGAATTGGGAAGTGATAATTCTAGGATCAATTACCACGTACAACGCCATAGTTGCTCAACCTGCCATAATTGACATGATCAGACAAAGACAGAAGGAGAATCTAGAATTGAAAAAAGTTCGAGATGGACTAGAAACAGAAACCACATCTAGATTTCACAGTTACCATGAAATTCTAAATTTCAAGGTAGAGTCTGTGTCCCCGCCATAGAAGAGGTCAAACACCAGATTTTGGACGACGGCCACAAGTCCAGACTTGCAAGTCATCTAGGGATCACCAAGATGTATCAAGACTTGAAGACCGTATATTGGTGGAGGGGAATGAAGAGAGAGATAGCAAAATATGTAAGGAGTTGTTTCCAGTGTCAGCAGATAAAAGCAGAACACCAAAAGCTAGCAGGACTACTTCAACCTTTACCTGTAGCCGAATGAAGTGGGAGCACATCACGATGGACTTCGTATCGGGACTACCACGCCACACCGAAAGGAAACAACATGATATGGGTGATCGTCGATCGATTGACAAAGTTAGCTCATTTTCTACTGGTCAAAAAGACGTTCTCAGTCGACCGTTATGCCTACATCTACCTCGCAGAGATAGTTAGACTACATGGAGTACCTGTATCTATTGTGTCTGACCGAGACCCCGAGATTTGTGTTAGATTTCTGGAGTAGCTTTCAACGAGCCATGGGAACGAAGCTGAACCTCAGTACAGCCTTTCATCCGCAGACTGATGGACAATCTGAGCGGACCATTCAGACGCTAGAAGACTTGCTTAGAGCCTGCGTGATGGATTTTCGAGGCAGTTGGGAAGAGTAAATACCTTTAGTAGAGTTCGCCTACAATAATAGTTACCAGACGAGTATTGGGATGGCACCTTATGAAGCTTTGTATGGAAGGAAATGTAGATCGCCAGTATGTTGGACTGAGGTCGGGGAGAAACAGATCATGGAAGAAGAAATCAGACCAAACATCATTGAGGAAACAACGGAGAAGATCAAGCTTATCTAGGACCGCCTGAAGATAGCTCAAGATAAACAAAAAAGTTATGCGGATAGTAGAAGGAGGAATCTTGATCTCAATATAGGAGACTCAGCATTTGTGAAGATTTCACCTCTGAAAGGGGTCGTTCGATTTGGGAAGCGAGAAAAATTGAATCCAAGGTTCGTGGGACCTTTCAGAATCACTGAGCGTGTCGGACCTGTAGCATATCGACTCACATTAACACCGGAGCTTGCCGGAGTTCATGATGTCTTTCATATCTCGATGCTAAAACTTTATGTGCCAGACTCATCACATGTTCGAGTGCCTGAGTCAGCTGAAGTGCAACCGAATTTGACTTACATTGTAAAGCCCATCCGTATCATGGACAAAAAGGTGAAGCAATTGCGAAACAAAGTCATGCCTCTAGTGAAGGTCTAGTGGGACAATAATGCTAACGAAGAGGCTACTTGGGAAAAAGAGGAGGACATCCGAACTCTCTACCCGCATCATTTTGAAGAAGGTAATGTTTTTTTTTATAACACGTTACTGTAGTACTTCGGTCAAGTTTGGAGGACCAAACTTTTTAAGGTGGGAAGGATGTGAAGACCCGACCCAACTTCTCGCCTTTTGTTTGACACCGTCAATGAACGGAGGTCACATCTCATATTCAATAAGGTCATCAATGTCATGTTAATAAATATTATCTATACTTCGCCATCCGGGGCAAACCTATAACAGAACAATAATTGATAATCCTCTTCGAGTATGTCAAAAATGAAACTCATAAAGATGTATATATATATATTTTTCTTTAGGCAAAACGGATCACATCATTAAACTCAGAATGTCGAAATTAGTCAACAGTGATTAAATGGAATTTTTCTTGAACCGATTTTCGGATAGCCCGTGTGACACCTGAATTTTCTTTTTTTAGTATTTCAATAAATAGAACTCAATAATAATAATAATAATAATAATAAATAAATAAATAAATAAATAAATGAGTAAATAAATGCATAGTTTAGGAAATTGAGAATTAATCGATTAAATTGATTGTGAGACACCGCACGTTAAATATTTTAGTAAGTGGTAAATAATGTTTTATAGTTAGGTGGTGAGATTTTTAGACACGAACCTAACTTATCATTATACGTAATTTTTAGGGATCATTGTGGATTACCAAAGAGGATAATAACCCTTTAAACTTATAATTCAATTCTCAAGACCTAGGTGACTCTTGGTACAGGATAAGGGTTAAAGCCAAGGGTTAAGACTCTTGTATCAGGATAAGGGTCAAAGTAAAAAGGTAAATTAGAGGGGGATAGTGAAATACTGCCACGTATGTGACTGTTGCTTGGGCCTCACACTTTGTGTGGGTATAAATAGTGAAGCGAAGTAGATTGATGAAGCACAAAAACGAAGTAAGTAAAGAGGAGCGTAACAAGTGAGGCCTTGGAGCGCGGGAAAAATAGGGATAAATTTATAGTAGAGGTGAGTTTTATTATACCTTGAGTTACTATTATATGTTTTCTACATGTCTTGAGTTACCATAATATATTTTATGAATGTTTTGAGTTACCATAATTCATTTTATATAACTTATGTTTATAGTTAGGTTAATGTTTCAATTACGTGGATTATTTCCTAAACTCTATTTGCGTAAATTAAAACCCATGGACATGTTTGTTTATATTTTAAAGAATATTTGACTATAACCTTATAAACAATTATTTTCTGCAAGTACCACCACGAGAGTCCCATGCCTTGGGGGACTTAAATAACCATTAGCCCTTGTTTAACCACCTTGTGGTCCCCTGTTTGTCATGGATCGATTGACCCCTGTTCTGATTGTCACTCTAATGACCCCTGTTTTGTTCTATTCTGTACCGTGGTTATAGTTATTTATTTCAGTTCTGCCACTTAATTAATTTATGTATTCAACTCAAATTATGTTAATGTTTTAGCCTAAATAAATATCCATGGCTATTTTGATGCCCCTGTACTCACAGTATAATATTTCTCACTCTGCTATGTGCTTATAGCTGTTACCCCTTTCAGGTGATGAAGTTTAGCGGGATCAAGATGGGGAATAAATCGCTGTGTTGTTTTTTTTTATTTTTAAGATTTCTATCTGTTTTTCTTCCGGACTCTTGTAATACAATAAAGCTCAATTGACTATGTTTGTTTCATTTTATTAAACATTTGGTACCAAATTATTTTATTTTAATTTAACCGCTTGCGCTACAACTACAAAATTATTTGAATTATTTTATGTTTATCTTGTTACGACACCAAGCTTTTGGGTACCGGGTTTGGGTCGTGACAACCCAGATGTCCGCGCACTGCGTTTTATCCGAGCAGTGCAATTTGTGGTGGTAAAATCAGCCACCATGGCTGTAATTTCTTGGTGAGGTGAAAGATATATCTACCTCACTCCTTTTTTTACCACATACTTCACCATTCAATCCTAGCCATTGATCCTACCTACTCCTTTCTTCCTATATATATCCTATATGTGCAGAAACTTTATCTTCTTGCTGAAAATTGGTAGATTTAAGAGAGAAAATCAAACACTTTCATCTTTGTTCTTCAAGCTTCAAGTCTAGGTAAATTCCTCTCTATATCTACTTCAATTCCATAAGTTAAAGCCTTCATTTCTTTCCTTTGATTTTGTGTTACAATGAACCATGAATCTAAATCCTAAAATACAGATTTAGACTTTATTTCCTCCCATTGATATCATGTTGCAATGAACCATGAGGCTAACGCTCAAAACAAGGATTTTACCCAACAAACAGTTTTTTTTCCTGAATAGACAGTCTACTTTGAAAATTCATCAAAAAACATTTAGGCCACTTTAACGGTTGATTTGTGGACCAGAGTTAAATTATAGTGTTATCTTTCCAACCCAATTTGTTTCAACTCGATCCAACGGCTAGATTGTTGTGGAAATGATTTTTTTAGAAATTGCAATGGATCTGGACCAGCTTTGTTTTACTGCCATTCTACCCTGCTTATGAGCATTTTTGAGAGACGAGTCCTTCATGAAAAAGTTTCATAACATCTTGATTGATAACCTTGTAAAATTTCAGAATATTAACCTACGATAATGTAGTTTTTCATACGTTGTGTTTAGATCTCGGTTCCGGTTGATTTTACCAAATTTCGTGTACATTTAGGTGAGTTCATGCTTACGCTTTTTACATGTATTTGAATATAATGACATGCTTTGATCGATGAATTATTTTGGAGCATGAGATTGCATTGATTTATGAATAACCGAATAAACATATGATTTTGAACTTTAGCAAGTATGCCTATGATTGGAAAAGTACCTTGAATACATTTTGAAAATCATGTTATGTTTTAGAAAACGTGAGCTAACGGGATAAGCCGACTCACACGTATTGCTTATATACATATTGTTTTTATGAAGCCATGGTTAAGACATTGTTATAAAACTCTTGCAAATGTAATAACCTACATTCGAACGGAACATCCCGGACGTTGGGGGAAATTAAAGATACCAACGGGTGAGGCGTTATAAGGGTGGTTGTTGGGACGCGGCCATCGTCCCTTGGCATGATCATGACCACTTGATAGTAGTATGGGTAGCTCCTTACTTTTCTGGCAGCGTATCCAGTTGAATGGACATATGTATGTATATTTTGATATATATATATATATATAAGAGCATTTATTTTGTTTTTTCAGCCATCGGGCTTCTGAACATGAACAGTTATGCTTGAAACTTGAAATATTTATGTTTGAACCGTGGCAAACTTGTAAATTGTGTAAATATGTTCTCACAAGCTTTACAGCTCACGGGTGTATTACTAACCCATTTCAAGTAAGGAGAATGCTTAGTGGATAACCAAAGGCCTATTTTTGTGGTGTCTCATGGCCTGGGATGGATTCTAGACCTATAGTTTATATAAGTCATGTATTACCTCGTTTGTTGGCATAGGGCCAAGTTATTGTTGTAACTTAACTTTCCTTTTATGACTTGTATGACGTATATAACAACGCTTTAGTTAAATGTAATCACCTATTATTTGCGATGATTTATTTATTTGTTCTCTAAACTAGTTAGTAGTAGGCCTAGGGTGCGAGATGAGGCGTTGGCCGGTCGCAATTCCGATTAGCCCCTATTTCGGGTCGTGACACATTCTATCTACTGCAGCCAAATTAAAGCAAGATAAAAAAGTAGGATAATGTGAAAGAAAAGAACACTTACTTGTTTTTGTCCGATGGGAATGTTTCTTTCCTCACACAAGACCAGTCCCGAGCTTTACACTTATTATGCTCCAATGTTTTAATCGCTAGTAGTGCAAAGTTCCTAATCAATTTTATAAGCACAAAGATTCCGTTTGGAAAAAAAAAAAAAAAAAATTGAACATATAGGGTTTGTTTTGGTTTGATATTACAACAGATATTGGTTGGGTTGACTATCTATTTCAATAGATAAAGATTGGTCTGGTTGTTTTTTTTCCTTGGTTCATATATAGATATTTTTGTTGTTGTTGTTGTTGTTGTTGTTGATGATGAATAGATTAAAAAAAAATTAAATAGATAGATTTAAACAAATAAGTTAAAATTTAAGCAGATAAAAAATTTGAAATTTGGACAGTTGATAAAATTTTTTTGAACAAATAGAAAAAATTGAATAGATAGAAATTTCAATAGATAAAAAATTTGAATAGATAGAAATTTTAATAAATAAAAATTTGAGTTAATTGCCTAAAAGCCCTATTTACAAATGTTATGGTTAGGACTGCAAATGAACCGAGCTGTTCATGAACAAGCTCAGCTCGTTAAGCTCGACTCGTTTATCTTTATTTAAATTATATAATAAATATATTATTTATATATTTTATATATTAAATAATATAAATTCATTTTTTATATATTAAATAATATAAATAATATTTTTTATTTAAATATTTATATTTAAATAATATGAAAAAAAATTATCTAGCCGAGCCGAGCCGAGCTCGAGCCCAGTTCCTTATCGAGCTAAGCTCAAGCTCAATAAACAAGCTTGATAAGTAAATGAGCCGAGCTCGAGCCCAGCAAAGCTCGGCTCGGATCGGTTCGGTTCGTTTGCAGCCCTAGTTATGATAACTCAAGTCCTATTTAAGATTTTTTGAACTAATAAGTCTTATTTAGTAATACTGATAATATTATTAGTTTTTTTCAATTTTTAAAATTAAAAACATTATCAATTTTATATAGTAATGTTTTAGATAATTATTTCACTAACTGATAAAAAAAAAACAGAGTATGAGATTAAACGTTCTTACCCTTCTACTTATTGGGTTGATTCAACTATTTAATAAAACCGAGAACATTAACAGGCTTTTTTCCAATTTTAAATACTGAGAACATTATCAATTTTTTCATTTTAGATTTTTTTTTTATATATATAATTTTGCACATCAATGTTCCATCATCATACTCCTTTATAGATACAAAATTTTGAATTTTACACAAAAAAAATAATTCATTTTTTTTTTATAAAAAAAATAGACATTAGTTCCTGTTTTTTTTTTTTTTTTTGCACATAATTTTTTTTTTTTTGAAATTTTGAAAGTTGATGTTTTAAAGTTTTGAAAATCAAAACAAATGTCAAATAATCATGTTCCTTTATAGATGATCATAAATGATGGACAATTATTGTTTGAAAGGCCATTCCAACTATTAAAAATTTAATGGGACTTGAAGGACAAAAAAATCTTAGTTAGGACTAAAAATGAAATATAAGTTCATAAATTAAGACTGGTATTTTAGTTAGGACTTAATGAAGTATAAGTTTATAAATTATGACTGGTGTGTTCATGCCTCTAAAACTTTTGAATAGATAAAAAAAATTTGAACAAATAGAAATTTTAACAGATAAAAAATTTCAATAGATAGCTAATGGAAAGTCAAACAAATAAAAAAAAGTCAAGAAGTAAAATTAAAAACAAAATGTTTTCTAGAACTTCTCACCAAACTATTTTGGGATTTTTGGTGAAACCCCTCTTTTGGGCCTTTTTATTAGGGTAAAGGATAACCCAATCAATTTTCTTTCAAAAAGCCCCTGAGTAGGAAATGCCTACCTTAATAAGGACATTTCATATTTTCTATTTTTTAAAATCTCAATATTGCCCCTCTATATATACGCGTATCATACATTTAAAATATTTGAAATCTGAGCTGAAGATCTCGTGGGAACGAAATCAGGAACGAAATCGATGAAAACGATCTCCAAATCTGAAGATCTCGTAGCCGAAGATCTCTCACTTGGTCAACAATAGATGATCTCGCCGCCGACGATCAATACTCTCAATTAAACGAGAATTTCATTGAGATTTGTGACTATTGATTGAGTTTTAGAGGTTTTTCTTCTCAATTAGGTATGTTGATTTGTTGATTAATTTTTTTTTGTTTTTGTTTGTTTTTTTTTTTTTTTTGGACTTATTTTTGTTGTGTTTGATTTGATTTCGTTTGACAAAATCAGAGTAAAATTTTACTCTGGTTCTATTACTCTGTTTTTTGTTTCAGAGAATGAAGGTAAAATTTTACTCTGGTTCTATTGCTCTATTTTTTATTTAAGAGAATTAGAGTAAAATTTTACTCTGGTAAGTGCTCTGTTTAGAATGAGAGTAAAATTTTACTTTGGTGTTAGAATGACAGTAAAATTTTACTGTCAAGAGGTGGTCATTGCCAAACACTTCAGCCGCCACAAACACTGTCTCCGTTGACGTTGATCATGTTTGTTGCAACTTTTGCTTAGGTAAAAATAGCTTAGATAAGCAAAAATTTTGATTATTAAAAAGATATGGGAGATATGTTATTTCGCTTATGCGTTTTAGTTATCAATTTCTAACTAGCAAAAAATTGCATCAAACAAGTTCATTGTCTGCAAATAATACCATTTCTATAAAGTACAAATTTACTATGTTGTTGAATAGTTGTCTATGGGTGTGATGAGCCTGCGATTTCACAGTAAAATTTTAGTTTATTTCAGAGTAAAATGTTGCTTTTAGATTAAAATTTTACCTTATATCAGAGTAAAATTTTTTACTTTTGTGCAGAGTAACATTTTACTTTTAGATTCAGAATCTAACATTTTACTTGTTTTTCAAAGTAAAATTTTATTTTTATACAGAGTAAAATTTTACTTTTAGATTCAGAGTCTAACATTTTACTCGTTTTTCAGAGTAAAATTTTACTTTTATACAGAGTAAAATTTTACTTTTAGATTCAGAGTGTAACATTTTACTCTTATTCAGAGTAAAATTTTACTTTTATACAGAGTAAAATTTTACTTTTAAATTCAGAGGGGTAACATTTTACTCTTAGATTCAGAGTGTAACATTTTATTCTTATTTCAGAGTAAAATTTTACTTTTATACAGAGTAAAATTTTACTTTTAGATTCTTTCTGCAACATTTTACTCTTATTTCAGAGTAAAATTTTACTTTTAGATTTATGTCTCAAGTTGTGTTGGTGACACACTGTATGAGTTGTCAATCTTTGGCAAACCAAATAGTAAAAATTAACTCTAAAATATAGTACAATGTTACAGTAAGCCACAATAAAATTTTATCAATTCAAACTAAACACAAATTGACTTTTGGACTTACTTTGATAGTAATAGTAAAATTTTACTTTGATAGTGACAGTAAAATTTTACTTTGATTGACAGTAAATTTTTACTGTTAATTGATTGCAGATTTGTAAAATGATTCTACCTCTTATGTTGTTATGCAAGTATGGTAATCGTACCATTGTGTTCAAGGTTGTGTCAAACTGCACGTTGAAGGATTTAACTGATTTCTTAAGTTGTAAATTGAAGAAGTTTGACAGTAGTGGTTGCATACTATTATCGTAGTATTTTCCTGGACATTCGCAATGCATGATTGATGATGATTCTGATTTTCAGAATATGTTGTCGCTTGTTTATCCCCTTGGTGTTGACCGGGTTGATGTGATTATTACTAAAATGGGCATTCCAAATGAAAAATATGGAGTTGGAGAATCAGGGGACGCTAGTGGATCCAACATTACTGATGATGAAATGGATTTACTCCATATGTTTTGTCAATATGAAGAAAGGACTTTGTTGTCCTGTGGATGGGTGAATGGAATTACTCATGTAGGTCAAAGATTTATTGGAGGTGCAAAGGATTTCCGGACTGCATTACGTAAATATGCCATTAAGATAGGATTTGAGTTTGTGTATGTGAAGAATGAGAAGTGTCGGGTCACTGCTGTGTGTTTAATGCGAGAGTCCAAAGCTTGTTTATGGCGAGTACATGCATCTCTAGAAAGTGCTAATAATTTTTTCTACATTAGGACTCTACATGATGAGCATACTTGTGGAGCTGCAGTTCGTACTTCTAAAAACTTAATGATGAGTTCAAATTTGGTTGCAAGTTTGATTGTTAATGAAGTTCATGGGAATCTCCAAACTCGTCCAATTGATGTTGTGCGTCAATTTACAGATCAATACGGGCTCACCATTACGTACAATCATGATTGGTTGGGAGTTGAGAAAGCTAGGACTACTACTTTTGGAGATTTCTCTATGTCTTATGATGAGATTCGATGGTATATGGTTATTGTGATGAGCACAAATCCTGGTAGCTATTTGCGTCTTGACTATAACCATCAAAGTGGACGGTTCAAGAGGTTTTTTGTTGCATTTAATGCTTCCATTCAAGGGTTTAGGCATTGTCGTCCTCTATTGTTTATCGATGGAACTTTTCTAAAGGGGAAATATAAGGGCACCTTGTTAACAACTACAGCGAAGGATGAGAATCAAGGTAGATATTACTATAGTTTATTCAAAAGTAACATGTTACTTATTTTCAGAGTAACATGTTACTGTTATTCAGAGTAAAAATCTACTATATTTGTCCTTTTCGTTTAATATACTTACTAATTGTAAAATGTTATTTTTTAGGTTTTTTTCCTCTTGCAATGGCAATTGTCGATACGGAGACTACAAACAGTTGGGAATGGTTTTTTATGCATTTGTCGAATATATTGTTGGATGAAAGACCAATTACCTTCATATCTGATCGGAACACAGGACTTTTGGAGGCTTTATCCAAGGTTTTACCTACTGCTTACCACTATTTTTGTCTCTAACACTTGAAGGCCAATTTGAGGGATAGGTTTTCCAATCCAAGTTTTAGCAATACTTTTAGGAGTAGAATAGTTTTTTTTTGTTTTCTTCATGTGCTTATGCTCCGATAGTGGGATGTTTTAATCAGTGCTTGAAAGAATTACAAGATGAGGGAAAATGGATCGTTTGTAGGTTTCTATCCAATTTGCCCTATGACAAGTGGACTAATGCATATTTTAAAGGACAAAAATACGGTGAAATGCACTCGAATGTGGCAGAGTCTTTCAATTCATGGATCCGTCAAGCTCGTCATTTGCCCACTACGAAGAAGATTGATTCAATTAGGTTGAAGATCATGGATTTGATGTCGAGAAGGAGAGAACAAGCTAAGAAATGGAATACTTTTCTTTGTCCGAAGATGGATTCAACATTAGTAAATGCTCTTAAAAGTGGAAGAACTTGGTTGGTTAGTCGTTCAAGTGATCATGTTTTTGAGGTTCAATCCCGGTCATCGGTTAGCGTTGACCTCTTGAATAAAACTTGCTCATGTTACCAATGGCAATTGAATGGATTTCTTTGTGTTCACGCGGCGACCGCTATCCAAAAGAGCGAAGGTGATTTGTATGCACATGTGGAACCATTTTATTACACTAGCAAGTTCAAATATTGCTATGTTGAGTCCGTTTATCTAATACCCATTGTTGAGAAACCTCTTGTAGCTATGGATGATCCTGTTGTCCTTCCTCCAATTTGTAAGAAGCCACCTAGTAGGCCGATGAAGAATAGGATCGTATCTAGGGGTGAGAAGATAAGACGAGTACAGTGTGATAGACGCGAGAAGTACGGTCATAATAGGAAGACTTGCAAGGAGACATTGCCGTGAAAGACATTATTGATTTTATAACAGAAGTATGAAAATAATGTAGTTCTTGTGCAATAAATAGTCCATAGCAATAATAGTATAGTCTTTTTAGACTAGATTTGTAGGGAGACATTGCAATAAAAGACATTTTTACTATATTCTTGAATGGTTGTCTGTTCTAGTTTCTGATTTGCTTTATGGTTGAGTTTGACATTTAAATATTTTTTTTTAATGTGGTTGAATAAGTTTCATGTAAATGAACTTATAATGGAGTTTGTTCAATAGGTGTGAAGGTTTGAAATGACTGTGCTCAACTTGTGCTTTCAAAGTAAAATTTTTCAGTATTTTAGAGTAAACTTTTACTTTATTGCAGAGTAAAATTTTACTTTTTCCAAAGTAAAACATTGCCTTCACTCACATGAAAGTAAAACTTTACTGCCTTTTAAAGTACAAATTTACTATGTTGTTGAATGGTTGTCTATGAGTGTGATGAGCCTGTGATTTCACAGTAAAATTTTACTTTATTTCAGAATAAAATTGTCACGCCCCGAACCCGCCCCGAGAGGTTTGGTGACGAGACCGGCCAGTAATCCTAGATTACCACAGGCCTTTCTGTACATAACATAAATAAACGGGGCTCGCGGAAGCGAAAACAAAGAAACTAATAGTCCAAAGAGCCGTGCATTTATATGAACATACATTACATGCCAAAAATGAGTTAATTACCCACATTCATTACATACCATGATCTAGTACAACACGTATCATTCAGTTACAACTGTACAACAAAAACAAAACAAGAGCTCACAAAACGGCCTTCCAGGCCTCGCCCCAGTTCAGAGGCACATAAACTCATGGTAGGCTTTCAAAACGGCGGCTCGACTCGAGACTCCGCCTAGGCTTGACTACCTGAATGCTCACCTATAATACATAAATACAAACAATGAGCTAAAGCTCAGCAAGTAACATTAAAGTAAAGGGTTAGTGAACAAACTCCAACATTCTTTATAAAACCATAAACGTGACATGCACAATCATAATCAGTCAACAGTCAACGTATAAGAACATAAGTAATGGCATACTCCACAGAACCTTTCATAACTTTCATAACAGTCTACAGTCTAACGAGATCTCGAGACTGGTCATGGGCCTTCATCTTCATGCTCTACCATGTTTCACATCATGGCCCTACATGTTCATGTCGCTCCCTTGACCTAACTATCTATGGATGCCGTACTAGATTCGCAATCAGGACATTCGTTCACAGTTTAAAATCACCTTTCAAAACATATCATATCATAACATATCACTTTTGAACATACTTTCATAAGAACATATCATTTACAGAAATGTTACTTACAGCGGGTTTCCGATACCGATTACACGGTCTTCACGTTTTATCCTGCAAACATAAACAGTATAACACATTTTTTATCATTCATCAAATCACATAGTTCATGCCATTTCCTTTCTTCTTTTACATTCTTTCATATTCATTTCATGCTCATGGGATGCTAAATGATGCAATTAACATGTTAAAATCACGTAATTTCAACTTCCCAAGATTTTCTGGAAATAAGCCCTTCCGCTCGAGCTCAACTTTGGCCGCTCGAGCGGCCAGTACAATTTCCCCAAAACTGCTGAGAGGTCGATATCTACGCTCGAGCGGGATTCCCTCTGCTCGAGCGGACCATGCAAAAATGCGAAACTCTGGTTCTTCTTCCAAGCTTCCTCCCTTTCTTCCCTTTTGCAAAACCACTTTCAATTTCATGAAATCAAAGTCTCAAGGCACTTGATAAACATCATAATTTAACTATTATGTCTTCAATTCAGATCCCACATAGCTCATAAACAAGATCAACCCATAAGTTAAGATGAAAATCCATGAACATATACATACGAGCTTCCTATCTCTATAGCCATGGAGTTTTGAGGAAGAACCTCCTTTAAGCCAAATAAACATGAACCAAACCCTTCTAAACCATGATCTTAAGTTAAACATGCAAGAATCAACAATCCATTTCAAGAATTTAAAGAAAATCCTTACCTCTTTAGCTTGATTTCCCCTTTTCCTTTCTTTCTCTTCTTCTCCCTTGATCTCTCTCTCTCTCCCCGAATTCTCTCTTCTCTCTCTTTCTCTAGATTTTTCTTCTCTCTTTTGTTTGAGTTAAAAAGGTAGCCATCCTTATCTTTATATCATATATATATCACAATTATAAAATTTGTGCTCAAAACTTGGAGCCAAACAAGGCCTAACGAATCAGACGAAATTCAGTCCTCGATTTATTTTCCCAAATAGTTCTAAAAATTCACGGTATCACATAGATGCGTTCAATTTCATTTTCTGTACCCATTACGGTCATCAATTTCAGTCCCGAAATTATAATTCCAACAGATATTTTCCAAGTCAAACAGATATTCTTCAATTAATTCGTCTAAACACGTAATTAATTACCGATAATTATGACGTACATTTCGGGGTCATTACAAAAATGTTACTTTTAGATTAAAATTTTACCTTATTTCAGAGTAAAATTTTACTTTTATAGAGGGTAAAATTTTACTTTTGTGCAGAGTAACATTTTACTTTTAGATTTAGAGTCCAAATTTTACTCGCCCATCAGAGTAAAATTTTACTTTCATACAGAGTAAAATTTTACTTTTAGATTCAGAGTGTAAAATTTTACTCGTTTTTCAGAGTAAAATTTTACTTTTGTACAAAGTCTAACATTTTACTCGTTTTTCAGAGTAAAATTTTACTTTTATACAGAGTAAAATTTTACTTTTAAATTCAGGCTGTAACATTTTGCTCTTAGATTCAGAGTGTAACATTTTATTCTTATTTCAGAGTAAAATTTTACTTTTATGCAGAGTAAAATTTTACTTTTAGATTCTTTTTGTAACATTTTACTCTTATTTTAGAGTAAAATTTTATTTTTATGCAGAAAAAAATATTACTTTTAGATTCAGAGTGCAACAATTTACTCATATTTCAGAGTAAAGTAAAATTTTACTTTTATGCAGAGTAAAATTTTACTTCATTTCAAAGTAAAATTTTACTTTATTTCAGAACATATGTTAGCCTCTTAGAAAAACATTTCCAACCTGCACCAAAATTTACCAAAACACACAAACTCCCCTGATGATCATTATGCAATCTTTGTGCAAAAATAATCTAACAACACAACTACATATATCATCAAAGATACATAAGTATAACCTATATCATTGTATTTTATCCATAACAACGTTCATTCCTAGTCAAAACAATATCCTTTTATAATAATGTATTAATCACCAAACCACAGTAAAATTTACTAGAACAATAGACATAGCATGTACTATCTAATACTCTTTTAGTATTCTTTCACTTACAATTACTTTTTCACCATTCTTTCACTTACAATTACTTTTTCACCATTCTTTCATTTACAAAAACCGAAATTACATACATCATTCACAGTAGTTCCCCAGAAGTTGTCCACATTGTTATCCTTGAGGTCTTAGCTCTTGCCCATTTTTTTTTTGAGGTTGAATTGTTTCTCAGTCCATATTTTTGGATAATCATTCAAAAATTGATGTACTATTGACGCTTAGAAATTGTTAATTTCATCATCTTCCATAGAATTTGTAATAGGCTCATCTCTTATGATTTGGCGCATGATATAACATACAATAATTCCGCAATCAACACTGTTAATAAAAATCAATATCTTATAGATTTAGTCAAATTTGAAAACTACCAATTCAAGCATGTAATAGTAACGTGAAATACTTACGATGTTGGGCGTTGTTGTGGACTATCTTTCACCAAAACCAAGTTTGCAAACTTTCTTCTACCTCTCTTCGTTTTATTGGCCAACTTGTTCTCCACATATGTTATCTAACATCATTGCATAATTGTTTGGTCATGATTGAATTCAAGAATAAAACACAGCAAAAAATTACTGTTAATATGATGCAAAGCACTTACAATCTTTTTTGCATCCTTAAGGTAAGGATCTTCTCTGTTGTCTCTTGGCCTTAAAGAATTGTAATATCTCCACTCATCAAATTCAGTGTCAAATACAAGAAGTGTCCAGTGGTAGGGTTTTTCTTCCTTCTTGTTCCCATTGAAGTTCATGCAAAAGTGAAGGTATCTGTATCCACTCAAATCTTGCTCAAGCACTTCGTCAATTAAATGATTTCTCAAATCTCCATAACCCCATTTCACTAGCGACTGCATTTAATCATATAAGAGTGTCATGTCTCAAGTTGTGTTGGTGACACACTGTATGAGTTGTCAATCTTTGACAAACCAAATAGTAAAAATTAACTCTAAAATATAGTACAATGTTATACTAAATCACAGTAAAATTTTATCAATTCAAACTAAACACAAATAGATGGCTTACCGGACAAAGGCTTGAGAAAAAGAATGACTCATTCTTTTCTGGCTTCTTCGCTTGTTGCTCAATCTGAAGCATTTCTACAAAGTTGTCAATGACCTATAAAAACAAAAATCAATTAAATATATGTTAGTAAAATGAACTATTTTTAGTTATTGAAGTGAACACTAGTCATTGAAAATTGTATGGCCACTTACATTATTTGCAGTATCACCATCTCCCAGAATTGCATCTACATTATGCAATGTAACATATACTCCATTTCCTGTGCCGGACCATATGATTACACTAGTCATAAGGTAAAAAAAATGTTGATTAACACGTTGCAATTTGATAACAGTAAAAATCTGTTGTTTGATAAAATTAAAATAGTCTTACTTTGTGGTTTCGAAATTTTAAATCTTGTTTAGTAGACACTTATCATTCTCATCAAGCAATTTGCATATTACAGCCTTATCTGGAAACAAAACCCTTTAAACCGGCTTTGGTTGGCTTAGAGGCAAGTTGTCAACACAAATCACTTCATTTGATATCACTTCAATCGCTTGTTTTGTGGTCTTTTTTTTCTTTGCCTCTCTTGGCTCACATTCAAAATCAGACATCTCTTTTTTCTTCCTCGCCTTGATTTTGATTTTCTTGACAATAGATGTTTGCAATGGCTCTAGGACTATAGGTGTTTCTTTCAACGTAGTTTGAATCCCAAAGTTTTGCTCTTGCTCTACTCCTTTAACATGTGGCATTTCTTTAGAAGCAAAAGCTTGGGTAGCCGCATGAACTGCATTTTCTTCAATCTGTTCAACCAACTGCTTATTTTCAGATTCAAGTACTTCAAACTCCTTTCTCAGTTTCTTCATTTCTTTCTCTGTGTTGCTCATCTTTTCCATCATTTCTTTTGTTTTTGCCTCTTGATCCTCTTGTATTTTTTGCATTGTTTCCCTCATTTTCTTCAGTTCTTTAACCAATGACATATTCTCACTTTTCAGCCTCTTGTTTTCTTTTTGAACTCGTTCTAATTTCCCAAGATCAATGAAGTCCTTCAAAGGTTGATCATTTCCTAAAGCTTCAGTTACATGATCTTCATTTTCTTTAGTCTCCAAATTTTCCTCCATGTCCGATGCATCTTCTTCCTCATCATTGCGAATGAGATCCATTTCTTCTCTGGAAATGGGCTTCAGTTCATCGTGATTTACCTGCATTTGAAAAATAGAAAAAGAAAATAACAGCAATGAAGCAAACTTTAACCACCAGAGTAAAATTTTACTATGTTTCAAAGTAAAAGTTTATTCTGATTGTAAGTAAACTTTTACTCTAATTTTAAGTAAACTTTTACTCTGTTCAAGAGTAAGTAAAATTTTACTCTGATTGTAAGTAAAAGTTTATTCTGATTATAAGTAAACTTTTACTCTGATTTAAAGTAAACTTTTACTTTGTTCAAGAGTAAGTAAAATTTTACTCTGATTGTAAGTAAAAGTTTACTCTGATTGTAAGTAAACTTTTACTCTGATAATAAGTAAACTTTTACTCTGTGCAAGAGTAAGTAAAATTTTACTATGTTTCAAAGTAAAATTTTACTCTGATTGTAAGTAAAAGTTTACTCTGATTGTAAGTAAACTTTTACTCCAATTTTAAGTAAACTTTTACTCCAATTTTAAGTAAACTTTTACTCTGTTCAAGTGTAAGTTTTATTATGTAAGTATAATTTTAAGCAAAATGAACCAGTAAGGCTGAGTTTGGAAAATGATACCTCTTCGGGCTTTAGTGTTTGCAATGACATCTTCATTAGCTTTTTCCTCAACGTTGATAAGTCTCATCAAAGGAGCCTTTGACACAAATTTTTTCCTTGAGGTTGAATGAGGGTAGTATGCTCGCATAACCAGTACTATAAAATAAAAAATCGAAATTAGTTAATTCTCTAAAGATAGATTGCATAATATTTCAAGTAGTTCAATTTACTTACCAAAAGAAGAAGTACACATCCAATTACATTTTCAGGACTTCCTGATGAAGAATGGATGGAAGTAGTCAACGTGGATACAACTGCAGTCGACCATGCATATGAATTCATCATTTCCAAATCTTCTACAAGGGCGACAAAAGCCCATCCAACTGTTAGACCAGTTGTTGGTAATAGCAAAGTTGCCACAACAAACAAACACATTATTCGGGCAACATCCTCAACATCAAATGTCGTTGTACCTTCCAATGCATCTCCTAATGCCTCTCGCAAACTCTTTACGGATATTCTTGACATATTACGAAACCTTCTCTGCACAAAAGCTGATTCTTGTTTCTTCCCATATGAGACGTCTACTTTTTTCGTTCCCAATTTTATCCCAAAAATAAAAGTAACGTCACTGTCCCGTATGTCACACATTTTCCCCCCAAGCTTAAATCCCTTTGCATGAAAGTCATAACATTTGATCACATCCATGACATTATCATCAACTTTCTTGAACTTCTTTAACACCACATCTTCTTTCTTCCAAAAAGATTTAAACAACATCCTAAAAGGTGTTCTCTCGAGGGTAGTAATATGTCTTTCAGTGAGCCTCGTGTCTCGCATTAGGTTTATTAGTGAAACAATATTTGACCTATATTGTTTTACATAGTTCTCCCTCTCCTGTACTACGTGTACAATATTTAACTTTGAAGGTTTTGTTGTTGAAGGCATTGGATTGCTTTCATTACAGCCTTCATTATCACTAGCATTGGATTGAACTTCTTTACTACTTTTGCTTTTTTTTTTTAGGGACTTTCTTCTGTTGTATAGCTGTTGGTGGAACTTCAAAATCATCATCATCATCATCACTACATTTGCTTCTTGTAACAACCATTTTAAAATAGTAAAAAGTTTTCCTATATCAACAGTGTAACATTTTACTTTAAATAACAAAGTGACAAAACAAATAAGCATTAAAGAAAATACACGAGCATTGTAATGAGACAATAAAGTTTTACTCTGTTTGGCAGTAAAACTTTACTTTTATTGAAAGTAAAATTTTACTCTGATTGGAAGTAAAATTTTACTCTGAACAATACCCTAGGAAATAAACCAAAAACACATACAAAATTTATAGAACCAAGAATCAAGAAAACCTTGTCTCAATTTTGACTATACGCAATATAGTTCTGAAATTAACATGTACAATGCACATTCAAACCGAAATCAGAGAAATGACGAAACGACAATCACATTCACATACATAAATACATACATATATATATACAAATTGATATGCACATTTATGTAACGAGCAAATACTAGAGTTAAAGTAAAATTTTACTCTGTTTATAAGTAAAACTTTACTCTCATTGTAAGTAAAATTTTACTCTAGTTGGAAGTAAAATTTTACTCTGAAAAATTCATGAAGCAAGTGAAATTGAAAGCATTGAAATTGCAGGACCAAAACACTACATAAATCAAAGCAACAAAATTGAAGCAAAACTGCATACACCATTCTAAAATACCTAAATTAGTTTTCAAAATTTTAAAACCTTAACATTCTCACATAATTTAGTAATTTAAAGTATTTTAAGATAGTGATAAAAATTTTAGAACAGATGATCCTTAGTATAACCCAAAATCCCAAACTCTACTCACCCTAATGCGACAATGAAAAAAAAAAAAAGAAAAAAAAAATCCTTAGCAGCCTTACAATCCCACCCCGTACTATGCCAACGAAATCTCATACACCACTAGCAAAATGAAAACAAACCCAGACAGACTTCATAACATCAAAAAACTAGCAGAAAGGGGAAAAAATCACTTGCAAAATGTGTGTGCAAGAAACAGAGTAAAGCATAATGTGGAGTTCGATTCGAGCGCAAGGGACGAACCTGTAACGTTCCAGGAGTAGAAAGACAAAGTAGCTCTAGAGAGCGAGAGTAATGAGACTCAGAGAAGGGTTTTCAATCGATGCTAGGGTTTTCGAATGAGGCTAGGGTTTTCGAATGAGGATATTCAGAGGAGTGTTGTCAATCGATGAAACAGAGTGAGGGGAGAAAAACGGTGGGATTGTTTCATATTTCCCCACTTATATGGAAGGACATTTCAGTCAATTCATAATATTTTTTTAATTGAGGGGCTTTTGGACTCATTGTTTTATTCTGCGGGTTTCACACAAAATAAGTCCAATGGGAGGGGCTTTTCACCAAAAATCCCAACTATTTTATAAAGTATAGATCTTTCATCAACAAAAAAATATTCGTTGTACCTAATACCTTATACCCTTCTTATATTGGATTTATCACCAATTAATCCTAATTTTCTAATAAAAATTAATTTTAAAATTTAAGCTAAATTCAAATCCAATCACATAACATGATTCAAAAATTAAAGACAATCTTTTCATATAAGGTCAAATGCCAAGTGTAGACACCCATTTTTGACCGTCCTCAAGACTTGGACGTCATCGTTTGAACACTCGATGATCATCTATGCTCGTGTTCGTTTTGAGTTCCCGGAGGTCTCGACCGCGCGCCTTGCCTCAAGATCTCTCAACTTGACTGTTTTGTGCTTGGTCGTGGACCAAGCACTTGTGCTTTTGCTTTTAAGGGAAGAGGGTGGCTTGTTGGCCATTTCCTGTAACAACCCTCGTTATTGTTTACCGAATAACCACTGATTACCGCTAAACTGAAACTGATTAAGAGTGGAAATGGAACTGATTAAAATACTGAACTAACTGACTGAAAACTGAAACCGATTGATTGACTGTATCTGTTTGAATTGCATTCTATCTGTTCGACTGTTTGAATATCTGTTCATGTTTATATATTTAAACTGCAAATTGAAGGCCTTATCGGCGGCCGAACCCGAAATTGATTAGTGATTTGTAATCGCCATAATTTATGTGATTTTATGGTACATTTGTCTGAAAATTGATTTAGTATGATTAAATAAGATTAAATATTGATCAATTGCTAGTCTTGGACTAATTTACCAAACTAACCCTTAGTGGTCCACTCAATGCAATATATTTGAGCCTCATTATACACTTAGGCAACATTTTGCTCAGCCATTTTCATGCTCTTGCCGACTTGAGAGGGAAAGAGGGAGAGAAAGCTTGAGTTCTTCACAATTTGCCTAGAAACTTGAAGAATTTGTAGGAGATTTGCATATTTGAGCTTGTGTATCTTGCATTCAAGGCCTAGGTAAGGATTTCAACCTCTTAATTGTGTCTTAAAGTTGGTTCTTGCATGATTCATGTCATATTGATGGAGTTTAGAGCTATAACATGGGTTAAATGTTGAATTGTAGCTTGATTGTTGCATGCATGTTACCATTCTTGAGTTTTGAGGTTGTAAGTTCATAATTCCTCACATGCATGTCCATCTTTTGATCATACTCCATGAGTTCATCTTGTTTGTGGAGGTTTGAGCTCTTTTGAACCAGCATTAAAGCTTTAAAAATGATTTAAGCCCATGCATGTTCATTTGAATTGTTGTCATGAAGATTGGTTTGAAATTGGGGTTGAATTAAACACCCTTGGGCTTTGATTTCTCAAATTGAGCTTCAAATCATGTGATTCTATGTCTTTGCAAAGGTTTTCCAGAAAATGGGCCCAAGAGGATCGATTTTGGTGTTTGAAAACTTGGTTTTGAACTTGGAGTTCGAATCTGGGTTTTCCAGATTTTGGTCGTCCGCTCGAGCGGGGAAATCAAGCTCCTAGCACTTTGGCCTTGTTTACAATCCGCTCGAGCGGGAAAGTTGGCGCTCGAGCGGGGCCTTGTGTCTCACGCTCGAGCGGGAGTCGAGCGGAGAATTCACCCATCCAGTACTTTTACAGTACGCTCGAGCGGGATAGTTGCCGCTCGAGCGGGTACCTTTGTTTACAGTCCGCTCGAGCGGGGAAGTTGGCGCTCGAGCGGGACCTTGTTTCACTGAAAATTCTGAAAATATTTTCTGTGTACATCTTTGCATCCTCATTCCATCCTAGACATTCTTAGGCTTAGTTTTAGACATCTTAGTGAGAATATAGATGTAGAACACACCGAGGCATAATAGGGAGTTAATAATTATCTTTCCCAACTGTGAAACTTAGAGTGTGTTCAATCTGTTAACTGTATAGGGTTGGCATTCCGAGGAGACGCTCTAGCCTACTGTAGCCTAGAACTCTGTGAGTAACAATTGTGTAAAGATATGTTCAAAATGATTATCTTCTGAATACTGAACTGAACTGTTTACTGAACTGATATTGTCTACTGAATGAATGTATGTCCTATATTCTGAACTGTACTGTGACATCCTTAGCACCTACTGTTTACTATTACTGTTACAGAGATCTCTGTCAGTTCCCTTGTGGAACCACTACTGTTTATTGATTGATGGCCATCATTACTGTTTGGTCTTTAAGACCTACTGCTTACTGTACTGTTATGCTAACGGATGTACCACATATGACTGATTGACTGAAAGACTGGAATACTGATTTAATAAATTGTTTTCATTACTGTAAGGACATTCATTCTAAACCTCTTTACGCTTTATGTTATTCACTGGGCTTTAGCTCACTGCTCATATATATATGTAGGTGTATAGGCACCAGACCGCAGCTAGGAGCGTCGGGGTAACTCCAGTTTTGTCAAGCCAACCACTGTGCCTCACTGTGAGGTTCCGAGCCTGCCAAGCTTTGGCTTAGGGGTCTTTTTATTTCCCCGTCTGTCTTGTACTGTTTTTGTAATACTGTATAGACTGTTACCGTACTGCTTAATAGGGATTAAGTCCTTGTACTGTATATTGTGAATATTGTGCATACTATTTGGTACTGTTCCGTATAAATGTATAAAAAATCTTTTTGGCATACAGACTGTCACAGCTCATTGGACATTGTTTATTTACTGTATTGGCTTCCGCCATGCCCCTGTACTCTGTTTTACTGTCTTACTGTTCAGTAGGCCTTTGGTAATCTCGGATTACTGGCCGGTTACAGTGCTAAACCCATAGGGGCGGGTTTGGGTCGTGACATTTCCTCAACCCATCGGCCAAGGCATGAAGCCATCGGCCCATTTTTCTTGCCATCGGCCAAGGGTGTTAACCGATCGGCACTGTTTTTGGTCGACCGGCCACCTTTGTTGGTCAATCGGCCATATTTTCCGGCCGATCCCTTTTTATCTGCTTTTGGTAGATATTTTATGCCAGCTGTCACAGCTGGCATGCACAATTTATTCCCTTCATACACGTGTATAGAGGGATTTGCACCTTGTGTTAGCTTCTCCAAGAAGCCTTGGAATTGGATTCCTATAAGAAGGGAGCTCCTCCTCCCTTCTCAGGGTTGGAAAAAATCTGAGGAGAAGTGAGATATATCTATCTATCTCTATATCTCTCTCTCTCTACATTTGTGTGTGCATTTGTGTTCTAAAGTGTGTTTTGTTCATACTTTTGCACTAAGACACCTAGAGTTACACCATCCTTGTGTGCTGAGGTACTAGGAGGTTGGTTTTAATGTTCTTGAGCTGGTTTTGATCAGAGAGAGTTGCTGGTCTTGTGTTCTTGAAGTTGTTCTTCAAATGTGAGATTCTAAACTTTAGATACCCCATTCTTGCTTAAGCTTTTACACATACTTCTATATTGTTTCAAGCTTGACTCTAAACTACAAAAAGTTCTGATTTTGTATGCTTGTTATAGTTTCTTAAGGTCATTTTTTGGTTAGGGGTTGTCTACCCCCCTTTTAGGCCTTATTTGGCCTTGTTTTGTGCCTTTACTTTTGAGCTTTGGAACCATCTTGTCTTGGCCTTCTCACCACTGAAATTTAGAGGATTTTCAGTGGTGGAGAAGTGGTTTTGAAGTCTTGAATATGAGAGGGACCCCCATCTCTCCTTATGTCTCATATGCTTGTGTTATTAGCTCACATTGGTAGCATGTTTGCATAGCATATTTTGGCCCAATTTCAGCAAATATTCAGCATTATCTTGGCATGATATACCTCTGTTTTGAGTTGGTTTGTTGGTCTCTTACATGCACTATACACTTGTCTTGCAATCCTCTTATTTGCCTTGACATGCACCATGCATTTGGACCATCATCCTTGCCTATTTTGGCTCAACCCAAAGGAACTTTTAGTCATGTTTTACTATGTTTGAGCTCTGTTTGGTGTTGTTTGCATCATATGTGCAATGCTTTGTATAGCCACCATGCATTTTAGCTTGTTAGCTTTGAGAGTCCAAGTCACTAGCATGATTTACTTGGGCCATTTCAGTGATTTGGCATCACTTGTTATGTTATTTCAGTCCATGTTTCATGGTCACACACTTGCATTTATCACCTATTCCATGCTTGGGATAGTTTGTGTTTCATGCCTTAAGAATAGGTCATTGTGCATGCCATCATACTTAGGCCTTTGGGATGCCATCTGAGTGGGTTTTTGGGCTCATTCTAACATGCCATAACTCTGATTTTATTAGCCTAAGTCATGCTATGTTTGGTTGTAATAGGTGTAGTGTAATTGCCCCTTTTGACCTTGTATGCGTCTTGTTTTGTGCTCACCTTTCTAGCATATTTTGGCCTCATCCCATGCATGTTCTAGCCTTATTTTGACCTGCTTTGGGACTATTTTGGGTCACCTTGGTCCTTTGGGGCTTGGTTGATATGGCCATGGTTCAAGTCCCTTGGCTAGCTTTGAACTTGAGGTCCATTAGCATGCCTTGCTTGTGTTATGTGTTTGATTTGGCATCACTCTTAACAGAATTTCAGAGCTTATGGTGTCACTATACTATCATGATTGTCACCCCTCGCTCATGTTTGGGTGTTGTGACCTTATGCTTTAACTCTTGGGCCATTGCATGTTTATGCTCATTGTGCATTTCATTCTATCATTTCATCATTTTGGCCACTGTTTTTGGTGTAGCTGAGGCCTATCCATTTTCAGTGTAAGTCCATGGATCATGCGTTTTGTGTGTCGTTGCATGTTTATCGTATTGCATGTTGTCGCATCATTGTTGTTGGTATTATTGTCACATGCCTATTACATTGCATGTTTGTACGTTTAAGTTGCATTTTGCATGTTTGCTAGTTTGCATTTTGTCACATGCTTGATTAGGTTGCATTGCATTTAGCATGCTTGTTACCTTAGCCTTGTGTGCATGCTCGAGTCCTATTGCATTTGGCATGCTTAGGTTGCATAGCATTGCATTTCCATGTTGCATTGTATTTGGCATACTTGCTTGTATTGCATTGTGTTTGGTTTGGGGTGTCAAACCAAACACGAGGAGCGAGGAACGTTCGTACTTGAAGTGACGAAACGTGCCTCAATCCTTAGTTGCCGACGCTCTTGATCCAACATGATAGAGTGTGAGGCCTTTATGTGTTTTGTGCATTCATTCCATATTGATTTGCATACTTGGCTTCTTTGGCCGTCATGTATTGAAATGCGTGATTGATGGCCCGAAGGTCGAGAACCATACTCCATTGAGTTCATGACATAATAGGAAGGGTAGTTGTGCACACATTGCTTTAAAAATGCATTACCATGCTCTGTTTGTCCTCTGCTGCAGCAAAATAGCATTCTGCAGGAAGAGATGGCCGGCCGGCCATCTTCAGTACCGGTCGGTTACAAATTTATGGCCGAGAGCCCCATTATTGGTCGATGACCAGTTCCCCTTGGTCGATGGCCTTTCCACTTGGCCGATGGCCTCTCGCAGCATCTAGAAGGTGATTCAGAAGCATCCTTGAGACTTGCACAGTTTTCAGAGGTGCAGAGCAGTGTAAACAGAGGCAGCATGAGCATGGCGACAAATTTCTGAGCGGAGCCGAGCATGCATGCATTTGTCCCTCTTTCCGAGGCCTCTTTACCGCTTTAGTAGCTTAATTAATTTGTTTAATTAGTCAAGTGTTGTGTAATAATTAATTAGTTAGTTAGTTAGTTAATTAGTCAATTTGTATTATTCTTTCGGACCCTCCATTGAGAGGGCGAATTTTGTAATAAGTATGCGTGAGTGTGTGAATGTCTTCCAACCCCACGTCTTTCTTCCTTTTACTTACCTGCTTTCAGTGGTTAGTTTTAGGTCATGTTTCAATTAGCATTTGCATCCATTCATCTATATTGCATGTACCGGGCTCGGCGCATCATATAAACCGCATTGTATTTCAATTCCTATTTGAATACATGTATCAAGTGTTGCATTTCACATGACACTTTAGAATAGCCGAGCCTATCTCTAGTTGCATTTTGCATGCGTTGCATTAGCCATCTTAACATGAACTAGGATCATGCATTTGATTACTAACTAGTTATTGTTTTGGCACGAAGTACTAGGTAAGCTTTTATGCTTTAGCATCCTGCATGAGTATGAGTGTTGCCATAATAGCATGCTTGCCATGAGGCTAACTGCTTATGTGTATAACTGCCTGAATACCTGTGAGTGAAGGTTGGATTACTTAAATTGAAACAATTCATCGAAATGCGATTTTTTTTAAGCCCACTTGAGGTGGCAAAATCATGTTTTCTAAAGCCCACTTGAGGGTGGCAAATCCACATCTTAGCCTACTTGCGAGTAGCACCTTCAAACCATTTTCAAACAAAACAAACATGAGATGATTTGTTCCAATTTAGGCGATCTAGTCTATACTTGTGTGTTGTGCGCATCACATAGTAATTCTAGGTTAATAATCGGAATAAGAACGCATATTTTTTCAAAAACAAGATATCATGTTTAGTAGTAGCCGATCTTTGATCGGGCGAGCGGGAGTGCTCATAAATGACCTTCCTCAATCGTATCCAAGTTCCCGAGCCGAGGCAACTTTGGTGATGACGGACACGTGGCCTTAGGCAACGAGTCAGGGTTTCCTAAATTCCCCCAAAATAAACATTTAGGTGGCGACTCGGTATCTAGCAAAGCAGTCCATGTTTGGCACTTATTTCTTAAAAATCAATTTTTCAAAACAATTTGTCGGATTTGGACTCTTTGGTGATTTATCAATCTCACATCGCACATTGTGAGATCAGATTAAGAACCGTGACATTTGAGTCCGAACTGTAACAGCAAGGCCCTCGGGGCGCGTCTACACCAAGTTCAAGTATAAAATTAGATATAATTAATCAAAATACAGTTAAAATGGTCTAAACACTAACTTATCTATAAATAAAAAAAGAAGAGACAATTGTCATACATAATCCAATTATAAAATTGCATAAAGTTTTAGAATAAAGATTAAAAACTTTTGAAGGAGAATTCTACAATAATTTAAATGGGTGAAGCTCAGTTATAATGTGATATGTGTATTTGTATATTTTATTTTTTTCCCTCTTACTTAAATTAAAAAAAATAAAAAAAAAATTTGCCCGATGGCCATCGTAAGCATACTCGTCAGCAGAACCAAATCCCTCCTCTCCTCCCACCGCTTGAAATGAAACCATCAAAATTAAAGCTGATTCCGAGCGGTTGGACTTCTCTTCTTCATCTACTTTCATCCATTTACAACACTGACTGGTGTTGTATATGTTGGGTTCCTCTGCGTTTATCAGAAGACAACACTTCTTCATACGATCTCTGGGTTGTTACACCAACACTCAAACCCATCACCACAACAGAATGAGCTCTGTCATGAGTGGGTCAGGTTTGGAGTCTGATGCTTTGGGCATTCTGAGATCAATCACTCCATCACTCGACCCAACTAAGCATAAAGGCCAAGCTGGTATACACTTGTCTCAATCAATGTTCAATTCTTTGTCATTTCAAGCCAATTTCTTCTATTTCTGTATCTAGATTATCATTCTTGTGATGACCCAAGTTCCCAATTTTAGTCAAACTCAGCACAAAGATTATTGGGATTGTGTTTGTGTCTGTTCTTGTTTGCTTGTCAATGTAATCTAATGGAATCTTAACTATTTGTTTGTTTTGCCTCAATGGACATTTTGTTGTTTTTTTCAAAAAAATTAACAATTTTTTTTGGTTCATTTCATTAATGTGTTGATTTTGCATTATTTATCAATCAGGGAAAATAGCTGTTATAGGTGGATGCCGTGAATATACAGGTGCTCCATACTTTTCTGCTATTTCAGCTTTAAAAATTGTTAGTTCTCTAACCTTCATCTTCACCTCTTCTTTTTTTTTTTCATTATTATTATTTTTTATATTTTTTATTATTTTTTTAAAAATTTATATATTTTTCTTGTTTTCTTGTTATTCACTTATTAGATTTTCTTATTCTGAAGAAAACTATAAAATAAAAAAATACAAAATAAATCTTGATCACAGGGTGCAGATTTGTCTCATGTTTTCTGCACTAAAGATGCGGCTCCGGTAATAAAAGGCTACAGTCCTGAGTTAATTGTGCACCCCATTTTGGAAGAATCTTACAGTGTTAGGTGAATTTCTCAAACCAATGCACTTACTTTTAATTGTTGCATAGGGAGCTGATTTGTTTTTTGAAAGACACTTTCAGGGATGAGGACAAAAGATTGATCTTGGATAAGGTCCTTGCCGAGGTTGAGAAGTGGATGGAAAGGTTTGATTGTCTTGTAGTTGGTCCAGGACTTGGAAGAGACCCATTTCTTCTGGTGTGCTTTTGTTTCCCTAGTTGTTTTACTTTAAATACTAGTGTAGACATTGGCTAGACCTTTAATTTAAAGGTCATGGCTTAACTTCTTAAATAATGTAGTTATTTGCTCGAATTAAACTCGATCTTCGTGTGCTTGGTTTTGCTTGATGCATATTGAAATATTTAGCTGTGATAAGGACGTGACAAACCAATTAGTGTTTTCAAATGTCATGGAGGGTGGCGAGATGAACTTTGAGACAGGTAAGGCATAGGTGTTGAAGAATGTTATTCGGGTTCATAATCTATGTTCTGAAGTGTGTGAATATGTGCAACTGTGGAAACAAATTAAGAGGTGATAGATTCTATTATTTTTCTACACTCAGTATGTTTGATTTCAATTTTAAGTGATCTGCAATACTTCCAATGAGAAAATCCTTGATATAGATATGAGAGTGAACCCCAAACCTACAATTAGGAATCCTTAATAGAGCCTTCAAGTCTGTGTGAAAACTCTAATATTCTTGATCATAATTATTTGTTTTATTGAACATAGTACTACTGTGAAAGAAAGTAAATTGTATTTTATGATTCTAAGCTGCACTTTTTTCACCACTAAAAATATATAGTTTGGTTAACATATGAGAAGCGTGTATTGTTCTTTGATAGAACTAGCTCGGCCATTTTTATTTGTTTAGGTATTATCTAACATCTTTTTTTTGCCAGTCCTAGCCATTTTCTCTTCAGCATCTTTTTTGTTGCCATGTGCCTGTGTATCTTGTTAAATGAATCCTTGCTAAAGCATGTGTATGATTTCCAGGACTGTGTTAGTAACATCATGAAGCATGCGAGGCAGTCAAATGTCCCAATTGTCATAGATGGGGTATGTGATCACAAATACATATTCTCTCTCTCTCTCTCTCTCTCTCTCTCTCTCTCACACACACACACACACACACACACAATCATTTTGGAAGGTGTACTTGATTATCCAGTGTATCCATATGGTATGCATTTATTTGACCGTTGATGTCTTTGGTTGGTGATGTGGGTCTCTACCAGGATGGGCTCTTTCTTGTCACAAACTGTCTTGATCTGATTAGTGGTTACCCATTGGCTATCCTAACCCCAAATGTGAATGAATACAAGCGCCTTGTTCAGAAAGTACTAGAATGTGAAGTAAATGATCAAGCTGCTTCTGAGCAATTGCTATCTCTTGCTAAACGGTAAATTTTCGTTTAAAAATTTTCAAATCTTACTCAAATCACTTGTTAAGCATCCTTTAGTAAGTTTTATCATTCGATTACATCCATTTGTTTTATAAATATACAATTGGAACATTTTTTTCCCCTCAACATATGAGAATATTTACCGTTCTAGTGAGATTATCACATGATACACATACACATTCAAAAAAGTAGGTTTTAGTGCATTCAGTGCAGTTAGTTTGTTATGAATGTACATCAATATTGCATTTGCCATTATTATGTCATAAATGCAGACAGACAAACTTGTTGCGAGCACATACATTAGAGAGAGAGTTGTGCATTGCTGTGGTACAATAAAACCGATGGATATAATTTTTCCTTGATCAGGATTGGTGGTGTAACCATTTTACGCAAAGGAAAATCTGATCTTATCAGTGATGGTGAAACAGGTACCTAATTAGTTTTGATTACTTGGTTATTTATCTTGTCTGTCAAAGAACTGTCTTCTTTTTATGGCATTGATTTATATGTCTGACTGGGTGTTTGAACAAATTAAATAGGCTTTAGCTCATTTGTGGGAATTGCGACTTTCTTTTTATGTCATGGGGACAATGAACTTCATTCTTGCTAATTCTCCGTCCTTCATGCAGTTAGGTCAGTGAGCATCTATGGTTCTCCTCGCCGCTGTGGTGGCCAGGGTGACATACTTTCTGGAAGGCAAGTGATTTTTTGAAATTATTGGATACAAACTATACATCAGGAATTCTTTTAGGTTTAAAAACTTAAATGGCCTTGCTCCCCTGCAGTTAGAAGTTTTTTCTTTTCTCTATATTTCATCTATCTCCTTCCATGATATAGTCCCTAGTCTTCCATCGGTTCCTCTCCTCACTTCTCTCGCTCTTCCATGCAGATATCTACTCATTTACTTCTTTTTCTTTACTTCTAATAATAGCGAGTCTTTTAGGGGTAGTCTTTTTCTTTACTACATATAAAAACTATCATGCTTAGGGGTAGCTCGGATGTTCAGTCATCTAGATTCCTATCCAGGAGGTCTAAGGTTCAACTTCCCTCCTGTTTGCCCAGTTCGTATGCTTAAGAATTTGAAACCCAAGTTTACACGCTTGGAGTGGGTCCAAAAGACCCTGACTGGTTAGAGCTCTCTGTTGATGTGAAAACTTTTATTTTCTTTGGACTTTGGGGTTGGCATTGATGTAGTTTTGGTACTCATGTACACTATACAACTAGAGAAGACGACTGAACTTTTGGTTCACACTGTTCTATCAGCTTTGCTAGATGTTGGGTGTTCAAATAAGAAGAAAATCACAGATTGCTACCGGCCAATTTAGATCAGAGTTTGAAAGTTCAAAAAAAAAAAAACCCACCAATTTTATTGTTTGATGCCATTTTGCGATGACCTAATACATTGCCCTTCGGTTGATGCCAGTGTTGCGGTCTTTGTATCTTGGGCCCGGCAATATATCTCTACCGCGCCTAAAGGGGAATTGATCACGAACCCGACAATGTTGGGGTGCATTGCGGGGTCTGCTTTAATGAGGAAGGCAGCATCGCTTGCATTTGACAATAAGAGAAGGTCGACCCTCACCAGTGATATCATCGAGTGCTTGGGAAGAAGGTATTGGTATTTGATTACTTAGAAACAGACAATACTCTAGTGGAATTACTCAAAAATTACTTTGTTTTTGTTTTTGTTTTTTTTTTTTGCTTTTTCAGTCTGGAGGAAATTTGCCCAGTCAATTGACTATCGGAGTATTGAATCAATGACGCCTCGCCTCCTTTCAGAAACTACTTTTGTTGTAAGTGGCTATGACAGATTGTAAACTTGGAAAATTGCAGCTTCCTTTGGTTCATTCTTCTTCCTTCTTTGTTTTTTTTTTACTCATTTGGAAAGGACTAAATGATGTGTGATATGCAGGCTAATACCATGTAAAGGAGTGGATTATGAATAAGAAGAGTAGATTAATATAGGAACACACATGGATTAACTTTTGCATTCTCTCTGTTCAATCTGACTGCTATCAAAACCATCCAATGATAGTTGGATGGTTGAAAGAGGATTCAAATTCCAGTAACAGATTTTATTTATTTATTTTTATTTTAAATAAGAGTATTTGGAAGGATGGAAGTGCCAAAGAATGTGAAGAAAAATATTTTTTGTTTCTTGGAAGCTATTTTTAAAATTTAAGAAATTAAGAAAAAAAGTGTTTTTATTTATTTTGAAAACAAATTTTCATTTGCCACTGGTTACCTCCCACTCTTTTAACAACTAAAGTATATATTTCTCAAATGTTCTGAAAATGTGTGCATCATGTTTTTTTAGGCAAAAATTAGAAAAAAAAAAAAATTATCTTTTTGTAAAATTTTATAAATCTCAGTTTATCCGCATGAAAAATGCTAAAAGATCGGATTTTACCTAGCAATAGGATCCCAGACTTTTTTCTCCTTTTTTTGTTAATTTTTTTTTTTATATTATTTATCAATCCAACTCTACAGACTTGTTAACATGCATAACTCGTTCTTGTAGAGAGAGAGAGAGAGAGAGAGAGAGCTAAGCATAACATTGAAAGCTCAACAGTTCGAATCCCGACAGCCACAACACCTCCTGGTCAGCAGCAGGCTCCCAATGCAAGCGAAGATTAGTCGAGGTGTGCATTAAGTTGACCCGGTGTGCATTAAGTTGACCCGGACACCCTGTGAGAAACCAAAAAAACACAAAACAGAAAGCTCATGACTTCAGTATGAAGCAGTAATCATTATAAATCAACAAGCATAATTTCAACACATTTTTAAACTAATGTCAAATTTGAACAATTTATACTCATTCAACATGATCATATGCATTATATTAAAAAAAGAAGAAGCCAAACCTACTTATGATCAACTCAATTAAAACTCATTTAAGATCAGCTCAAAAGGTAAACAAGCTAAACTTGAACACATTTTAAAACTTTCAAGCAATATTTTAAAAGAGATTAAGCAAAAAACATTGCCATCGCACTTTTGTAACTTACAAGAAGTCAGAATATTATAACATCCTTTTGGCATAAAGTAAAACACGGAATTAAAATTCATGGAAGACTCATTTTATGGAGAACAAGGTATGCTACACCATCTTAACGTAATAATAGTTTCTCAGACATGTATGTATTGTTTTTCTGCCTTCTTCACCATCAGTTTGGTATCTTCTCTTGTTCTTTGATACTTGAGTCAACTTCCCAGTTCCTCCCAACTAAAACATCTGCAGAAGCAATACCATCAATGAATCAGTAAGTGTAAGCAATTAGGCTCAGCTAGAGCCCTTAGGCATTAAATATTTCAAATAATTACTTCTAAATTGTTATTTGAAATTCATATCATGTCGAAGCTCTCAAATTTAGTATTGAAATCCATATTCAAAACTATTGAATCAAAATTTGATCAATTCTCCTCGAATGAGTAGTGTCAAATTCCTTCATTTTTAAATCTATAAATCCAAACATAACAAAAGGATGAAACGGAAATCAACATATGAAAAATTGGCACAAATTTTTATCACTGAAGAAAGGATGAAACAAAAATATTTTCCTGCTTCGCAGAGTCAAAACATGAAAAATAAACACAATTACTCAAAAATTTACATAGTGAAGGAGAACCATGAAGTTCAACTATACACCGTGCCAGAGCCCACATCTTTGACACCATTAGAAGGATATAACGAGAAGAAAATAAATTTTGAGGATCCAAAAACATGTACATGGTAATTGTAAAACCCAGAAACAACCAGAGCAGTTCACATATGTACCATTAAAAATTAAACTTTTTAAGAAGCATGCAATAAAGCACTTACATTGTCATCCACATTTTCTGGTGAAAACACTCCCTCCACGCTTAAGAATCTGCAGGTGGTTGCTGCTGATGTGGCCACATCTGCTGAGCTGTGGTGTAAGGATGAGGAGGCTGCTGTGGCCACATCTGCTGAGCCTGTGAAGCATGCTGTGGTGGCATATAATAGTACGGCAAACCTTCATTTGGGCCTCCGACAGGAACGGTTCCTCGTGGCATTGATGCAAGTACCTCATCTTTCAAATCTTCCCTTGGCACGATATCAACCAAGAAGTCAAATATATCGGTCCTTGTGATTGCCGCTGCAATATCATTCTTCTGAAGTGTCCTCCTTTTGTTCTCTTCTGTGTGATTCCAAGACCGCAGTGTCAACTCTAGAATGAACATCTCACAGGCCCGTGCAAAGACGACTGGGGCTTCGGCTGATATCATTCTTACATCCTCGTCTGCTTTCATAATCTTCTTAATCCTAGCCAATGGGAGGCTATGGTTTTTAAACTCGGTCGTCTGCTCGATTTCTTGGCACTGGTTTGCCCAAAAACTCTGGAGTTGTTGCTGCAATAGCTGTTGCTGCTGCTGGTGGATGTGCTGATAAGCAAGTTGTTGTTGTGCAAGCTGAGCAGGAGAATGAATAGATCCAACTGACGCAGGGGCAGCGGGACCCGTCATTTGGTTTGCTTGGTATGGGGCCACACCATATGGCATTTGACTCGAGCTACCCATCACCCCCGTAACTGGGGGCTGCCCCTGCCCATGCCCTTGCTGATCCATTTTTTGACTGCTTAGGTTCGCTAAAAAGTGACTTTTCAAATACAGAGTTCAAACAAGATCGTAAGAATATTAGAAAAAACGAAACAGCATTAGCACTTTGTCATAAGAAATTTTTGAGCCTCAAAAGTCGTCTTACTAGAAAAATATGTAGGCGTATTTTCAAACACAATTCTCAGAGTTTGATCACCAAAAATAAATTTTTTTTTTTAATTTTAAAAAAAGGTAAAAACTCAGAGTTCGATCCTAGCTCAGGATGAACACTGGCTGCATGCTTAACACGTGCTAGTCACAAGGGAAGTTGTTTTTTAGTGCACACGGAGTGAAACTGCCAACTGACTTGCTCGAGCAAAGACAAAGTTGCTTGAGTGACTTCCCCTGTTTTCAGAGTTCCAATTAAACCTATTTGAACTTCAAAGCTAAATACAACTATTTTAAACACAATTCTCACTGTTCAAACACATTACAATCCAATACACACCTTCAAATCATATTACAAATCCTTGCTTCATCGTCATTACACCATGCACGCCTTAACAATACACACGTGTGTGCATTCAAATTACAACTCAATTGAGTTTTGTGTACGGAACATGCCAACCAAATGCACTAACAACAGGGATTGAGTGATGAACGAAAGTTGGGAAAGAATGAACCCACAAATGGTGGAAACTAAAGATTTTATTTTTATGACTAAGAGAAACCGAGAAGAAATATACTAGAAGAATCAGAGGGCAGAATGAATGAGCCGTCAATTCTGTATAGATAATTGACATATGATTACTATTTGACTACTACTGACAAGAAGCATCCTTACTAGCAGCACACAATATATCATACAAAAAGATCTTCTCTGGAAAACGAAAAGAATTAGAAGCCACAAGTATTGTGATAGCTTGCTTTTAATCAAGTAACTGTTGGCTAGCATATTTGATGAGAGAGCTAGCCTCCCCAAAGAAATCACAAATATTGGGCACTTCCTAATTGTGTGCAATGTCAGACATAAATATTTGCCCCAATTTTGAAGCCACATTCAGCTTTCACCTTTCATGTCAAAAAGGGCAGAGAGAGAGAGAGAATTGACATCGCTATCCCACTGCTTTCAAACAACCTCAAGATATCATCCATACCGAGACATTTCTGAAAGCTTATTTTCCTATATTAAATTATACAATACGTTATTGTTCAACAACTTTGTTTGAAGTTTTTGAAGTAATGCTCCCATTATGAAAAACCTCAGAAAATATCATTTTCCTAAAGATTTTCCCTTCGACCGAACTTTTAAACAAAGGAAAAATGTATTTGTAGAGCAAATAATATGGTAACTGAAGTCTCTTTAAATGGAACAATAATAAATAACATGACATTAAAAGTGTTTCAGAGCATAGAAATTCAAGAATTCATTTCCAACAATCTGTCTTTATTCTTGGAGAATATAAAATTAGAAATAAACCACACCGCGGATTAATGAACATGAATAAGTACCCAAAACAACAAAGGATGAATAAATACTTGAAAAGAGTACTTCAATTCACGCACACAAATTACACGAGTTCAATTTCATATTGGTAAATTTATCACACCCACAACCTAACTTACCGATACACAGGGGACGAAACATTTTTCCAAATCTATTCAAGTCCATCACCCCCAACCTCGATCCACCGAACAACCAAAGGATAATTCTGTTAAATTACTCCCCCTCTCGTTTTTTCCAAACCTAACCCTAATTCCTCAAATTTTTTACACCTCAACTATTCAAATACAAAATTGATTCTCATATAATATCTAGAGGTTACACTTGTGCTTTTTTCCCAATCAATCTATATAAATACACACACACATATATATGACTCAGTGTTTGTGAAACCAGGGATCAAGAATCACACATATAAATCAAAATTACAAAATTGCTCTGTATATACATGTAAGTATGCATGCATACAAGGAAATCAAGTACCTTTATATCTCTGTTTACTTCGGATCCTCGATTTTGCTTAAAGATCAAAATACCTAAAACCAAAAACAAAGTACTTGAATGAATTATATCAAATTGTTATGCAAATTAAATAAAAATTAACACATAAATTCACCCAAAAAAAAGGCACACAGACATAAAACTATGCATATAGAAATCGAACCTGTGGTCTGTAGCTGTAGCTACAAAAGTTGAGAGCTGAGAGAGAGAGAGAGAGAGAGAGAGATCAAAGTTCATGTTCTACATATAGATAGATACATATACA
>CM069910.1:9517132-9739415 GCA_036172215.1 Camellia granthamiana | reverse complement strand
AAGATAGTTGCCGACCTTCCAGACTCCAACAAAGGGGCTGGAGATGACTACCTCATTGTTTCTGGCAATTGGGAATTCGGCCCAGATGAGGAAGTCCACCTTTTCCCCCTCCCACGAACAATAAAGGAGGGCAAGGGTAAGAGCCCATCATTACTGCTTAGTTGTTGTTTTCTTCAATTTTTTCACAAAATTTTGTCTGTTTCTAATGTTGTGTTTCCTTTTGCAGACGTTCGCCAACTTCCAAAGAACTTCCGCCAATCCTACTTCCTCAGGCCCGACCTGAAAAAGCTCTTAGACCTTCCACTTCAGCAACGAAAAGCTCCCTTGTTGCTGAACTTCATCCCCACATACACCTCAAAATTGGCCGACGTTCCAAGGCAGAGGAAGAAGAAAGCCTCTCCGCCAACTGCCTCCACAGAACAAGTTGCTTCCGCTTCTGAGCCAGCCGACCAGCCATCAACTTCGGCACCAAATTTAGTTCCAGTCCAAGAAAAGAAGCGCCGACGAAGATTGGTTAAGGCAGCCCAGATGGAAAAACCACAGAAAAAGGTGCTGAATCTCCTGGCCGACCTTCCAGATGACATGGAAGAAGATCCTGCCCAGACAACTCCTCAGCCGAAGCCCAAGAGAGTCAAGAAGGCCCAACCCAAGGCCAAGGCTACTGAAACCGTTGCCGACGTTGAAGATGCAGTGCCAATTTCTCAACTGGCCAAGAATACGACTTCGGCGCCTTCAAAGAGACCTGCTGAAGCCCAACCACCCAGGTCTGCTGCGGCAAAGAAACAAAAATCATCAACCTCAACCTCGGGGTCCAGGGTTGCCAAAGTTCCCTGGGAACCCAAAGTTACTCTTGAAGACAGGCCAGTGTACACTAATGAAAGTGCAGCCGATCCCGAAATTGGCGTGGCACTTAGCACTGCTGTCCTTCTGGACGGTGATATGGCGAAGAATGAGAAGAAGAGTGGCTATGAGAATTACACTCTCATGATGCAGCATTCGGTCCAAGTAAGTCTTTGAAGTTGACCATTTGCCTTTCATACTTGTAAAATTTTTGAAATGTTTATAATAACCTTTGCCTTGTATTCTCCCAGGCCATCCAACATGCCCATACCTTCTCCATGCAGGCTTTTGAGACTGCGAAGAGGTTAGAAGACATGGAGAAGGAGTTCGCTCTTCTCCATAAACAAAACAGGGCCAACGAACTAAAAATGAAAAAGCTGGAAGATCAGGCTGCGGAAGCTACAAAGGCCCAATCACTTGCTTTTCAAAAAGCTGAGGCCGCTGTAAACGTAAGAAAAGTTGCCGAGGCCGAGAAAAAGGAAGCCGAGGCTAAGAAGGCTGAAGCCGAGAAAGAGCTTAGAGATGCTCTGGCCACCAAGAAAGCCGAAGTCACTGCTGCCTACAACCAAGGCATGGCCGACGTTGCTGAAGATTATAAGCTTCAGGTCAAGCAAGCATGCAACAAAGGATTCGTCCTAGGTTGGAATGCTTTGGCCAAAAAGCTTGATCTACCAGCCGACTCGCCATGGCGCAAGACCAAGGCTATGCGTCTTCCTTGTCCTCTTCCTCCACCTCCAAGCCAGGCTGAAGAAGATGATTCTGAAGCCGAGGCTGAAGACGAAGATGAAGAAGAAGATGAAGCCCTGGTAAGGAAGGCCAGGTCTCCTTCCAAGGGTGAAGAAGTCTTGGACTTGACTGGAGATGAGGACGTTGAAGCTGCTCCCAAAAAGGCAGACATCGGCACGCTATCCTCTGACCTTCTTTTGGCAGAGAGAAGTGTTGATGAAACCCTTGCTGAGATTGATGCTGAGGTTGCGGCAGACAAGGAGGCCGAGGTTGCAGCAGATAAACAAGCTGAGGTTGCGACAGAAGAAAACGCAGAGGTTGTGGAACAACAAGTTACCAAAGAGGTTCTTCCAGAGTCCTCCGAGGTTCCAACCCAACCATCTGTTCAAGTTGAAGGACAGCCCTGATTCCTTTTGTACTTTGTTTTCTTCTTGTTGATGTTTTGTAAACACTGTAATCTTTATGGCCGATGTGCCTTTTTTGCTTTAAGAACAATTGACCCTTGCTTGGTAATAGTGCCTTCTTTATGTATAACTGTTTGATCTGAATGCTTCAGTCTTTAATTTCTCTTTACTGCTTCTGTGTAGCTTTATACTTAGAATATTTTGCATAATTTTCATACTCCTCCTTCTCTGTGTAATCTTCTCGGGGTAACATACCTCGGGTATAACACCTGCAAAATTTTACTTCGGCAGAAAACCGTCCTGCAATCTTTCATAAAACGTATAATATTCAATGTTAGCTTTTCTCAGGTTCCAATGAGTGTTCAAACAACAATCTCAGTCTGCCCAACGTGTAAATTGCTACAAATTTCAACAACGGTTAACCAAGTTTTGTCAAGTGCTAAACAGTAATCTCAACTGTTACCTCAACCTGTAAATTTCAACAGATGGTAATACGTCGGCCTAACTGTAACCTGTAAATTGCTGCAAATCTCAACACGCAAACTTTTCTCAAATTATAATCAAGTGTTTAAATAGTAATCCACTTGTAAATTGCTACAAATTTCAACAAGGTTTAAACAATAATCTCAACTTGTAAATTGTTGCAAATTTCGACAAATGATCATATATAGTTTCAAATTATAGGCGATAACATCGGCTTTCCTTCAACTTGTAAATCGCAACAGATTTCAACAAGCGAAGAGAAACAAATATCTCGGCTTGACTCCAACTTGTAAATTGCTACAAATTTCAACAAGTGAAGTCAAGGAAGCATCTCGGCTAAACTTCAACTTGTAAATTGCAACAAATTTCAACAAGCGAAGCTAAGCTTTGAAATTGGCCTGATCAACTTGTAAACATATGATCTCATGTCGGATTTCAACAAGAATTAATACGACCAATAAACTTTACTCAAGTTATAAACAATCGTATACTTGTAAGTCGACATAAACTTCAACAAGAATTAAACAATATACATGAACCTGTAAATTGATATCGGCTATACTTGGCGCGAATTTCCACAGATGACAATATATCGGCTTGACTCCAACTTGTAAATTGCTTAAAAGGGGTCCAGTGAAGGACCTTCGGTAGAGATGTCCGTCCGAGGTCAAGCTGAATCTTGCCGACTTCAGTCTGACTTTGTGTGCCTCCTTGCGATCTTCTGGCAGTTTTCCTTCTTTAAGGAATGCAACAATTGCATCCATCCAGCTCGGCCCCATGTCCACGCACATTGCTTCCTGCTTTGCGCTCCGTGGTTCTATGCTCGGACCCGACATGTAGTCGATCATGATTGTTCTTGGCTTTCCAGTCTGCATTGAACTCGCCAGGTTGGCCAACGCATCGGCGTGGCTGTTATCATCTCGGCTAACTTGAAGAAGTCGGCAGTTCTGAAATAGCTCGGCTAACCTGATTACTTCCTTTGCATATGCCGACATCCTCTCGTCCCTGGCTGCAAATTCTCCTGTTGATTGGTTAACAATTAATTGTGAATCGCAAAAAACTATTACCTCGTCGGCTTCTGCTGCTGCTGCAAGTTTTAGTCCGGCAATCAATGCTTCGTATTCAGCTTCATTGTTTGAGGCCTTGAACCCCAAACGGATGGACTGCTCTATAAACTCTCCATCTGGGGATATCAGCAGTACTCCTGCCCCCCGCTCCTCGTCGGTTTGAACTTCCGTCCACAAAGAGTCTGAATGAGTCGCCGATGTATATGCTGCACGGTCTGAGCTTTTCCTTTCTTTGGTCTTCTGCTGTTTGCCGGGATGCTTCTTGCTTGCTGGGACCTGGTTCATCTCGGCTCAAGGGAGGCCGATGTTCAATGGACTCCGGCGTGAATTCTGCCACAAAGTCGGCCAGAACTTGTCCCTTGATTGCTGTCCTTGGCCTGAATTCCAGGTCATACTGGCCCAAGGCCACTGCCCATCTTGCAATTCTTCCTGTTAAGTCTCCTTGTTGCAATAAGGACTTCAATGGGTGTTCTGTTAGTATCACTATCTTGTGTGCTTGGAAGTAGTGGTTCAACTTTTTTGAGGCCATGACTAAGGCCAACATTAACTTCTCCAGTGGCAAGTACCTTGTTTCAGCGCTGGCCAAGGTCTTACTCACATAGTAGACAGCTTTTTGTTCTCCCTGCTCTTCTCGGATAAGTACCTGCACTTACCGCATGCTCTGACAACGGCTAAGTACAGAAACAATTCTTCCCCGGGCTCTGGTGTCGAGAGGACTGGAGCCGTGATCATGTACTTTTTCAGATCGGCCAATGCGGCTTCACATTCTTCGGTCCACAGGAAGTCTGCAGTCTTCTTTACCAGGTTGAAGAAGGGTTTACACTTGTCCGAACTTCGGCTTATGAACCTGTTTAGGGCTGCTGCTCTGCCAGTGAGCATTTGAACCTGTTTGGCCGAGGTTGGACTCTGAAGATCCAAGATAGCCTTGATCTGATCTGGGCTGGCCTCTATTCCCCTTCTGGTTACCAAGTACCCTAAAAATTTACCAGATCCAACACCAAACGCGCATTTTGATGCGTTGAGTCGGAGCCGATATGTTTTCAGTATATTGAATACCTCGGCCAGGTCGGCGAGATGATTTTCTGACTCCTTGGTCTTCACGACCATGTCGTCGATGTAGACTTCCACTGTTCGGCCTATCTGTTGTTTGAACATTTTGGTCACCAACCTTTGGTAAGTTGCTCCTGCATTCTTTAATCCAAAAGGCATCACCCTGTAACAGTATAGGCCCTTCGGGGTGATGAAAGCTGTCTTTTCCTCATCTGGAGGGTACATGGCTATCTGGTGATAACCTCGGTAAGCGTCCAGGAAGCTCATCCTTCCATGTCCCGATGTAGCATCTACCAGCTGGTCAATTTTTGGCAGAGGGAAGCTATCTTTGGGACATGCTTTATTTAGGCTTGTAAAATCGACACAAACCCTCCATTTTCCGTTCTTCTTCTTTACCACCACGGTGTTGGACAACCATGTTGGGTAATTGACCTCTCTGATGGCCCTGGCTTCTAGAAGTTTGTCAACTTCTTCCTCCACAGCTTCGACATGCACCAATGTCGGTCTTCTTGCCCGCTGGATCACAGGTTTAGCCGATATGTGGACGTTTAGTCTGTGGCATGTGACCTCGGGTTCAATGCCAGGCATTTCATAAGGTGTCCAAGCGAACACTTCTATGTTTGTTCTCAAAAAGGCCTCCAGTTCTCTTTCTTCTTCCTCGGCTAAGCCTGAACCGAGAAGAAAAAATCTTTCCTCATCGCCCTCCTGGACGAGAATTTTCTTTAGTGATTCCTCGCTCTTCTCGGCTGGCTCCTTGCCGACATCTTCCAGGACTTCCATGTCCTCATCTTCAATCTCGGCCGTTGCAGGTTCTCGAACATTGCAGGTAGCTTTCATTGCTGCCATGGAGCAATTCTTCGCCTGCAGTTGATCTCCTCGGATCTCTTCTATCCCGTGCTCCGTTGGGAACCGCAGAACTTGGTGCAATGTTGAAGGTACTGCCCCCATTGCATGCAAACCACGGCCTGCCCATGATGATGTTGTATGGTGAGGGTGTATCAATCACAATGAACTCGGTTGTGATCTTCTTGGTGCCTGCTTGTACTTCTAAGCTTGTTGCACCCAGTGGCCACGTCGGTGTTCCATTGAAGCCGACCATCGGACCAGTTGACTGCTCCAGGTCGTCGGGGTGAAGGCCGAGCTCCTTGTAACATCTAACGTACATGATGTCACAAGAACTTCCTGGATCAATCAGGATGCGTTTTACTTGGCACTCCCCAACCTGGAGGGATACTACCAAGGCATCATTATGTGGGTGCTGGACCATCTCTAGGTCGGCCTCAGTGAAGGTTAACATCTGAAGTTGGCAGTCTTCTGGCCGAGGTCTTTTCAGTCCGACCTGGTTCACGTGCTGCAAGTGCTTCGCTCTTTGGGTTTCTCCCCGAATTTCGTTCTCATTCACCTTGGAGTGAATAACATTTACAACCCGAGGTCTGTCTGCTCGGGGTTGTGGTGGTGGCGGGGCTGCTTCCGCCTGTGGCAATCTTGCCTGTTCTTCCCTTGTTCTGGTCTCATCAACAAGGTCTCTCAAGTGGCCTTGTCTCACCAGATCTTCCAAGTGGGCTTTCAGGGCTCTGCAACCCTGTGTTGTATGTCCATTTTCATTGTGGTATGAGCAATGTCTGTCCGAGTTTCTCCCCATAAACTCCCCAGGTTGCCTTGCCGGTGTTCTGAAATAGGGCTGGCCCCTTATTCTTCCTAGCATCTTGTGAATTGGAATTCGGAACACGGTTGTTACTGCTTGTTTAGCCCTCAGCTCTATCTCCGTCTTGCTGAAGCCGTTGTTACCTCGGCTTCGCTTTGGCGAGTCACTCCGTTGCTCATGTTTGACCTGTTTTGATGCCGATGTATCCTCCTCGGCTCTAGCATATTTTTCAATCCTTGCCATGAGTTCTTCCATGTTCTTTGGCAATGTCTTTGCCAAAGATTTCCGTAGTGAACAGTCTTCCTTCAGGCCGTTCTTGAAGGATACAACTGCTACCTTCCTGGTTGCATTCGGGTATTCGGTTGAACACCTCGTAGTATCTCTTTGCATAGGCCCTTAGCCCTTCATCCTTGCTGATTTTTTAAAGCCATTAATGCGTCCACCCGTAATGGCTGTAGCTTGTTTGTCACGAACCTGGCCACAAACATCTCGGCCAGGCCTTCCCAAGTCTTTACACTTCCCTTTGGTAGTTTGTGGAACCAATCCGATGCAATTTCCCCAAAGGACGAAGGGAATACTTTGCAGAGCAAAGGCTCATTTCCACTATATAACGCCATTGAGTTCAGGAATAATCCAACATGGAAGTTAGGGTCTGACTTACCATCATAGATTTGGAACCTCGGCATGCTGAATCTTTTTGGAGCTACAAACTTGTCCAGTTTCTACCGAGAATGGTGTCCTCGGCTTGACGAGTGAGGTTACCTCGGCTTCGGCGTTCTGTTCTCTTCTCTTGAGATAGTTTCTCAAGTCTTCTTTGCTTCTCCCTGGAGCTCGGCTATCTTTTGATTTGAGCCCCTTCGGCACACTGCTCTCGGCGTCGTGGTGCGCCCGTTTAGATCTTTCTCCACGGGTTGTGTCAAAGCAGAGAGCCTGCTTTTGTACTTGCCGATGTTCTCTTGGTTCCCCATCCTTTTCATTATGTGTCCTCTGGGACTTGCCGACGTCCTCGGAGGGCGGGTGAGGGTGCCCCTTGCTCCTGGAGCGTTGTGATGCGTCGGGTGTCGTTGTCCTTCCTTCATTCCGAGCTTTAACTGCTGGGATTGGCGTATCCTGCAGTGGGTATGGTGGCTGCATGACCTTGGTTTGCATCATGAAGTTGACTACCGACTGCAGGTCGGCCAACTTGGTTGCGAGGTCCTTGACTTCCTCATCCCTTCGTCTGCATCTATCCTTCCATACCTGGAGGTTATCCTCCTTGTAATAGCTATCCTGATCCGTCTTCTTCGAAGTGTCGTCCTCCTGGACGACGTTTTTGCCCCCGTGCCCCTGGCCACGGGTTTGGTCGTTGTGGTTGCCTCCTTCGGCATCCAGGTCAATAGGCGTGTCATTTTCAGCTGGAATGTCATCCCCGATCCTCTCGTTCTGTGCGTTGCTAGCCATCTATTCGTCTATCTTTCCCACAGACGGCGCCAAATTGTGTGGGTTATTTTTCTCGGCCACACTGCCTATCTTAGTGAGTCAGCAGTAGTAGCACAGGCAGAATAGATGGAACAAGCAATAACACAAAGACAAGAAGGATTTACGTGGTTCGGCAATAATTGCCTACGTCCACGGGTGCGCCGAGGTGTTTCACTATGAGTAATAACAAGAATTACAGTTTTGCTCTCAGTAACTCTCACTTTCTGAGTATATAATTGTAAATGTTACAATTGGCTCGTAGTTGTATATGCTCTCTTCAGAATGAATTCCCTCTTAATCCCCCCTCTATATCTCGTCCTCCATCTCTATATATACATCGGAATAGAGATGGGGAAGCTCACAGCTTTTGAGCTGCCTTGCCAGCCCACCAAAGCACTTTTGGCAGCTTTTCAGGTAAAAGCACATTCTTTCTGCACATGGCCGCCTATGGCCTCGTGGCTATTTCGCATGGCCTCAAGGCCAGCTTGTTGGTGAAATGATGGCCTCACGGTTTTCTCCACTAGGCTGGACATCCACCTAACCAAGATAATATTTAATAATATAAACCTCGGCTTACTCTTCTGCGGGTAGTTCGGCCTTTGTATGCTAAGCCGAGGTTCGAGGCCTTTAGCCCAGATTGAGATGTCTCCTGAGTTTACCTCGGAAAATAGTAGAGTTCCTTGGCAAGAATCTTACTGTTACACATAGCACCCCGGGTGACATGTCGGCATCCCCTTGCCACGTGTTGAGTCCCAGAAATATATCCCCACAGTTATTAATTGAGACATGAACTTTCTCTATGAATAATCAAACTTGATTCTTTTTTTCTTTTTCTTTTTCTTTTTCTTTCTTTCTCCGTTTGGTAAGGTAGTAGATACTTAGAAAAATAAAAATTAAAGAAAAAATCCAATCAGAGCATACCACTAGGGCATGAAACAAGAGAAGATTGGAGAAAAGATAAAGATGTTTTGAATTAGTGAAGTATTATAATTGGCTTTATTAAACCTCTTTTGGCAAAGTAGTGGAATTCGGATTTTGAGGCCTACAAAATGAAACCCTCACAAAAGCTCTTTGAGCCTTTACTTCATTGCCAAGAATGTTAGGTCCTTTTCCCAAATGATCCATGGAATCAATAGGAGAACACATCCTTTTTTGGGTTAAACAAAACCCCACATGTTTTTTAAATATAGAATATTTATAAATATATGCTCTTATGACATTTATTATAAACAAATTTAAAAGGTTGTATATTTTTTATTATACTCATTTTTATACATGATGTATAATTTTTTTTAAAAAAATTCTTAATATGTTTTAAGAATACACGTTAACAAATTCATTTTTATATTATTGGTGTTCTTTCTTGAACTTGATGATTTCATTAACTTAAGCATCTGGATCTAGAGAGACCAACAATGCAAGGCTTAAAAACTCACTGTTTGTGATGATCAGTTGACCCTTTTGTGATGTAGATTGGTAGTAGTAATACTACTGAATCTTTTGATGGCAACAAATCATATATACAACATGTTGGTTTTGTAGCACTATTCTTTTTTCTTCTTTTTTTTGGCTCCAGTATATGACATTACTGGCTTAGAAAGGCATAATTAAATCTCTTTTTTTTTTTAAATTATGATTCTAAACGATTTAATTATGACATTTATGATAATTAACTCCATAAATGTCAATATTTGCATATAATAAACAACAATGTTAAGTGACCCGAATTTTCTTAACTCGAAGGCTCAAATGTCTCAAAACGACGTCATTTTAGGTGTAAAATGACGTCGTTTTAATACATTTAGGCCATTTAGATCACACAAATTCGGACCATCAAGTATTTTTCTATAATTAATATCTTTTTGCCCTCGTAATAAAATTTCAACCTATTATTATATTTTATATATGATTCATTCTGTGTTTTAATTATGCAACAATACTAGGTAGCTCAAAATTTTGTGGCTCAAATGGCTCAAATCACTCAAAACAAAATCGTTTTACGTCGTTTTAAATGTAAAACGATCTCGTTTTAATAGATTTGAGCCATTTGAATTACAAAATTTTAGACTACTAAATATTTTCTTTAATTATGTGTTCTAGTAATTTTCTTTTTACTCAATTTCACTTTTGACGTAATAACATATCGAATATCTTGAGTGGAAAAGTATATGTACAGTGAAGGCAGGCACAGTATCAAATGCACCTCACGTCAGTGATGAATCATGAATGGATGCCCTAACTCCACGATCAGACATCACCTTCCTCATCTTGTTCTTCTTCCTCTTCCTCTTGTATATGCATGTGACCCATTTTTCTACTTTTAGTTCCCAAAAGCACCCTCTTGATTTTCAAAGAAATTATCAGTATTTGGTTAAAGGATTTGGAAAGAAATTTAGGAAGAGAAAAGAAAAAAATAGATAAAATGTGAATAGAATATATGTACATTTCACATTGTTTCATACATATTTTTCATTTTCCTTTTTAAATTTCTTTCCAAATCTCTCAATCAAATAATTCATTTAAGATTTATTCAGTTATTAATTTTAAGATCTTGAAATTAATCGAGATACACATAAATTGATCCAAACACACTATTAATTATCAACAACAACAACAAAAAACAAAGAATTTCAAAGAAAATTATCATTCACTTGAAGCTCATATCATTTAGCTATAAAATTTAAGACCGTAGTAGCACAAGGTTACAAGCTTATAAGAAGACATAAACCCTAGTTTGTAATATGACATCAACGCTAATAGTAGTATGCACATAACACATGCATAAAAAAGATTTAAAGGATTGTTTGGGAAGTATTAGATTAATAAATTTTTTAAATTTTTATTAAAAAAATGTGAAATATGAGTTGGACTTGAAATGATGTGATAGAGGGGTGATGTGACCCAAATAAGGTAATGTGTCAAAATAATATGTGTTATTTTAGCATAAGCCAAATAAGCTCTAAATGTTATGTTTAAAGGATATGTTTAGATCATAAATTTGACTATAAATTAAATATATATATATATATATGTATTCTATAATCTAAACATAGGTTAAGGAAGCTCAATGTAACTATGTTAAATTTATATAAAATTTAAAAAAAATAAAAATAAAAATAAAAATTCCATACCTCAATGAATGTCAGTGTAATTTACTAAAACAAAAAATTATAAACACCTCGAAATCTAGACCAAATGTAAATGAGAGGCACGAGTGGGGATATATCATCGAATACAAGAGGTACAAGGTGTACAGCACCAATATATGGGTTAGAAAATGTTTGGTTTTTAAATTTTCAAAAATAATTTTTTGAATTTTGAATTTATATTTTTTATGTTTAGAGAATATTTTGTTTTTTTAATTAATTTTTTTAAAAAAACTTTTTAGATCTACTTAATCTAGATACATTTAAAAAAAATATAAAATTTGTAAATTTTTTTAAAACAATTCACTAAATACAAAATATATATATAAATTTAGTACATTTTTATATTTTTTGTATTTATTAAATTTTTATATTTTTTTATGAATATTTTACTTTTTAAATATAGGGTAAATCACGAATTGCCTATTGAGGTTTCCTTAAAATATAAATTCTCCCATGTTGTTGTAGAAATTACATTTCACTTCTTAAAATTTTCAATTTCATAACAAATAGCTATTTTTATTAATTAATTATCAAAACAATTAATAATTTTTAAATTCAAAATTTTATTTTAATTAATAACTTATATAATTTTATTATTGTATAGAAGAGCAGTTAAGAATTTTACTTTTTCAGTTAATTCTGTTAAAAAATTCAGGTGTCTATATAATTTTTCAAAGCACAAGGGTCAATTCGTATTTTAAACAAATGTAAAAAAAATGCATTTATAATTTACCTATATATATATATATACATTAAAAAAAACATGAATTAAAATTTAGAAAATTATTTTTAAAAACTAAAGCGTAAATTATAAATACATCTCATGAGATTTGTTTAAAATATGAATTGCCCCATGTAATTTGAAAAATCACAAATACTATCCTGTCAGAATTTTTTATTTAACATAATTAATTAAAAAAGTAAAATTTCTAACTGTTCATCTATATATTAATAAAATTATTTGAATTATTAATTGAAATAAAATTTTAATATTATTAAAAATTATTAATTAATTTGATGATTTATTAATCAAATAATCTATTTATTTTGAAATTAAAAATCTTAGGGAGTATAATGTAATTTTTAAAATTATATGAGATAATTTATAATTTAAATAAATCTTAAGGATGTGCTTGTAATTTACCCAAAACTAAAAAACGAGTGTGCCCACCCCAAATAGGCACTGCCTCATGTGCGAGCACATGCATAACTGTATGGACAGGGGTTCGTACAATTCAACCCCCAACTTGCACTGAATCCATCCCTGCTACAAATCCTAGGCCCCTGCTAATGTATCTAATGTATCTGCTCTTTCTTTCTCTCTCTCTCTCTCTCAAACAATAATAATAATAATGAGAAATTATATTTTAATTACACAGTAAAAAAATAATTTTATTTTTATAATGGGATAAATTTTTTCTATGTCAAACTTGTATTACTTGTAAGTTGTACTAAAAAAAAATGGACTTGTAATACAATTATTTTAAGGAGAAATAACAGCACAGTTACACAGTAAAAACATTATAAATCAATAAAAAAAAGTTTAGACCTTTTTTAATAATTAAAATATCATATTTTTTCTTCTTTTTTTTTTGTTGTTGTTGTTGTCACTGGCAATTATTTTCCTTTATTTTAATGCTTCGTTTGAAAAGAGTTAATTTATTCTGACTTTTTGATTTTTTGAATTTAGCTGGTTATAAAAGTTTTATGTGGGATAAACTTTTAGCTTTTTTGATTTAAATGTGACGATTATGAGAAAAAAAATAAAATAATTATGATTTAAATGTGATATTTTATCTTATTAATTAAATTAATTTATTTTATTTTATTTTTTTATATTTATTTAGTTGCAAACCACCTTCCCACATGGAATCTTATTTAGAAAAAAATTAAAAAACAATTGGGTTTGTACTGATGAAAAACACTTTCATCTTTTGCAAGAGGATACTACACGTGAAGATCAAGTGGAATGGGACATGTCTGTTTGGGTTTGGTCCCAAACACTGTGTACGGTAAGGTAACTGGTACAAATCCTTGCTGTTAGTCTGTTAGATACACTACCGTCCTCACATCGCCTCTCTCTCTCTCTCTTCCTCTCTCTCTCTCTCTCTCTCTCTTAAATGAGTATGACAGTATTTTTTACCAAAAATTTCAATGCAGGGCGGTGCTAAAAAATAATTATAAATATTAATAATTAAAAATATAATTTTTTATTATTAATATATAATAATTTTCTAAAATTTAATTCATAATTTTTCTTATTTTTCATAAGTTATATTCAAATAAATAGATATATATCTTTTCAATTTTTTTTTCTTTAGTCAGTATGAGATGTTTCATATTTTAAATATTTTTAAATATAATATATGTTATGAGTCACATTTAAAGAAAAATTTATTTTTTTAATAACTAGATATTTGGATTAACTTAAGTATATCTGGACTAATATATAATTGATTGAAAATATTTGTTTTGTACATTTTGTATTTGGTATGCTTTTCTAAATATTTTTCCGACAATTTTGAAACTAATAACGTTGGCTGGCCAAGAATCTTTGACACTTCCGACTAAAATCACGTATCAGGAGTCTGATTACTCCACTTGCGTGTGTTGATTTTCCTTTCATCATTTTTTTTAAAAAAATAATTAACATCTTATATCAATTCATGTAATATAACAAATCTTCTATATGTATCAAAAAATAATAATAATAATAAAGCCAATATTTTAAAAATCGGACCGGTGAGTGACCCAAAAAATAAATTGGATGGACGGGTTACTGTTTCAACGAAATCGAACCGTGACGTCATAAATATATTAAAATTATATTTAAATAAAAATATAAGTAATAAAATTATAAATTAAAAAAATAAAAAATATTAAATTATCTCAAATATTTCTCCTAATATTTTTTTATTAAAAAATATAATAATATATTTTAAAATATTATTAATTTTGATTTTGGAATAGGAAACCAAATATTCAATATTCCCTCCATATGATTTTAATTCAAATAATTTGATTAAAAGAAGAGCAAAAATTTTAGAGGGATTTCAAAATGTCAAGTCTCCCTCCAATAAATTTGATTGAATCTCATATGAATTTCTTAAGTTTTTTTGAAAGAATTTTTTTTCTTATAAATAGGTAAAGACTTTCACAATAATTTCAAGCTCTCAATGAGATTCCTCACAAGAGGGAACCTTTGAAAAAGAATTTTCAATTAAAATTTTCTTATATATATAATAAGAAAGAAAGAGAAAAAAAATTTATAAAATAGTTAGAAAATATCAACAAAAAAAAAGCTCAAAATTTTTTATTTTATTAACCCAGCCAGTTCACCAGACCCGTCCACTAGTCGACTGGTTCGGCGGTCCAACCGCTTATTTTTCTGGTTCTCTCTAAATAGGCCGATTTTTAAATTGGAACAATTTAAAAAATATATTCGAACTAAAACTCCAACCGATCGAACTGGCCAATCCGATCCAATTTTTAAAATCTTGAATAAAACAATATATGCAATATTCCAAGATAATCTTAAAAGTAACCTTCTCCAACGCACGCTCGACCCAGTCAACACTCAATTAAGTCTATAAGACATGAAATGATGCATGTCATATGCTAATGAAAAATGTTTTATAAACAGAATATCTATACATCGATATAAAACAATATGCATGGTAGTGATTTTTTTTTTATAATCCAAATTTAGAAAAATAAATATTTTAACTTGAAATGAAATAATTAATTGACACGTCATTATATACAGGGGCAGAGTCACGTTGGGCTCAGGAGGTCACGTGCCGCCCCTGAGTTTTGGGAAATTTTTTTTTTTAAAAAAAAAAACATAAAGAAAATATATTAAATAAAAAAATTATAAAAATATTATTTAAAGTGAAATGTCAATGACATTTTTAAAAGTATGAAAACAATAATAGTTATTTTGATTGAAAATAAAGAGGTTATAATAAGTCATATTATTATCTACAAAAATTTCAATATAATGGTGATGTCTATCATTAATGACATGCAAACATAATTAATTTCAATGAAGATATAGAATTTATTGTATTGTTAGTTACATTTGACATGTAGAATTTATCCTTCATGTATTTCTTTCCATTCATAACTAAAATGACCACTATATAAATTATAAGGGAGCTTTTTTGATAAATCCACTTTCTAAGAGTTTTATTCCATCCAACCCATATTCTTTTTGACTATTCCATTAGGTCCTATTTGAGGTAAGAAGACCAAAATACCATTTTCATTTATTTATGTTCTATTTAGTTCACATTATTTTCTTATGTTTCAATAAGTCTTATAAGTGACATAATTACCAAAATACCCCTAATGTGAATGTTCACACCGTCAATGTGAATGTTCATATCGTCAATGTGTAGGGGCCCGGCCCATGTCGATCCTCGTGGGTGCCGGGAAAAATTCGAGTCGGGCCGGGGCGGGTCCGACCCATTAACAATGTGAATATTTACATTGACATTGACATGTTAATATTCACATTAATAGGAGTGTAAAATTGGCCCGCATCCCGTGACGGTGCGAAACCCACCCGCAGCCCATGGGCGGCCCGAGGTGGGCCCGGTCCGGGCCGTTGACAATGTGAATATTCACATTGACATGTTAACATTTACATTGATAAGACTATAAAATTGGTCCGCGGCTCGGGGCAGGCCCGGCCCGGCCCGGCCCGTTGACAATGTGAATATTCACATTGACATGTTAACATTCACATTGATAGGAGTATAAAATTAGCCTGCGCCTCGTGGCTGCCCGAAACCCGCCCACAGCCCGTGGGTGGCCCTGGGCGAGCCCGGCCCGGCCTGTTGACAATGTGAATATTCACATTGACATGTTAACATTCACATTGATAAGAGTATAAAATTGGCCACCGGCCCGGCCTGTTGATAATGTGAATATTCACATTGACATGTTAACATTCATATTGATAGAAGTGTAAAATTAGCCCGTGCCTCGTGGTTGCCCAAAACCCGCCCACTGCTCGGGGCGGACCTGGCCATTTTTTTTAATTTTTTCTACCAAAATTTTATTATTTTTCACAAAAAAAGACACTATGCTTCGGCGCGGGTCGGGCCTCGAATCGAGCCTTGAATGGGCCTTAACCGAGCCGATGGGCCGGGCCGGGCTTCAAAGTGATGGCCCAGACCCTAGCTTAAGGTCTCGGACTAGGCTCGAGCCTGTGCCCAAACGAGTCTTTCCCGGGCCGGGTTGGGCTGGCCGACGGGCCAAAAAATTAGGCCTAGGCCCTAACCCTAGCACAAGGGTATTCGGGCTTTGGACGGGCCGATGGATCGAGCCTCGAGTCGGGCCGGTGGGCCTGGGCCTAGCCTCGAGCTTAGGTCAGGCTTGGGTGGGCCTGGCCATTTTTTTTTAATTCTTTTTAATTTTTTCTATCAAAATTTTATTATTTTCTACAAAAAAATATATTGCGCCTCGTGCGAGCTGAGCCTCGAACCAAGCTTGAATGGGCCTTAAGCGGGCCGGGCCGGGCTTCAAAGTGATGACCTAAACCCTAACCTAGGGTCTCGGACATGCTCGGGCCCGGACCCAAACGAGCCTATCCCGAGCCGTGAGCAAGCTTCGGGCAACCCACGGGCCGCGGGCCAATTCTACATTCCTATCAATGTGCATTTTAACATGTCAATGTGAATATTTACATTGTCAACGGGCCGGGCTGGGCCTACCCTGGGCCGTGGGCAAGCTTCAGGCAGCGGGCAAATTTTACACTATTATTAATGTTAATGTTAACATGTCAATGTGAATATTCACATTGTCACGGGTCGGGCCAAGCCCGCCTCGGGCTGCGATCGGGCTTTGGGCCGCCCACGGGCTGCGGGCCAATTTTACACTTTTATCAATGTGAATATAAATATGTCAATGTGAATATTCACATTGTCAGCAGGCCGGGTCGGGACCGCCCTGGGTCGCTGGCCAATTTTACTCTTATCAATGTGAATGTTAACATGTCAATGTGAATATTCACATTGTCAACAGGACGGGCCGAGCCCACCCCGGGCCGCCCACGGGCCGTGGGCGGGTTTCGGGCAGCCACGAGGCGCGGACAAATTTTACATTCCTATCAATGTAAATGTTAATATGTCAATGTGAATATTCACATTGTCAACGGGCCGGGCCGGGCTCGCCCGGGCCGCGAGCCAATTTTATACTCTTATCAATGTTAATGTTAACATGTCAATGTGAATATTCACATTATCAACGGACTGGACCGGGCCCGCCCATGGGCTGCGAGCGGGTTCCACGCCGCCACGGGACGCGGGCCAATTTTACACTCCTATTAATGTGAATGTTAACATATCAATGGGAATATTCACATTGTCAAAGGGTCGGGCCCGCCCCGGCTCGCGAGCAGGTTTCAGGCCACCCACGGGCCAATTTTATATTCCTACCAATGTGAATTTTAAAATATGAATGTTCACATCATAAAATTGCTAACCGTTCAAAAAATATTTATAAGGGTATCAAAATTAAATATAAGGGCATAAGTGTCCAAGAAAATAGTGTAAATCAAGAAAGATGATTTTATGGAATAAAACTATACGTACATGAGACTAAATGGGTTAAAAAATTCCTTCATGGACTTCTTCGGTTAAAACACTTCTAAATAGGATTTATCAATAAAAATCCCAAATTATAATCAAGTAACACATCTTCAATTATAAAAATAAAAAAATAAAAAAAGTTACAATAGGTCATAACTAATATCAGAATGAGCCATAACTAACTATTACTTGATATATAGTCATAACTAAAATAACAACCACAAGAAATTATAACTAAATTATATCTAACACTATAATGTGTTATAACTAAAGACCATGAAGATCATAATTGCGACATATGATAAATACTTTTTTTGCGGTATGTTTTATAGAATTTCTTTACTAAAATATATCATTTCTGTCTACACGTATATTCTTTTTTAATTTTCCAATTCACCTATAAAATAGTTACTCCTCAAAATTTGTATAAAATTTTCAAATCTTTTAATTTAAAATTCACATTTATCCAAATGAACTCTTAATATTTAAGTTTAGTAATATCTCATTGTTGTTTATTATGAAAAAAAAATTTAATCAGTGTGTTTTGTTTGAGTTTTTTGGATTAAGTTTTTTGATTTTCATGTTTTTTGGTTTTAGTGAATATTTTTAAAATTTTAAACATTTTTTTTACTTTTTTAGATGCACCTTACTTAGATGTATCTAAAAAGTAAAAAATTTGTGAAAAAATATTTTAAAAAATTAATAAATACATAAAAATATAAAAAAAAAAAATGTACTGAATTCTCGTATTTTTTTTTATATATATTTTTGGTATTTAGTGAATTTTTAAAAGTTTTTTTCATAATTTTTTTACTTTTTAGGTATCTTTATGTAGGTATGTCTAAAAAATAAAAAATAAAAATTGCTTAAAATATTAAAAAAAATCAGTAAAAACAAAAAAATACGAAAAACAAGAAAGTAAAATTTCTGAAAAGTGTTTTTAGAAAAATGGAACCAAATTATCATTAATTTGTGTCCCATTTGCATTAAATTTCTGGTTACACCACTGATTATATATGCATTTTTAATATAAAAAAATTGTTTTTATATAGCATCACATTTTGCAAATTATGGTCTAAACTAGTATTGGTTACGAAATATTTTGGTATTTGGTTATAGGCTATTGTGATGGTAAGACTAGCAAATTATCAAATCAAAGTTGATTATATCCGATTATATTTTTTGGTTATTTCCTATAATATTATTGGTTATAACTTATTGTGGTGGTTTTGGTTATGATCAAAGTAGTTTTCGCTTAATGTAACTATAATTAATATCTCAAATTTATTTATTTTTTAAATTTATATTAGAATTTCTCAAAATACAATGGACTCAAGTTTTGTAATTGCCAACCCTACCTAAATTCTATAAAAAAATCTGAAACTAGTTCATTTTTTTATGGTTTGATATGATTAGTATAATACATGGAACATGTCACAGAACATATGGTTTGCTCAGCAAAGTGTTTGGATCTTCTACTTTCGTGGATGGTCAAGACTTCAAAACACATGGTTATACAATGACTTAGATAATGAGATCCTAGCTTTCACATTGGATTATTGTGTTTGTCTCTATCAATATATATATGAATTTAGTGGCATTCATAAGTAGATTTTATAAAGACTTCTAGAGAAAGAGAAATGTCAAAGGATGATTAGTATATTCCACTACCCTGTTGATGCTTGCCTGCTTGAAATCACACTTTGTTGTTTATGGTTTGTCATAATATTATCATCATTGTTGTTGTTGGAGACTTCATGCACATGTAACAATCTTTTATTTTTTATTCCTTTCTCAAGCTAAATAATATCAAGATTAATCAATCTAATGAAACAAATTTTGCGAAACGTGTTCTATTATTCATTGTCATTGTCTCGTTGATGTCCATATTAAACAAACACAAATTTGAGGTGCCAACATCTTACATCATTTTGTATTTTGGTGACTTTTTTAAAGTGTTTCCAATATTGAATCTTTCAAAATCAGATTAAGGCAGAGTTTGGATTTTTTGATTTGTGGAGGAAAAAAAAAGTAAAAAGTATTCTTTTTATTCTTTTCCTATTTCTTTTTTCTTTTACCTCCATAAATTCAAGATCTAGTGAATGAAATTTACATGAAATCACTCAAAAGAGGGTATTCAAATGCATATTGTATGAAAAATTGGCCATGAACAACCAAATTTTGATCAACAAAGAGACATTATCAGTTCTTTAGATTGAACATCTTTCAATTCTACTGGAAACAACCTTCACTTTTGTATCCAAATGAAGGCAGAAAAAAAAAAAGAAAAAAGGAAAGAACATGCAAGTGGTGAGTCCTCTCAATGCTCTATGCATTAATTCCCTTGAATACCAAATGTTGTTCAAATCTAGAGAAGTGAAAGCTGCACATATAACTTAACAAGCAGATTTAAACTCAGACATTACACTTAGATAAGAGAGCACCTCGTTCACCAAGTCAATCCTTAAATTTTAGTTGAGACCAAAACATTACTAAGGTTTCTTTCTTTCTTTCTATTTAAAAAACATAACTAGGGTTATGTAAACTTTAGAAAGAGAGAGAAAGAAGCAATGTCCAAATAACGATAATAACTACCAACCATAAGCATATTTAATGGAAGAGGTGAATTAAAAAGGGGGGGACAAAAAGGGCAAAGGACAAGCCAAGAAAAAAAAAATGGTGGAACTTAGAATATTTGAAGAGCTACAAAGTGAATCTTTTAAGAAGTAGCCACCCAAAAAGTCTCCCAATTACACAACCCATTGTTGCCATGCCCACCTTCTTTGCACCTACTTGGCCTTTGAAATTTTTCCATTCCCATTTCCACCTCAACTTCCAAACTATTACCCTCCATATCCTCCCTCTCATCATCATCATCATCATCATCTTCTTCTTCTTCTTCTTCTTCTTTTTCAAACCCTTCTTCTTTTTCTTCAAAATCTTGTTTTTCTTCCTCATTTTCAACTTCTTCCATGTCACACTCCTCATTTTCTTCACAACCCATTTCAGAGTCAAAAGTAGTGTCACAACAGTCTCTCCAAAAGCTTAGTCTAAGGCGGCCATGGCTTCTTTCGGCTTGAAGATAAGAATGGTTTGTTGGGGCCTCTATGGCTTGGATTATCAACCTCCCGCCTTCCCTGTGGGGCCTAACTTGAATTGAACCGCAGCCAGTCATCGTTGTCAATGGAGGTGGAAAATCGCGACAATTATTCGCTTTGCCACTATTTTCCATACCCTGCAGCAGCCTTGGCTTTGGCTTATCCCCGCCTTCTTCGCTATCACTTTTGTGGACCGACAACATGGTATCCATTTTGTGGAACGAAAAAATACTAGTTTCAATCATGTCAGTGCCCGTCTCACTTCCCAAATTCTCTGTACATAATTCCAAGCTCTTATCGCTCAGCGTGGACAAGGATCGCTTCTCCATAGGATGGACATAGAAGCTTTCTCTGTCCAATGCTTGTTTGGGATTTTGGGAAGGGTTTTGGGAGGTGTTGGAGAGAGATTGGAGGAAGCTCCAACCACCCAAGTCAAGATTTGAGGAGTTGTTGTGGTTGGTTTCTTCATTATGGCTTGGTTTTGTTGGTGAAGCTAGTTTGAGCCTTAGTGTTGTTCTAGTCTCTACAAGCTGGGACTCTAGACAAGATTGGAGTCCTTGACATACAACAGTTGACATGGTGAGAAAAGGGTATTTTGAAGAATGGAAATGGAAAGAGAGAATTTGAGGGGAATTGGAAATCCTCTGCCAATGTGTTAGGAACAGAGGCAGGGGAAAAACAGAGGATTTGGGGATTTGGGAATAGAATTAACTGGTTGTGTTTGGAGGGAGAGAAAGAGAGGAGAATGAGGAGAGGAGATTCGGAATGGGGGATAAGTGGGGAGGAGGGTCTGAATTTGTAGTGCCTAAAAGTGCCATGAAGTGTGCTTTTTAGAGAGAGGGAGAGGAGAGAGAGAGAGAGAGAGAGAGAGACCACTTGAATTTTGCAAGTGCTAATCTGCCACACACTACAAAAGATAATGGGAAAGTATATATGACATAAAAATTAGTTTTTAGTAGAGAGAAAAAAGAGAGAAATTCAGTATGTGTTTGGAATTTTTTTTATTTATATTTTTATTTTTGTGGAAATTGAGTTACCAAACAAGTCCTTCTCAATATCTCATGTGGGAATAGGTTTGGTAGGAATGTCATAAAATGTACATAAATGCAGTGGGCAAGGAGACATAATTAAGGTGTCTTAACATTCCACAAAGCGGCATGCTAACGACACCCTTAGTGGTCCATTTAGATGAAAATAATATCAAAATAATTAATATTTTTTATATATTTATCGAGACTAATAACCACCAGTTGGATGGTCATTGGCATTTTTCTTCCACAAAAATAGTTAGCTTTGTTATTCCTTTCCGCTAATAACATACAAAATTGTTGTTAAGATGAAAACAATGTCAAAAAAATTATAATTTCAATATATTTTTACACATTTTAGAAATTTTTTATGAGTATATCAAGATTAGTAACTACTCATTTGAGTCATCATTGGCATTTTCCTTATATGAAAGTACTTCAGTAAAAACATACAAACTAACTTTTAATATAAAATTTTTACATAGAATGATACGATTGTTTGCGCTCCTCTCATTTCATATCAAAATACCCATCATTATAATTTTTAAATGAATTTTTTTTATAATAATTACATTTGTAAATTATTTTCAAATAATAAATACTTTCTCTATCCTAAAATATTAGTCATTTATTTTATTCTTCATTGTCTCAAAATATTAGTCCATTTTTAAAAATTAAAAACTAAAATAATATGAATTTTATATTTTGTCATTTTTTTAAATTTATTAATAACACAAAAAATATAATTATGACAATTGATATTTCTAAAAATATATATTAGGGAGACTTATTTATAAGTCATTTTTCAGAACCTTATGCTAGGCTAAGTCCTGTGTAATTTCTTATAGAGTCTCAAGTCCTATTTTCATAAGAATGTATTCCACAAGATCCTAACGTGACATAACACTTACATAAACGTAACGTAACGTGACACCAATATAAACGTAACGTAACGTGACACCAATATGAACGTAACGTGACACCTATATAAACATAACGTAACGTGACACATATATAAACGTACTGTGACACCTATTTTAAATTTTTTTAAAATTATTTTTGACTTTTTAAAAAATAAAATTTTTAATTTTTTTTTTAATTTTTTTTTATTTCTTCCCCAAACATGGTCATAACTTTACTCACTTACTTCTCTCTCCTCTGTTTCTAGACAGGTGGATAAGGATTACAGAGAATATATGATATATAGAAGATTGAAAGGGAGGAGAGAGAGAGAGAGAGAGAGAGAGAGAGAGAATGTCGAAGAAGAAGGTTTTGGGAGGGTCGACCACCATGACGCTAAGGGATTTTCATGGCGGTTCCATACCTTCCGATCTTCCTCTCCCTTCTGCTCCCGGCACGGAAGTTCCTCTCTTTGCCTTCACAATTCAATTTATCCAATACCCAACTTCAAATTTTGTTTTATTTTTATTTTTCCCAAAACAAGTTCAATTCTTGCTCCCAATTCCAATTCCAATCCCAGTTCCAGTTTCTGGCTTTATTTGCATATACCTTGGATCTGAGATGAGCACATATTTATGTAAATGTTGTATCTATGTCTGTTTATTATGTCTGTGAATATATGATTTATTATTTTGGGTTCATATAGTTCAAATTAGTAGATTTAGAAGTAGAAACCCGAGTCAAAATTTCAATCTTTTGGCAGAATTGTGAGGCCTTTGGACCGTCTTGGTTTCGACTGCCAGGGTAATAATAATACAAAATAATACAGTTATTGATAATTTTTTAAATTTTACAATTAATAATACAAAATAAAAATATATTAAGATTATATATCTATTTCAAAACAAACGGATTAAAAAAATAAAAACTTATTAAGTTTGCGAAACGTAACGTGACACATTACGTTACGTTTATGTAAATGTCACATTACGTTTATATAGGTGTCACGTTACGTTACGTTTATGTAGGTGTCACCTTACGTTCATATTGGTGTCACGTTACGTTTATATAGGTGTCACGTTACTTTACGTTTACGTAGATATGTCACGTTACGTTTATATAGGTGTCACGTTACGTTACGTTTATGTAGATATGTCACATTACGCTTATGTAGGTGTCACGTTACGTTTATGTAGGTGTCACGTTACGTTACGTTTATATCAATTTCTTATATATGGTTTTATTACTTATTTATGATATTAACAACTAATATTGAGGGTAAATGTGTCAACAAACTTCCCACAGGACTTATAGGAACATAAATTTTTTAGTAAGACCATATGTAGCATAAGTCTCCCTAATAGAACTTCTAAATAATTTTTCCTATATATTATTGAAGAATAATTTTAAAAGGATGGAAACAAAAAGGCCAGAAAACCAAGGATTCACCCAAATATTTATTGACAGTGACTGCGCTAATTCTGTCCTCATTTTTTTTGACTTTATTTGAAAACACTTCTTCATAATTCTTTTTTTTCTTGTATGTTTCATGTGTCTTGAGAGTCAAACCCTATGTTGATTGCATTCAAAGGGGAATAAAGATAAGGCACACCATAGCCCACACAATTTGAAATTTCTTGGGGGTGGAGTTAGTGAATTGCATATTATTCATGCCCTCCAGATATGTGAAATGACCAAACTAACCCTGCCCCTTTTCATGATTCAAAGCAAAGATAATGAAAGTTGATGAATAGAATAGAAAATGGCAAGATTGAAGTAAACTGCCAATAGAAAGTGCAAATTAGGGTACATGAAAATTAAGAATTCCAAATCCTTGTTAGGTTTGATCAGTAGGAATGACCTAAGCATTTGTTTGAAGAAATGCATTTCTCAACAATATCCATTAATCTTTACTGATTGGATAAAACTAATCTCATTATGTCAAAAATAATTTTGTTCACTTAATTTATAGGTGGGCTAATTTAACCATCTTCTCCATCCAAAACAATGGACTCCGCATATAGTAGTGAACTTGAATAAAATAACCAATTAGAGAAACCAGTAATGGTCACTCACTTTTAAAGTGGATGAACTGAGACGCCAATATAATTTTTTATGTGAGTGTGATTACGTGAATCTTTTTAATTTTCTTAGTAAAATTGTTGAAAGATTCCAAATCCAATCCTAAACCCTCAAGTAATGTGCGTGTCATCCTAATTTTTTTTTTTTTTTTGTATTACAAGAAAATCCTTCCACTTGCTCGCAAGTTCAAAACAGTGCCCTTTGCAAAGATTACCAGTGTGTCCTATTGTCCATTTTGAGATAAGAGATTATAATCTGGAAACTTATCTTAAACTCTCAAGACAAACTCTGCTTAAGTTAGGACTCTCATAGCGAAGGAGTATTAAACCCACACCAAGTGCGATGAAACTACTTGAAACTAACCTCCTAACCAACTGTACTACGCCCAGAAGATTAGCCCAAAAAAATTTTAAACCTCGGACCTGGAGGCTTAATCCCCAAACCAGTTACCAATCACCCTGGGTTTGTGTCATCCTAATTGTTTGTTTCTAATGCCCCTTTTTTCCCCTGCTACTGACTGGCCCAGCGGAAAGAATTCATTAACAAACAAAGCCCTTTTTTCTTATTTACTTTAAAAGGTATCTAGAAAAAATATTTAAATTTTTTTAAAAATTTTCAAATATATGAATAAAATTCATTTTTGAATATAACTCACATTATATTATACTATTAATTTAAATTCTATATTTTTTTGAATATATAACATTTATATTTCCTCTCTGTAAGCCTTATTTAATAACTTTATATGAAATTGGCTATTTTAATTTATTTTTTGACTATTTTAACTTGATTAAAAAAGTTGTGTTTGAGAATATAGTTAATTTTTTTGTCTTTGATTTGATGGTTGTGAGAGAAAAAAAATTAAATAATTATTTGTTAGACATTTTGTCTTATTAACTATTTTAATTTATTTTACTTTTATTGACTATTTTAGCCCAAATAAACTTTCCAAATAGGGCCTAAATCAAACCACTTTTGGTTTGGTCTTGTTTGGTTATTGTTAACATCATTCTGTTCTTGGCCGATTAACTAATAACTAACATTTACCAATAAAAATAAAAAACTTCATTTTGTTCTTGGCGTAGCCTTCCATTAGCCAAAATTAGAAAAATTAATACAAAAAAATTTATACAGAACAATATACTAACAGATGTGTCCTTTCGTTTTAAGTTAAGAGATATTTATCAATAAATCTCATCTCACAAACAAATATTTCAATTAGTCTCAAGTTTTTTTCTATTGACCTATTAAGTATTATTAGTGGAGAGTTTCTTTCGGTGTGGTCTTATTTTTTATTTTGGTAGTGTTTTAGTGAACAACGATATCATTTTATTAATGTGACAAATATGATGAGATACTCTAATGTGACAAGTATTAATATACCACTCCAACGATGTGACATTCCAAAAAAATTAAAACTCTTTAGTATACTTTTCCTAAATGTGATAATGTGGCGAGTATGATGTGACACTCCAAGACTTTTACTCTAAAAAAAATAAAAACTTTGTAGTGTACTTTCTTAATGTGACAATGTAGTGGATATGATGTGACACTTTCAAAAAAAATTATTTAGTATATTTTTTCTAATATGACAACGTGGCGGGTATAATGTAAAACTTTAAAAAAATAAAAACTCTTTAATGTACTTTTCTCAAACGTGACAATGTGGCAAGTATAATATGACACTCTAAAAAAAATTAAAAAATTTTTAGTGTACTTTTTCCAAACATGACATGTGACACTCTAACATGGAGAGTATAATGTGACATTCTAAAAAAATAAAAAACTCTTTAATGTATTTTTTCTAAATTTGACACCCTAACACGGGTATGACACAACACTAAAAAAATTTAGTGTACTTTTTTCAAATGTGACACTTCAATATGGCAGGCAAATAGTTATTACATATCCAAAAAGACTAAAATGGATCACAAGAAAAAATATAAAAATATAAAATTATATAAATTACAAGTTAAAAATATGAAACTTATTGATTAATCTCCTTTAAATTAAAAGGTTGTTTGAGATGATCTAAATAAGTATACTTTTTGACTTTTTATGAAATATGAGTTAGGTTTGAAGTGATGTAGTAGAGAGGTGATGTGACTTAATAAGATGATATAACTTAAATATTATAGTGACTTTTTGACTTTTTAATTTTTTTAGATTATAATAAATAAGGCTTAAAAGGCTATTAAAATGATATATAATTTTTAAAATAACATCATCACATAATTTTTATATATATATATTATGAAATTATTGTTTGGACATGATTTTGATTTAGAAATCACTATAATTACTACGTTGTACGGAAAGCTTAAGCAGATTGTAAAGGGGAAAGCTTTCTACATACCGCTTTTAAAAAGCAAGAAAATGAAATCATCGTCCACTATGACAACCTTTTTTTTTTTTTGTTTGTCGGCTATATCAACCTTCTCCCTCTGTTTTAATTTGGAAAATTTTAGGTTGTGTACGGTAGAATTTTAAAATTATAATTTGATAATAAAATTATATTTTGAATTTGTAAGTTTTAGAATTATAATTTGAATATGAAAAATTTGTTTGGTTATAAATTTTAAAAAGAATTCAAATTGAATGATGTGACATATAATATTAAAAAGTGGGTGTTTTAAAAAGGGACCATGCTAGGGAACCCTAATTTTTGGCCCCTTAATCCCCCTAAAATTCAGACCAAGGCACAAAAAAAAAAATAAATAAATAAAAAAAATTGCTCAAAACGACGTCGTTTTGGGCATTAGGGGGATTAGGGGGGCTTTTTTAGGGGGTCAAATCATTTTCCTTTAAAAAATACTTGAAAAGTGAGTGTGGAATTAATTTTCTAAAATTGTAACCAAATAACACACTCAAAATAAGAGGTAAAATTAAACTTCAAAAGCTCTACCAAACAGAGTCTTAGGCTCCGTTTAATTTGCCTTTAAAAGCATAATTCTAAAAGCATATTTTTCAAAATTTATAACTAAACATATAACTTAAAATTATATAAAATTCAATTCAAAAATTAATTTTAAAACTAATAATCAAACACATAACATAAAACTATTTTCAAAACTCTTTTGATGATATAGTGTTGAAGATAGTTAGTGATGGGATTATTAAATTATTTTTATAAAAAATCTTTAAAAAATAAATTTTATATTTAAAAAATATCTAAAACAAATATAAATATTTTTTTTTCAAATAACAGGTTGAAATTGCCCCAAAAAGAAAAAAAAATTTACTATTCCGAACATCAAGAAAGATGTCCGGACAGACAACTGGATAGACCCAATCCACTCTTTTCAAAATTTAAAATTCAAAAACACCTTTCAAAACTCTCTTCAAAACTCATAACCAAAATTTTTTCTTTTCAAAACTAAACTTACAATTCCACACTCAAATCACAACTCCAAAAAGAGAATCAAAATTCCAAAATTAAACCAAACGCAAACTAACTTTTTTTAGCAGTACAATTATTGTACTTTAAAAAAATTAATTTTTCAAAATTATTCTTTGATAATATATATTTTTTAAATATCAATTGTCATAATTATACTTTTTTGTTATTAATAAATTTAAAAGAATGACAAAATAGAAAATTCATATTATTTTAGTTCTTAATTTTTTAAAAAGAACTAGTATTTTGGGACAGTGAGAATATTAAAAAAATAATAATAGTAATAAAATAAAATATTGAATGAAGACAGTGAATTTTGTAAATTAAAAGCTGATAACTAAATACAAATATTAAAAATATCTTTTTCACAACTTTTTTCAAAAGTCAAATTTTTAAAATTATTTTTACATCATAAGTTAAAAATAAAAATTATATTAAACATTTTGGTATAAATTAATAAAATAAAAATATATGTAACTATCCCAATAAGTTGTACCAAACATAAACTCTCAGTGGTGTTTTGAGAAATTGATAAAAAGTTAACTTTTTTATTTTTTAATTTTTTTAATAAAAAGCTAGATTATTTTGAGTAAAAAAACTGACTTTTTTTATTAAAAAAATTAAAAAATTAAAAAACTGACTTTTCACCATGATTCCAAAAGACCCCAACATGCACCCATTTACGCACTCAAAGTCTCGTCTACCAGCCAAAATCCATGCATCTTAATTAGGTTGTCAGGTGTTTTAAATATCTCCACTTATATGCGAGTCTTTTTTTCTCTGCGCATAATTGTTTAGGTTGTGTTTGAACTAAAAATTTAAAAAGGAATTTGTAAAAAAAAATAAAATAAAATAAAAAAACTAAATTATTGTCGCGTTTTCTTTTCATTTTTCTTTCTTGGCACAAATTTTTTTTCAAATCTTAGATCCAAACACAATTTTAAAGTTTCTCTCGCTTAGAGAATTTCTTTTTATCAACTATTTTGTTTGATCTTTTGATCATAATATTATATATTATTAAAAGAAAAAAAATTACAAACCCTAAGCCATGTGACAACACTAGAAACAGACCTACACCTAAATGTATAAACTAAGCCAAAGTTGATTACCCACAAAAAGTTGCTAATTAGGACAATGGATGGAAGGAGGTAGGGCTGGTGATTTCCAAGTATGGCAATGGTGGGTACTTTACAAATCAAATACCATAGAAACGGAAAATGGAAAAGCACATGGCATCACTAAGCATCACAGCATATTCCTGTACTATTGTAAAATATTATTTCTCATGAATAACTTCATGTCGGTTTGGAAAATGCTAATAACAAAGTCGGTGTTCATTAATTTCAATTTATGTACATAGAAATTTATTAAAATTATATGTATAAATTTGAGAATGTGTGAAAAGTGTATTCAATTAATTAATATTGACATCATTCTCATTTTAACCACAATCTAATAAATTGTTGTTAACATAATCCTTCTCATTTTTGAATCTTCTCATTGTGATCCAGAATTGTGATGATATTAATTACTCCCATATTAGGATTCTTGCCATTTGTTTTTTTTTTTTTTTTTTTTTTTTTTTTGAATAATGCTACACGCACTAATTAGTATACTAACTAATATATTAACAGATGATGTGGCACAATTTTAAAAGTTTTGGATATTTATAATTTGTATAATAAGTGAAGTTAGTAATAATATTATAATACTAGTTGGTATACTAGTTGGTGCATTTAGTACCACTATTTTTTTTTTTATCTGTAGTAATCTTTTTATGATAATCCGCAACGGTCCAAGTTTATTGTTAAAACAAAATGGCATCAAATAATTTTATTATTATTATTATTATTATTATTATTTGTGAGAGTGATTTAATATTTTAACATCAGAGGACGAGAAAATAGAAAAGCAGCTGGAATGAGTGACCATCAAAATATATTCTTTGTATTTTATATATATATATATATATTATTCAACATCTTTCTTCATAATGTTTTACTATGGATGCATTTTATATCATATTAATAATCTGTCATACATATTCTTTATACCATTGTCAATGCATATTTTGAATAAGACATCACATAGGTTGAATTGGAACTTACCTTAAATTTTCCATGATGTTGTGAAAGCAATGACATCATAAACTTGTATTAACATAACCAGATTAACATGATTGAGCTAGAAATTATCATATCAATCACACCTTGAAATTAACAGTACAAAGCGACAAAAACAAATTACAAACAAAAAAAAATCATGGTCATTGAAAAAAAAAAAAACTCATGTATAATTCCATCAAGGAAAAAAAAAAAATGGGCTGCATTCTATGTTTCATGCCAATCCAAAAAGAATACTATTAAGTGAATTTACTTTTTAGAAAATTGAAACTTTTTATTTTCTGTGTTTTTTGTTTTGCTGATTTTTTTAATATTTTAAGCAGTTTTTTTAATTTTTAGATAGACCTAACGTAAATACACTTAAAAGTATAATATTAGTGAAAAAAAAACTTTAAAAAATTCACTAAATACTAAAAATGCAAACAAAAAAAAATATGAAAATTCAGTATATTTTTTGTATTCTTGTATATTTATTAATTTTTTTAAACATTTTTTTTTATAAATATTTACTTTTTAGATACATCTAAGTAAGATGTATCTAAAAAAATTATAAAAAAAAAAATTGTTTAAAATTTATTAAAAACAAAAAAATATGAAAAATAAAAAACTTAATTTTTAGAAAATTAAAACCAAACATAGTGATTAATTTCACAAAACCATTTTAGCTACTAGCTCCAACCTAAATATCTTTCCCAAAATTTTACCCTCTCACCACTTAAAAAAATGATGTTGTTGCAAATAGTACTTTAAGCAATGACATATTTTACTGTTCAAAAAAATAACGGTCCTATTTGGTAGGCCTTATTTCTAACTTATTTTAGCTTTTAACTTAATTTAACCTATTTTGATGTGTTTGGTTCAACTTAACAATACAGCTTATAACTTTTTGTAAGTCAAAAATCAACTTATTATTTGAGTGGGGGGGAGGAGAAACTTAATTTATAAGTCAAAAATCAGTTTATATTCATAGTTATAAGGTATAAGCTATTAAAGTATAAGTTATAATTATTTTTCCACAGTTCTATCAAACGGGGCATCATATTTTTGTGAGGGCGCAATTAGGAATTTGACAACTTATAGATATAAATATGTCCTCAATTTGGAGTTAGCTGGGATGCAACTAAGAGGTTTTGGTAGATAAGTGAATAATCAATTAGAAAAGGACAAGGTGGTGAAAAGGATTTGAAGTTACTTAAAACGTTGTTTAATGAATGAATTAGTATATAATGATGTTACTGGAAGATGTCTGTGCACCATAACCAAAAACAGCTATGGTTTAGGCTTGCATGATTATGACAAGCATACTCATCATTCAATTAAATAACTACAAAATAAAATAAAATAAAAAATAGAGCACTGCACAAAAGGCAAGATGAAAAAGTGAAAAGCTTGTACACAAAAAGAGATAGCGAAAGGTCTACGCGTACGTGTATAGATACTTTGTTTTATCAAAAATACCCTCATAGTTTTATTTATTTATTTATGTTTTTTAGTACGCATGTCATGAGTATTATGAGATTTAGCATCAATACCATGAGGTGTTATTCCACCGTCCTAAAAGATATTGAAGTTGTTGAATTTGATATATTATACTATTAAATGTACTTTAATAAAAGTGTGATTGTGTCATAAAAAAATTGTCGCACTTAAAAAAATTTATAAGTACAGAAAGTATATCATAAGAGAATTTTAATGATATATATCTCGTACATCGCACATGCTATATAATACAGTTGGTAGTTGCATGTGTAATAAAGATTGTACAATAACTTATTTTCAATTGTGTCAAATATATTGGATTATAACCATTGTTAGTAACAAAAATTCAAATAAAAAACAACCATTTAAAATGAAACAAACCTGTATTTCCAAAAAACTGAAATATAAAGTTACCTTTTTCTCATAAAAAAAGGTGCAACAGTACCCGATTGAGGCTGTGTAAATAGGGGGTTTGAGATCCGGACTCTTACACTTTGAACTCTCTATCTCATTTTCTTTTCTATCAAATACACAATTTTTGCAGGGAAAGAATCTGAAGGAAAACTTTTGATTTGTTATCTACCACTGCAGTCGGTGACTTTATTGTATCTTGTTGGTGAATTGTTTTGAGCACAACAACAAACTCTTTTTAATGTAAGCTATTATCGATTTAAAGATAATATCCAAAACACACATTAAAGTTGCAATCACCCTATAGTTTTGTTCTAATTCTTGTCTAATGTCATTAGAGAAACTCAAATATGGTGGTCCTACACCTCCATAAACCCAAACAAATAAGCTTTAACCCTTTGCGGGCGGTGGCTCTAAACAAGCATGCTTTTCATTTACAATCCTTTTCCAATTAGAAAAAAGCTTCTTTGTTAGCACCACTAACATTATCAATAATATTATGTCAGCCCCACTCAAAGAGAGAAAAAGAAAGCATCAAATTTGCATCAAAAGCTATTATTTTTCTTGCACATATTGTTTTAAGTTAAGATAGAGGGAATCGACATTGATTCCGAATCCATCTATGTTTTATTTTTTCCAGGAAAAGAAAACAAGATTGAAAATTTTTTAGCATCGGAATCCATCTGTGTTTCTTGGATTTAGTTCGAGTAAAGACAACTCAAAATGAAGATTTTTTAACAAAGAATACGTCAAACCTTTTGTGTAAATTTTTATATCAATGCTTTTATTATTAGACTTTACTAACAAAGACAAGAGAATCAAATTCATGGCTTACACAAGCACCTTTTTTGACCCATGTTAGCTAGCTAGTGGTAGCTATATAACCTTTCCACCATTGTTAAAAATTATTTCCTACTTTATAAACGCAAGCAATTTACAGTCTATGATAAACAAACATGAAAACAAATGTACAATGAATGATCACTATATTTATAAGTAATTGACAAGATTGATTGACATTGATAAGAGCTGGATCGGCTTCACTTAGTCCAATCAAATTTATAATGAAATGAAAATATAAGTTTGGGTATCGATATAGTGCCGATCAAAGACTTTCTGACAAACAATTAGTAGGCTTAAAAGAAGAAGATGACTCAAAGACAGAATTTTTATGATTTTCAAATTTTTTGTGTTTTCATCATATTTCTTTATACATGATACATCTCACGTTACACGTGACGACACCTATATATGCGTATTCCATAATTTTGTTATGGCCCTCACGTGATTAATTCAATAATTGTTAACATGATACAGAGACAAAGTAACGGCTTCAATTCTAGTAATGCATAGGTCTCTATCATTGTATGGCTGCTCTCTCCTTGTTGTATGCCAAAGGATATTTCTCCTAGGATGAAGGCGCTTTTTTAGCAGATCATTGTCTAGGAAAAAATAGAATAAATAAATAGACGTAAAATTTGATTTTTATAACAAATCAAACTCTACATTTTTAATTTTTTTCAATTGAAACCTTAATATTTAAACTCCAATCTCTGATAAGTCATTTAACAGGAAAAAATAGATTTGATAATACACTTTTTTTAGGAGAAATTTTGAGTGTTCTTCACTTTTCATCTATTCATGTTGCATGTTCTTAAAATCTCCAATTTTCATCTATTCATATTTTCATCTCATGTTTCAAGATAATGTTATCATATGTCTATTACTTTTTTATATACTTTTGTGGCATTAGTAGTTCACTGTAATGGGTTGGAGTGATAAAGATTTTATTTGTTATGTGTGTTTTATCACAGAATTGTCAAAGGGGGAGATTGTTAAGTTTTTGTTATTGACAATCTCGTTTGACAAAACTCCTTTCAGTTATAATTTTATTCGATTTTTATTTCAGTGAGACTATAAGTATTTAGGTGCGAATCCAACTCGAATTGGGCCTATGCAAAGGAGTTTGTAATCTTAATCATTTCATATTTGCTACTTCGCTAACTAAGTATGGGGATCGAGCTGCCCGGTCAGCTCACGGGAGTCCACAGGACAGAGCGTCCCATGGCGGGTCCGGGGAAACGACCAGGCAAGGTCGAGGGACAGGCCCCCAAAGCAAAAAACAAAAATGCAGTCAAAATTGTTTGACCGCTCAAGCTGTTATTTGTGCGCTTGAGTGAAGAAAATGATCATCCAATATTATTGCAGAACACCTGAACTTCTGTGAAGAAAGTTTTACTACTCGAGCAGTCAAATAACTTCGACTACATTTTTGCTTTTTGTTTCGGGGGCTCTGCCCCTCGACCCCGCTTAAGCGCTACCTTGGACCTGCCATGGGGCGCTACTCCCTAGACCCCCACGAGCTGACCGGACAGCTCGATCCTCATACTTAGTCAGCGAAGTGACAAACATGAAAGGATTACGATCACAAACTTCTCTACATAGACACAATTCGAGTTGGATTTGCATCTAAATACTCATACTCTCACTGAAATAAAAAATCAAATAAAATTATAACTAAAAAGAATTTTGTAAAACGGAATTGCTAATAACAAAAACTTAATTTTAATGTTAATTTTAATTTTAAACTTGGCCATACTTATATCAATAGGACCAGCCGTAAGTCTTTGTTTTTCCCGTGAGCTCTCTCTGACTTCTTCTTCCTGTGGATTGGGTTTTTTTTTTTCTGTTTTCTTTTTAATTTCTAATTGAATTTTTGTTAGACAACATGGTCTAAAGAGATTCCGGGCCTATAAATCAAATCCGATATTTTCTGGTCAAGCTCTTGAGTTGGCAAGGCATGACTGACACTGCAGCCCAACCCAATTAAGTAAGCCTCATTGAAGCTACAAATGTCTTTTTGGCCCAAATGTAATTTTTTATTTTATTCAAAAACAACAAAATAACAAAACAAAACAATGTGTTGATCTCGTACTCTACATGTATAATCTAGGGAGAATATCAAAAAAGTAATGATTGAAAAGAAAATTACAAACTGACAAAGGTATAAGTGATTTTTGCTTTCAATTGTGCGAAGAAATCTTATACATTTATTAGTTAGAAAACAAAATTTCACTCTCTATTTACATGTGATTTCCCTATAATCTAGATATGTTTATATGTACTTGAGCATGTAAAATGATTAATATATTGCAGGATTATAATTTACTAATACATTACAAAAAAAAAATAATGACTAGAAGGGGATGGTGATTTACCAGAGATGGTAACTAGTTGGCTAGTTGGTGGGAATGGTAGTGGTGGCCAATAGGAAGAAATGGTTGCTTATGGTGAGAGGAGGTAATGTAAGATTATTTTTTACATAATTTATTTTAAAATTTTAAAATTCTATAAATGTAAAAATATATTTATATTAAATACTTAAAAAATTGTCAAATATATTTCCCTTAACAAAGAAGTCAGTAATAAAACTAAAGTCCATCACTTCTGTAATATATGTTTAGCATATGAATCATGTTTAATTAATAGGATTAATAATGAAAGAATTAATAATTAATAAGATTAATGTATGATTAATTATTCAATTAGATTAGTGGAATACATAATCTTTTCTTGTTTATATTTTTTTGCAATATATATAATTTCAATTATACATTTGTTTTGAATTATTAATTATATAATTAAAAAATTATTATTATTTTTATAAAATATCGTCAATATTTAATCCAATTAACAAAAAAAATAAAAACACCACTAAATATTGAAACGGTTGTGATTTGTGGCACTAATTTTTTGAGCACTAATGACACTAATTTCTATATCAGGTAAAAAAATAAATAAATAAATAAAGTTACCAAAACAGGAAATTAGTGCCATTAGTGGCAACAATTTTAGTGCCACAAATCATTTTTCATACTGAAATATAAATTCCATTTATCTTCCTCCCAATCAAAATTGGCCATGTAGTACTTCACTATTTACATACACAGAGCGCGATTTTGCTGCAGTCGAGTAGAGTACGGTCGCTTAGTTAATGACGTGGCTCAATAAATTTTTGACGCATTACAGCCAAATAAACCAACCACATTTCTCGTCTGGGAATAGTCCATTTTAATAATCTTTTACTTTATAAGGTAAAAAATTTAATATATTTAGGATTTTTTTATTTTTTACAAAAAAAAAAGATGTGCAAAAAGTAGAGAAAAAATATAATCTTTGACTTTTTAGTATAAATTGTTAGCTTTTTTATTTTTTTTAATGACTTTTTTGAATTTTAGGCTAAAAAGTGATATTGCTAAACGAGACTATTATAAGTTAATAAAATAGGTTAACTTTTAGGCTACATAAGTTAATAAAATAAAATGTCACAATTAAACTATAATCATTTTATTTTTTCTTTTACAAAAATCAAAAAAACCAAACCAAACAAATTTTTTAATTCCAAACTAAAAAAGTCTCAACTCAAAAAAGCCAATGTCAAACGACGACGTAACACTGACTTTTAACAGAGTGAACCAGTTACTAACCAATAATAAATTTAGATTGTTTTGGAAAGATGGTTAAAAACTGATTTTTGACTTTTAACTAAGTTTTTTGATTTTTTCAAAAAGTTATTTAGAAAGTTGGTAAAAAAACTACTTTTTGACTTTCTTATTTGATATTTGTTTATGTTGTCACGTCACTATCAAATGATCAAAATATTCTACCCAATTTAAGAAATTTACATTTTCACATATGTGGGTATTTTGCAACTGGAGGGTATAACTGTAATTTTATAAGTAATTTTTAACTACTTCCTCAAATGATTTTGATACCAAAAAAGCAAATCTCTAACTTGTTATCCAAACTGTAAAACGCAACTTTTATCTTATTCTCAAATGACACCTTTATATAAAATAGTCAAACTCCATTTATAAAATGTAACTATCTTGTCACATATAACAAAATAATAAATAATTATTGCATGATAATATCATATCAATTGGTCTGTTGATTGAGTGTTGGGTACAATTTATTATAAATTAAAAATGAATAATTAAAAAGAAGAAGTCAAAACACTCTTTCTCAATTTTTTAGTTTTTATTTTTTATTTTATAACTTATTTAAATTATTTCTATCTAATAAATTATAAACACACCTACTAATGTCATATACTTACCTATGATGTCATTTTTTCTGATTGGAGAAGTTATTTTTGTCTAAATAATTTGGATTAAGAGCAATTTGACTACCAAGTGCTCTAAATTCAAATTTTTTGGCCAAAAAGAACAGTTTAAGTATCAATATACTAACGATTGATCCTATATGAACTTCAAATAGGCATTAATTTTGATGTAAGAAACCAATAAATCTTTAATTTTTTTTTTTAAAATTTTTAGATCTCTTTAATATGCTATTTGCATTTTGTATTGATCTAATTACAACAACTATAAGAGTAAAATGGATATAAGTTTATTGATTCCAAATCTGGGCAGTTTCTAATATCCCTACCAACACTAGATCTATTAATGGAGTTGTGCGCCATCTATGGTGTTGCAGTTGCGAACCAGTAAAGTTGCTTGCTCCGGTCTCTTAACTCCGTTTCTGATTTCACCATCATCCACACCCTCGCCTTTGACAGAGTCAAATAATATGAAAGAAAAGTGAGAACATCTAGCTGAAAGAACATCTCCATACCGAGCACTGATTGATGATGCAAACTTCACACTGAAAAGATGCAACTGCATCATTTAATATATTCCAAGAGAAACAAACCAATGTGCATATGCACTTGTTAACATTGGGGTCAACCAAACAGAGCACTTTGGTTTCTTAGAAAATCCACCAAGCTCTGTCTTTTCTTTTCTAATTGCAGACATGGTTTCTGCTAGTTCAAGAAGGGACTAGTTACCTCCTCTGTTTGTTTGTTCTGTAAACTCTTAACTACCTGTTCTCATTTTCATTTGAATCAGGGGAAAAAAAAAAGAAAAAGAAAAAGAAAAGTGAGATACGGAAGGACCGTTTAGTATGTGGCTTTTGGGTGCAACGCGTCCAAAATTTAATTGACCCACAAAAAATTAATTGTAGCGTCCGACTTTGCTACAGTAAAACCACACGTATATGTGTATGTATAAATGGGATAAGCTCCCTTCGTATCTTTATCTTTTTATATTTTTTTCATATCATTTTTGGGTTAAAATTTGAATACGTATTAATAATTCGAATCATTTATCTTATAAGTTTCATAATAAAAATTATTCATGTAAAAAATAAATTTAATCAGAAAATTATGAACTTAGAAAAAAAATTACATTTTGTTTTATAAATTGAACGGCAAATATTATTATAAACTTAAACTATTTAGTTTATAAAATAATTATTTTTATTTTTATATTTATAATTATTTGATGAAAATTATTTTTTATTATATGAATAATTTTTATTAGTATGCAACTTCCCAATGAAAAATGACTAATGCTATATACACCAATTAATGCACTAACCAGTGTACCAATTGATGATGTAACATATATTAAGAAATTTTTTATATGTATAATTTGTATAATAAGTGAGATCAATAATAATGTCATAACTAATATTAGTACACTAATTAATATATGTAACACCACTCATAAAAAATTCATTTAAATTAGTAATACTTACAAAACATGGATCGGCTAGCATCCTCCAGTTTGACTTGTGCATCCTAAGAGCATCAGTATCAGGCTCTTCAAAATTTTAGTCAAATTATAACTTAAAAAGCCATTTTTCTATTTTAGCTAGTCACTTCACTGCATCAAACTCTCTATTTTAACTTAATCCTATTAAAATATTTGTTATTCTTTTTTTTATAATTAAATTGATGAGTTATGAACCAAATAATTCTTATGTTTTACAAAAAATAAAACTGGAGCGGGAAAAAAAAAATGGCCGTTGACCGGCCGAACGTTCGGTAACCAGGCCCGGCCCTAGCTATAGGCCCACAAAGCCATGACTTAGGACCCCTCAAAATAAGTCCAAAAAAAGGCCCCCTTCTATTATAATTTAGTATAATATATTAGGTATGTTTCAAGTCCAATAAAAAAAATAAAAAAAAAATAAATAAATAAATAAAAACCCAAACTAACCTAAAATAAATTGACCCATTAAAAAATTAAAATGCCCAACATTTTGACAGTAGCAACCCAACAAAGCAGAAGTTTTTTTAAAAAAAATTAACAAGGGTTTTTTACTGGCCGGTCCTACTTTTTACACTTATTCCCCTCTGTTGCTCTTGTGCACCAACAGGTCCTGAGCCTTTTTTTTTTTATACCGTTTTACCCCTCCCCTGTTTTGGTGCGTTTCTGTTTGGATTTTCCATCAAAATATTGTGTTGTGAGTGTGGGTTTGTGATTTGGATTTCTCTGGAACTTCACAATTTGCTAATTTATTATTGTGGAGCTTTGTAATTTCTGATTTCGCGCTTGGTGTATCTTCGCGATTTGTGATTTGCGATTGCGTGCTTGGTAAATCTTCCTATTTGCGATTGCGTGCTTGGTGAATCTTCCTATTTGCGATTTCGCGTTTGGTGTATAGTTACATTTTCTGATTTGCGATGTTGTGGAGTTAGGTCGACTGGTATGTTTGATTTTGATTTCAATTTCAATGTTTTGGTTTTTTTTAGTTTGAGTTGGTGATTTTGATTTTGTGATGATATTGTTGTTACTATGTTGTTTCTGTTGCGATTGAATTTGTGTTTTGATCATGATATTGAAAGTTTTGAGATATGTATATGTAAATAATTTTAGATTTTTCTTCTTTTTTTTTTTTTGGTTACGAAATTGTTTTGATTGAACACAGGTGCTGGTTTGTTATTTTATATAGTGATAATTTTATCACTGAGTATTTTGGGGGTGTTGTTGGATTAACTTTTTCAACAGTGATAAATTTATCAGTGAGTATGGGAATAGGAGTTGAAAAGGTTGTATAATGTAATGGTAAGATTCAAATCGAGTTACCATGTCTAATAAATGTAAGCCTTATTCACTGTTCTTAGTCTTTGGTGGTGTTAACTGTTAAAGTTATCAGTGTTGGTTTTTGGATGTGTTTAAGTTGGTTGATAATTTTATCGCTGTATTTGATTTTGTTTTACGGTGTTTGAGTTGTTTGCTGAAATATAATTGTTGTTTGTTGCAGGATTTATAGTGATGGAGAATTGTTTATTTCTTATGTGCAAGTTTAGAGGTGTGACATTGGTTATCAAGTATAATGATGTATTTAATTTCAAGGATTTAGTATATAAATTGTGTGCAAAATGGAGTGAGTTAGTTGGTAGTTCTTTGAATATATCGTATTCAATACCTAGACATTCTTGTTATGGTCTACAAAGTGAAGAGGATTTGGAGGTTATGATTGGACTGACACTTTCTTGTGATATTCATTGTATTGATGTTGTTGTAAAGTGTAGTTCCTTGGGTGAAGGTTATATGATTTGTGATGGTGAAGCTAATAGTAGTAGTAGTAGTAGTGTTGTTTGTGAAACTGATTTTTTGCCTTCATTTTATTCAAATCAACGGAAACCTTTGCTCTCCGATGGGTGGGTTAATTGTATGAAAGGAGTGGGACAAAAGTTTGCTCAAGGAGTTATTGAATTTCGAGATGCGTTGTCAAAGTATTCTATTCATTCCGGTTTTGATTTTGATTTTGTTAAGAATGATAAGGATCGTGTCACTGTTCATTGTAAGAGAAAGGCTGATTTGGGATGTTATGGAGCGTGCATGCTAGAGTGGAAAATTATAGTAAAGCTTTTGTTATTAAACAATTTGATGATGTTCATACTTGTGGATCTTCTTTTCGTACAATTAAACATGCTAGGATGACTTCAAGTATGATTGGTGGGCTAATTTCAAGTGATATTCGTAATAAGGCTTTGACATCGGTTAGTGAGGTGGTTTGTGATTTCAAGGACTATTATGGAACAGAAGTTTCTTATCGGCGAGCTTGGATGGGTGCTGAAAAAGCAAGGGGTCTTGTTTTTGGTGAGTATTCATCATCATTTGATGATCTTCGTTGGTATGTTGATGCCGCTAATGATTGTAATCCGGGGAGTGTTTTTGATATAGAATTTGAGGTTGATAGTAAAGGAAGACATTTCAAACGCTTGTTTTTCGCTTTTGAGGCATGTATTCATGGTTTCAAGTATTGTCGGTCTGTGTTGATGCTTGATGGAACTTTCTTGCAAGGAAGACACAAAGGTTGTTTATTGGCTGCTACGGCAAAAGATGGTAACCAAGATATATTTTGTGTGTATTCGTTATTATTATTAAAACAGTGATAATTCTATCATTTTTGTTAGTGGAGAGTGTTGATTATTGAACATGATCAATGTATTAGTGATAAATTTATGCTGTATACTTTTGTTAAATTTTTATATTTATACAGTGATAAATTTATCTATGGCTGGTGCTATATGTTATATACTTTGTGTTTTGATTTTCTTTTTGTAATTTTTTTATTTGTTATTGATAACGTGTATATATATTTTGTTTGTAGGTTTATATCCGTTATGTTTTGCTATTGTTGATAGTGAAAGTTATGACAGTTGGCATGGTTCTTGTCAAAGTTATTAGTTATTTTGACTCCAGAGAGAGATATTGCGTTTGTTACTGATCGACATGGAGGTTTGTTGAAAGCTTTAGCTGAGGTCTTTCTGTTTTCTTCTCAATCTTTTTGTCTAATGCATTTGAAGACAAACTTGAAGACTTATTTGTCAGTGAAGAGTCGTGAATCTAAAGAGTATTTGCTTACTCTTTTTAGTAGATGTGCATATGCTCCTACTATTGAGTTGTTTAATGAGCTATTTGAAGAATTTAAGAGTCGTTGTGGTCGTAGTGTTGAGAAGTTTCTTGAGAATTTGCCTAATGAGTGTTGGTGTAACACTTATTTTCAAGGCAAGAGGTATGGTGAAATGTGCACAAATGCTGCGAAATCTTTTAATTCATGGATTAGGGATGAACGCCATTTGTTTTCAACTAGTCTTGTTGATATTATACGGGTAAAACTAATGAAACAATTTTTAAGAATGAGAGAAGTTGGGAATAAGTGGAATCGTATTGTTTGTCCTTTGGCAGAGAAAAAGTTGGAATAAGCTTTTAATGATACAAAAGCATGGATAGTTAAGAAATGTAACAATGACATTTATGAAATCCAATTGGATCATTCAGTTATGGTTGATACTGGGAAACGTTGTTGTTCTTGTCGATTGTGGGAAATTGATTCTTTTCCTTGCAAACATGGTTTTTGTGCTATAAAGAGGAGTGTGAAGGATCTGAATTGCTTTCTTGATGATTACTACCGTATTAGTAGTTATTGTGATTCTTATTCACATTCTATCTATTCAGTTCCTAGTATGTGGAAGCCAAATGTAGTTGTTGATGATGATGTTGTTTTACCTCCTCTTTGTAAGAGACCAGCTGGATGTCCAAGAACGGAGAGAATACCTTCTAAGGGCGAAATCAAGAGAATTAGGTGTAGTAGGTGTGGAAAGATGGGAACTCATAATCGGAAGACATGTAAAGAAGCTTTGCTTTAGTTATATTGATTTTAATTGAATTACTTTGTTAAGAGTTTAGAGTTGTTACTTGCATTGAATGATTTGAGTATTTTTGGAAAGATGTATCATTTTGGTACTTGCATGGAATGATTAAGAAATTGGTTGAACAGAAATTATATTTTTGCTTATATTTTTACAGGATTAAGTTTCACAGATTTATATTATTTGATTTGGGTTAAATGTAGTTGCTGTTGGTTGGTTTGGACAAGTTAGTGAATTATTTTTTTGTAAGAATGATAAATTTACCATTAATGTGGTTCTTGAATTTTGTTATTTTCAAGAATGATAAATTTATCACTGATTGTGTCGGAAGAGTTGATGGTTTATTACATGGGGGACTTACCAGCCGGTTCTATGGAAACAAATTAATACCCACCAAGTCTTGCCCTATTTCAGTTTCCAATTTTACCCCTCAATGTCACACCACACGTGTGAAGCAAAGAAGATATCACGAGCTCTCCCCTGCGCGCGTGACATACACGCTCATTCTCAATTGTTCTGATTTGGAAACTATTCTGAGGTGATTTGGAAACCATTCTGAGGCGATTTGCAATTTGGAAATCGAAACAAACGAAGAGATTTTCCCTAAATCTCCCATCGCTTCCAAAGAAATCACCTCTGTTTCGATCTATATTCTGATTCCGAACAGATCCCCAGCAAATCTTCCACCGTTTCGATCTATATTCCCTGTTTAGTTTATCTTCAACAAACATGCGAATCAAACGTGAGTCGTATTCATCTTCCGTTCTTCTTTTATAACTATAATTAACTAATATTCAACTTCGTAATAATCACATCTTCATATTCATTTGCTATACAATAACAGATTTGCTTATTTTGCCCAATTCAGTGAGAAAATTTGTTATAAGAATGATAGATTTGCTTAATTTTCTTAATTGAGTGATAAATTTTGTTATAATGATGGATTTCCTTCCCTTCTTCTTTCATAACTATAATTGAGTTATAAAATTCGACTTGAAGTTATTTTCAATGTGTATCATACAATATTAATTTATGATTGATATTCAACTTCGTAATAATCACATCTTCATGTTCATTTGCTGTACAATGATGGATTTGCTTAATTTTGCTAATTCAGTGATAAAATTTGAATACAATAACAGATTTGCTTACTTTGCCAAATTCAGTGATAAAATTTGATATACAATAACAGATTTGCTTACTTTGCCCAATTTAGTGAGAAAAATTGCTATAAGAATGGTAGGTTTGCTTAATTTTCCTAATTGAATAATGAAATTTGTTATAATGATGGATTTGCTTCTCTTCTTATTTCATAACTATGGATTTGCTTCCCTTCTTCTTTCATAACTATAATTGAGCAATAAAATTCGACTTGAAGCTATTTTCAATGTGTATTATACAGTATTAATTTATGAGTGATATTCATCTTCATAATAATCACATCTTCATGTTCATTCACAATTGAGTAACAAATTTGTTCTAGTGATAGGTTTGCTTAATTTTCCTAATTGAGTGATAAAATTTGTTATAATGATAGATTTGCCTCCCTTCTTCTCTTATAACTATAATTGAGTGATACAATTCGACTTGAAGCTATTTTCAATCTATACCATACAGTATTAATTTATGAGCGATATTCAACTTCATAATAATCACATCTTCATGTTCATTTGCTATACAATGATGGATTTGCTTACTTTTACTAATTCAGTGATGAAATTTGATATACAATAACATATTTGCTTACTTTGCCCAATTCAGTGAGAAAATTTGCTATAGAATGGTAGGTTTGCTTAATTTTCCTAATTGAGTAATAAAATTTGTTATAATGATGGATTTGCTTTTCTTCTTATTTTATAACTATGGATTTGCTTCCCTTCTTCTTTCATAACTATAATTGAGTAATAAAATTCGACTTGAAGCTATTTTCAATGTGTATTATACAGTATTAATTTATGATTGATATTCATCTTCATAATAATCACATCTTCATGTTCATTCGCAATTGAGTAACAAATTTGTTCTAGCGATAGGTTTGCTTAATTTTCCTAATTGAGTGATAAAATTTGTTATAATGATAGATTTGCCTTTCTTCTTCTCTCATAACTATAATTGAGTGATACAATTCGACTTGAAGCTATTTTCAATCTGTACCATACAGTATTAATTTATGAGCGATATTCAACTTCATAATAATCACATCTTCATGTTCATTTCCTATGCAATGATGGATTTGCTTACTTTTGCTAATCCAGTGATAAAAGTTGCTATACAATGCCAGATTTGCTTACTTTGCCCAAATCAGCGTGAAAATTTGCTATAAGAATGATAGATTTACTTAATTTTCCTAATAGAGTGATAAAATTTGTTACAACGATGGATTTGCTTCCCTTCTTCTTTCATAACTATAATTGAGTGATAAAATTTGACTTGAAGCTATTTTGAATCTGTACAGTACAGTATTAATTTATGAGTGATATTCAACTTCATAATAATCATATCTTTATGTTCATTTGCTATACAATGATGCATTTGCTTACTTTTGCTAATTCAGTAATAAAATTTGCTATACAATGACAGATTTGCATACTTTGCCTAATTGAGTGATAAAATTTGCTATACAATGATGAATTTCCTTACTTTGTCTAATTCAGTGATAAAATTTGTTATAACAATGATAGATTTGCTTAATTTGCCTAATCGAGTGATAAAATTTATTGTAATAATGGATTTGCTTACTTTGCTTAATCGAGTGATAAAATTTACTTACTTTACCTCATTGAGTGATAAATTATCAGTTGTTTTGATCTTCATCATGATACTTCATGTTCTTTTGCAATTTGGAATCTAAACTTTGCTATACAGTTATATATTTGCTTAATTTGCATAATAGACTGATAAATTCTTCTTAGTTTGCCTCGTTCAGTAATAAAATTCTTCTTAATTTCCAATGTTCATGCTCAATGTTTTTGTACAGATGTTCCCAGTCATCGTAAAAGATTATGTCGTCGAGAAACAAGTTTCTCAAAGAAGAAAAAGATTGAAAAAGTTGAGTTTGTTATAGAGCCAACAACACATGAAAGTGAAAATCAACTAGAAGTTAAACCTGAATCTAACATTGACAATGAGGAGCCCAAACCAGAACAACTGAAACAAGCTACAGAGCTCCACAAAGCAAGAGGGAAGAAAAAAATTGATGGAAGAAAAACTAGGACTGAACAGATACATGATAATGAAGCAAAGTATGTCTACCGTTCTAACATTCAATCTCTTATCAAATTTTTCAAGACAACAAAACTCAGAGAGGAGCATTTGACACTGTAACAACCCAGACTTTTAATTATTCTGTAGAATTTATACTAATATTATTTAATTACAGTTGAAAAAATATATGATTTATTTTGTATTAATATGTATTATTTTGTAAAATAATATAATTTATTAGTCAAAGTATTAATAAGTAAGTTTTGATAAGCTTGACTTAATTTAGATAGACTTGAATTAATGAAGATTAATAGGGGAGCGACATGTGGCTGTTGGCTTGGGGCTCACGAATATAATTTGTATGAGTAGGGAGAAGTTGACTCAGTAAGAGAAAAGAAAAAAGGAAAAAGAAAAGAAAAAGAAAAGATAAAGAAAGAAAGGAAGAAAAAGGGAAGGAAAATAATGGAAGTTAAAAGGGTTTTTGGTGGTAGAAAGGAAGAGTGAGATATTAAAGTTAAGGTGAGTTATATTATACCTTGAGTTATCAAAAAGTATTTTACTTATGTTTTGACTTACCAAAATCTATTTTATATAATTTATGTTTTATTAATATATTAATAAAAGTTATGTTTTATAAAAGTTTCAGCTACGTGGTTTTATTTTTGAACCCTATTTGCTTAAAAGTGAAACTCATGGATATGTTTGTTTTACTTTTAAAGAATATTTGGCTATGACCTTATATGAAAATATGTTTTGTGAGTACCACCACCGGAGTCCCATGCCTTGGGGACTTAAATAACCATTGGCTAGTGGTTGACCACTTTGTGGTCCAGTGTTTGTCATGGTTCCATTGACCAGTATAGTGCTTGGCACTTAGTGATGTACCGTGGTTATGGTTGTATAGTGATTTCCGTATTACATGTTAAATGATCTGAACTATACGTCAAATGATTTCCGTATGTTATGTATCAAGCGCTTTTTGGCCCAACTAATTATCCATGGTGAATTTTATGCCTTATACTCTTAGTATAATATTTTTCACCCTGCCATGTGCTTATAGTTTTTTTACCACTTTTAGGTGACATGTCAAGACCAGCGTGTGGGGTAGGCACAAAGCACTTTTATTATATTTGTAAATATCGGCCTTTTTGATCAATATATTTTGTAATAAAAATAGAAACTCCAATGATTATTTTAGTACCCTTATTTAAATATTTCTTCTGCTTGCGTTTATTAATTTGTTTAAAGATTTGGCCGGAGGTAACCTCGGTTACTGGCCATCGCGATGCTTAACCCTTGGGTACGGGGAGCGGGTCGTGACAAATGGTATCAGAGCAATGGTTTATAATAATAAAAAAAACATTATTGGAGCATAGGACACATGCGCATTTAAGAAGTGAGATAACGGGTAATTAGTACCTAAATATTATATTTAGTTCGTCGATTTAATTATATTATAATTTTCTATGATTTTATATATATATATATTAATTTTTTTTTTTGTGTGTGCATAATTTGTGAAGGATATTAGATATAATTTACGAATGAAAAAGAAACAAAAGATGTCAAACACCTACAAAAAAAATTATAATATAATTAAATATACATAAATTATAATTTAGTATTCAAAAAAAAAAAATTGACTTTTTAAAGTGGGTTCAAATTTTAAAAATACTAATTTTGAAATTATTTCCAATTAATGAAAAGCTCATCTCAAATTTTTTCAACTCTCACATATGATTCTATCATTGTGGTCTCATTTTATTTCCATTTATTTATTTTTATCGTAAACAATACGAGTGAAAAGTTTTTAAAGTCACCCATTATTTCTCATTTTGGCCCAAATTAATTTTTGACAACTAGACAGTAAGTGGTTTTTGGTAAATTTTTTTTTTTGAGGTATTATATCTATCAGATTAATCATCTAATACATATTTATCAGAGTGCGCGGCAGATAGTTTGTACATATAACAAATTTCGAGGACGAAATTTTAAAAGGAGGGAAGATTGTAACAACCTAGATTTTTAATTATTCTGTAAAATTTATACTGATATTATTTAATTACAGTTGAAAAAATATATGATTTATTTTGTATTAATATGTATTATTTTGTAAAATAATATAATTTATTAGTCAAAGTATTAATAAGTAAGTTTTGATAAGCTTGACTTAATTTAGATAGACTTGAATTAATGAAGATTAATAGGGGAACGACACGTGGCTGTTGGCTTGGGGCTCACGAATATAATTTGTATAAGTAGGGAGAAGTTGATTCAGTAAGAGAAAAGAAAGAAGGAAAAAGAAAAGAGAAAGAAAAGATAAAGAAAGAAAGGAAGAAAAAGGGAAGGAAAATAATGGAAGTTAAAAGGGTTTTTGGTGGTAGAAAGGAAGAGTGAGATATTAAAGTTAAAATGAGTTATATTATACCTTGAGTTACCAAAAAGTATTTTACTTATGTTTTGACTTGCCAAAATCTATTTTATATAATTTATGTTTTATTAATATATTAATAAAAGTTATGTTTTATAAAAGTTTCAGCTACGTGGTTTTATTTCTGAACCTATTTGCTTAAAAGTGAAACCCATGGATATGTTTGTTTTACTTTTAAAGAATATTTGGCTATGACCTTATATGAAAATATGTTTTGTGAGTACCACCACGGGAGTCCCATGCCTTGGGGGACTTAAATAACCATTGGCTAGTGGTTGACCACTTTGTGGTCCAGTGTTTGTCATGGATCTATTGACCAGTATAGTGCTTGGCACTTAGTGATGTACCGTGGTTATGGTTGTATAGTGATTTCCGTATTACATGTTAAATGATCTGAACTATACGTCAAATGATTTCCGTATGTTTTGTATCAAGCTCTTTTTGGCCCAACTAATTATCCATGGTGAATTTTATGCCTTATACTCTTAGTATAATATTTTTCACCCTGCCATGTGCTTATAGTTTTTTTACCACTTTCAGGTGACATGTCAAGACCAGCATGTGGGGTAGGCACAGAGCACTTTTATTATATTTGTAAATATCGGCCTTTTTGATCAATATATTTTGTAATAAAAATAGAAACTCCAATGATTATTTTAGTACCCTTATTTAAATATTTCTTCCGCTTGCGTTTATTGATTTGTTTAAAGATTTGGCCGGAGGTAACCTCGGTTACTGACCATCACGATGCTTAACCCTTGGATACGGGGAGCAGGTCGTGACAGACACTATTGAGAAAGACACCTTTTTTATTTCTGGTTGATACATTGAGTGAAAATAAGGTTAAAAGAAGAGATTCAATTAAATATGATGATGTGGTTGCAAAAATTTTGCAAACTTACCAAATGGATAGAACCAAAACAAAACAAGTGTTGTTCCTTACTTAAGCAAACTAGTTACTTACATGGCAACTTGAAATGAATACGAATGATGTTGTTCCTTGTTTTTGTGCAAGCAAGTGTTCTGCATATGCATCTATTACCTATGTTGAAAACAAAAAACAAAACAAGGAATTACTATAAATCAAACACTATAATGTTATTTTAATGAGTTACAAATTCAACTTACAATGCCTACCAAATCTTGACCCTTCAATATTTTGTCAATTTCATTTAAGTAGACATAGGTTCCATGGTAAGATCCTTGCCACATTGGTTCATCCCTGAAAAAAAGGTTATTAGTGTTGGAATAATAAATTTATTAATATTTTTGGAATATTTGTTACTTATAAATTGAATATGAGTTAATGATAAACAGTCGGCAAAAGTGAACTACAGGAGTCAAGAGAGAAGATTGTTACTTTTTCTTTGTATTCGTCCAATGTGTAATGAGATTTTGCCTTGATTTTTCTAGTAGGATGTTGAAAATTTCGTTTGAAGTTTTCAATTTCTTCATTGCAGGCTGCTGTTATGTGTGTTGTTCTTCCGAGTACTTGTTTGCCTCAGCCAATGTTGCAATTCTCTCATGGAGCATTTTGATTTCTTCATCTTTCCTTTGCATTTGATTTTTTGTAGTTTTGTGCTGATCTTGGATTTCTTTTTTCAGCTTGTTGAGTTGCTGCTGCAGGTTATCATTTGCAGTTTGAAGGATGTCCCTTTCCATTTTGACGTCTTCTATCCTCTCAAAAACAAGAACTTCTACCAGATTTGGATCCACTTCAGGCTCTTTGTCAATTTCGTTTCCTTCACTCTTTTGTGATTCAAAGGGTACTGTTTTCTTTTTCTTTTCAAGGCATATTTTGTGTGGAATTGGTTCCCATGTTTCATGTTTGGATTTGTCTTCAGTCAATGTTTGTTCTTCTTTTTCAGAAATTTCAGCCTGATTTTGTTGCTGAAAGTCAGCATCTTCATCTTCGTCTTCATCTTTATCTTCATCTTTATCCTAAATTTCTCCTAGCAGCATTCGGTATATTTTTTTCTCTTCATCTGTGTGCTTCAAATTGTTCTCCTACATAGATGAAAATTAAAAAAATGAATGATGTGATACAAATTTCAGAGATAAATTTCTCATAGCAAATTTTATCACTCAATTAGGAAAATTAAACAAATCTATGATTGTTATAGCAAATTTTATCACTGAACTAGGCATAGTAAGCAAATCTGTCATTGTATATCAAATTTTATCACTGAATTAGCAAAAGTAAGCAAATAAAGTAAATATAAGACAAACTGTCTAATTCAATTCATTTTTATGGATAAATTTATCATTACGGAAACCTAATCAATTCTAGTCAAATATAAAGTAACACAAATAAAGTAAATATGAAACAAAACTCATGCACAGTAGACAAATAGAAAAACATTCACTGCATAAAAGAATTTATCACTCAATTAGTTATACTAAGGGAAATTTATCACTCAATTAGGCAAATTAAATAAATTTATCAGTGTGAACAAAAATTTATCACTGTATAAGAAAATCTATCATTTGTTTAAACAAAACAAAGGTTAGCATTGCATATCACAATATTTTTTAGATCTTGCAAGGATGAACTTGCCAATTGCTGTCCCGAACATGTGATGTTCCATTTAGCAAATCTTGGAATTGCATTTTTGGCATTGGGTTTGATGGTGCTTGTGTGTTCGCATATCCAATACTGTTGAAGACAAAAAAAATTGTTATAAACAAGTATTTAGTAAATGTAAATATTATAATTCATAAGTTATAAGTAAGGTATTTACTTACCAATACGACCATCACACATCCGGACACTTTATCAATTTGGTTGATGTTTCTTTCTATTGATTTTGTGAGCTGTTGCTTTGCTGTGTCACACCAATTATAAGACTTCATTTTGTCAATATCAAGATATTTCATGAACCCCCAACCAATTGTAGTGCCAGTACCAGGATATAACAACAGCAAGCAAATCAAGAGACACACAAGCCTCACAACATCTTCTCTATCTTCCTTCTTCTTGCTTCTCAAAAGTTTGGTTATCAACTTTTGGATTAAAGCACTTGTCATTCTATTCTCTCTTATTTTCCTTCTTTTTACCAAATCTATGTCATCTTTTCTTCCATATACAAGATTCATCTTCTTTTGTCCACATGCAATCCCAAAAATTTACTTGAAATCATTTCTTTTCAACTTTAGCTTCTTCCCTTCAATTTGAAATGTGGCTCCATCCATTTGGTATGTTTGCAAGATTTTTGCAACCACATCATCATATTTTATTGAATCTGCTTTTTGCACATTCTTCTTTGACAAAATGTCAACTAAAAGGAAGAAGGGAGTCTTTTTCAATATTTGGAAATGCTCATTTTCAAGTTTCGTGACATTAAAGAATTTGATGAAGGATAGCATGTTTGAGCGGTACACATTTTGCTTCACGGTCATGAATTTGATCACTTCTTGTTTTTCTTCCCTCTATTTTCTTCTTGCCTTTTGGTTTGTGCTGCTTTGGTTCTTGTTTGTTTTGTTGGGGCTTAGTTCTTGTTTCTGTTGTTGGTGTTTGGTTATTCTTTCTTTTTGTTCTCCTTGTTTTTGAGCTTCATTTGCAGGTTCATCCTTCTACTGTCTCTGTCTTTTCTTCCTTTGTTGTTGTTTGTTTGTTGTTTCTCTTGTTGCTGTTTCATTTTTGTTGTCTTGTTGCTTTTTTGTCTCTTTATTGTCTTTCTCTTCTTGCTTTTGTGTTTTTACAGTTAAAGATCTTCTTTCTGGCATAGATAATGTCATGAGAGAACTCACAACATCTATATAAAAGAAGGATGTCAATGAAGTAGGCAAACCATGCAAAATTTATGGATATAGGACAAAAATTATCATTTAATTAAGCAAAGAAACACTGATAAAACTTGAATATGTTCATAATTCCTCTGTATTCATTTTGTTAGCTAATAAACAAAATAATTCAAACAATCAAAGAAGAATAAGAAGAATTATGACAAAATTTATTACATAATTAAGCAAACAAAGCTTATACAGTGAAGAGTTCTAATAATGACTAGCAAAACAGAGCACTCAATTGGGGTTGGGTCAGATGCATGTGGCAACAGTTGGGAAGGAATTCATTGCACCAATTCAGGTATAACATCTATATAAGTCACTATTGCGTTTTACCTTTAATGAATTGTTGCTGTTTCCTTATTCTTTCTTTTGCTTCTGCTTGTTTTTTAGCTTCATTTGCAAGTTCATGTTTCTACTGTCTCTGTCTTTTCTTCCTTTCTTGTTGTTTGCTTGTTGTTTCTGTTCTTGCAGTTTCCTTTTTATTGTCTTGTTGCTTTTTTGTCTCTTTGTTGTCTTTCTCTTCTTACTTTTGTGTTTTTGCAGTTAAAGATCTTCTTTCTGGCATAGATAATGTCGTGAGAGAGCTCACAACATCTATATAAAAGAAGGATATTAATAAAGTAGGCAAACCATGGAAAATTTATGGTGTAACGCCCTCAAAATAAAGCATATAAACCCAACATTCATGACATTCATAGACATAAGAGAATAAAGCATTTTTCCATTCATCAGAGTATTTAGTACAAAAGTATTACATGTTGATAATAAAAGTAAATGCCCTACGGGTTTACAACTTTTCAAGTCAACACTTGGGTTCAACAAAAGAAGAGTTCTAACTCTTTATACAAAATAAGCCCTTGGCTTGATTTACATGTAATACAAAAAGATAACAACAAAAGATCTTTCGGCCTCTAAGCCTCCCAAACTACGTCCTTGGAGGTGGCATACCATCTGTACCTGAAAATGATGTCCCATAAAGGGTGAGCCAAAGCCTAGCAGAGATAGACTAAACCAAATATGAGAAATAACTAAAACGTTAGCATTCGATAAATGATTAACACCTGTAAACCAACCTACAACACTTTCCAGTTCCATGACAAATACGTCCATGTTTCATTCCACTTTCATTTACTTAACCAATTCAAATTTATAAACATGGCTCATTATCTAGCCAAACAATTAAATGAGACCACAACTCATATCAAAACACTTCCAATACTTCAATTATCTACGTTATGCAAACGTAATTAGGATTTCGGGACTTTCACCCTAGACACTACGGCCAACTTAGTTATCAATGGAGTCCATCCCCTATCTCCTCCCAAACAGGTTTGAGAGTACATCCCCTATCTCCTCCCAAACCATGGAGTACATCCCCTATCTCCTCCCAAACAAGATACATATGCAATGTATTTAAACAGTCCATCATATACAATGATCAATCTAGGCACATATTCAATGTGGCACTTCAACCGTCATATTCAATGACATAACACATTTGATTAGTTTCAGTTTTCCCTAATCAACATACAGTGTCTACAACAATCAAGACTATCCTCCACCGATAGCCCAAAGCAGTTATCTCTAAACAGATAATAAATTTATCAAATGGATAAATTATCAACATTTTCATAGGTGAGTGATTAATCAATCCAACTACACCATTCTATTCCATAATTTCCCAATTTCATGATTTCCAGTTCAATTTCACATTCTCATACTTTCTCAAATTAATTATACAAATTAATTAGTCACATTAAATTAGGGATTTTCCCATTTTTTCCCAACTTTAGCCCTAAGGCTCATTTTCATCAATTCAACAACAATAATTCCATTTCCCATAGTCTCACATACACATGGGATTTAACAATTGAAAACCCGCCTTTATATAACTTCCAAACAAACCCTAACTTTCCCAAAATCACCATAATCCACCATTTATACAAAATGACTAAAATCTATGTCAAAACTCATAAGAAGGAGTAGGGTATCCCTACCTCAAATGAAGAGACTCAAAGGAAGAGATGAAGAAAACTCAAGATGCTCCAAACCCAATGTTTTTCGGATCAAAACGTAGTCCCCACAAAGCTCCACACTTTTTACAAAGGGACTAGGGTAAACACACCCAAGAACCAAGGGTATTTGTAGAGAAAAGATGTATGTAGAGGGAGAGAGAGTCGGATCTAGGGTTTGAGATGAAAAGAGGATCAAAAGTGATGAAGGAGACTGCTGCTGCGATCTGATATATTCAAGCCTCACTCGAGCGAAGGAGTGGTCGCTCGAGCGACCAGACACAAGGAAATTTCACTCGAGCGCAAAAAGCCTCGCTCGAGCCAACAATACGAAGCTTCAGGTCTGCAACCCAGAAGCACGTTCGAGCGCAAGAATGCTCGCTCGAGCGAAGAAACCCAAAACATACAGCTCGCTCACTCGAGGGAAGGAAAACTTGCTCGAGCCAAGAAACACCACCTTCAGGTCCAAACTCAGACACAGACGCATGCTCGAGCACAAGAATGCTCGCTCGAGCCAACAGACACACCACTAAAAGCTCGCTCGAGCGAAGGAACCATGGCTCAAGCGAAAGAACTAAAACATAGAGCTCGCTCGAGCGACAAAAATCTCGCTCAAGCGAAGACACCAAAAACTGGGCAGCAACCATTTGTTTCAAAACACACCCAACCTATTACAAACCTGCCCAACACATCCCAAAACTCAAATATAAAGAATTAAAGGACGGAACTGCAACATACACAACAACAGACATCTACGGAACCGAGTCCAGAATACAATAACCAATGGAGGGAAAATCGGGATCACTATATATGGATATACGATAAAATTTATCATTTAATTAAGCAAAGAAACACTGATAAAACTTGAATATATTCTGTCACGACCCAAACCTGCCCCTATAGGTTTAGCATCGTAATTGGCCAGTAATCCTTGGATTACCGAAAGCCTCTGAACCGATTAACAAGATTAAGGGGCTAGCAGAAGCAAATACATAAATATAGTTGTCCAATGAGCTGTGCTGACTTATATGAAACATAATATTTAAAAGTTTATATACAAATCCGATAGTCAACCATACATTATACCCACACACATTACAGTATCTTAAGTACAGCCAACTTAATCACATCCAGTTTCATACATATACAAAACCAAAATGACTGAACACAGGACACTTCGGGAACCTCCACGTGAGGCGCAATGGTTGGCTGACAACAGAAACACAGTTCCAGACAAAAAGCCTTCAGGCTTGAACTCCAGAATGCTCACCTATACATATATATATACAAACAGTGAGCTAAAGCCCAGTGAATAACATTAAGGTAAAGGGGTTAGTGAACGAAATCCGAACATATCATAAGCGGAAAACAGATCATAGCATAATCATCTTCATATCAGAACATGATAATGGTACATCCCATAGAACACATTACAGAACGTCTTCCGACTAGAGTAATCGGTTCCGGATACCGATTAAAAACATATCACCACAATGAAGTGGCTAACAAGATCTTGTAATTACTTGTATGTCATGGACTCGCATTTTCATGCCGTCCCCCATGACTTGGGACTATCTATGGATGCCATAATAGATTTCAAACATGGAATATTCATTCACGAAAACAGATATCATTTCAGAAATCAGAACTTATCATATTTCATTTAGAACATAATTCATATGAACGCATTACTCACAGTGGTTCCAGTAAGCGGTCAATCAATCCTCGAGTCTTGACCTACAATCACAAAATACATAACACAAGCATGTCTTATCATTACACATTCAAGTGGCCATTAAGGCTTAGCTTTCATTACATAGGTTCTAATTCTTCTTATCACATTGCCTAAAACACACACACTTGCAGTCTCGGAACTTAGTACATTCTTTTCTTAGTGTGTTTCTAATCCATAACCTCATTACTATGGCTTAATTAGGTCTTAAGAATGCCTAAGATGCAATGAGGATGCCAAAACATGAATTGGAACACTTAGTCAAATTTTCTGAAAATGAGGTCTATGCTCGAGCGTGGGTTTCTCCGCTCAAGCGGATTGTAAACTCTAAAAAGTACTGGATGCAAGATTTTCACGCTCGACGGGCGCTCGACCCATGCTCGAGCGTGGTGCATGAATTCAGGGTTCACACTCGAGCGTGAAAGTCCCCGCTCAAGCGTGGGTCAAATTTCTGGAAAATCCAGATTGACCTCCCAAGCTCAAAACTCGAATTCCACCTTCCAAAACACATCTCTTGGGCCCCAAAACTTGAGATAACATAGTAAACTTACAAAATATGATGAATTAAAGATCATTTCATAAAATCATGGCCCAAGAGTTTGCCAAAAGCTCACAATTTCAACTTAAAACATGATGAATGCTCATGAACACAACATGCATGTAAAATCTTTTCTTCAAACCTCATGAAACTAGCAAATTGAGCTCATAAGCCCCATGCATGTAAGAAATTCTTCCCAAGACATGATTTTAAGTGAAGAAACATGATAATTCAAACATGCATACACTAAATAACTCCCAAAATAATTTAGATGCTCAAAATCAAACTAAAATGACAAACCTCTATATATATGTATACATGCAAGTGAAATTATAATCAAATCCTCCATCTTCTTGACCAACATATGTAAATTACATGCAATGATCCTAACAACTCCATGAATTCATCTCTACAACACACAACTCTTTGAATTAATAGTCAAAAGCTTACCTAGAGTCTTGAATTACTCTTGTTCTAGCACAATCCTGGTGAATTCAACACAAAACCCTCAATTCTTCTTCAATCTCTTCCTTTCACTCTCTAGAATTGTGCTCCCTCTCTCTCTAAAATGTCTCACCAGATTTTTCCACTCAAGGGATAAAAGAAATGGCTCAAAATAAGCTTAATTAGAATATTAGGCTAACCAAACATGACCTAATTAATCGTTCTGAATCAATTTTTAATAAAACTTGCCATAGTGTTCTAAAAATTCCAAATAACATATTGGTGTAGTCAATTTCGGTTTCGGATGCCGATAAGGCTTTCAATTTACATATTAAAGTGAAATTCCAAACAGATATTCTCTAAGTAACCGATAGAAAGCCAAATATCATGCAATTTACATATTAATCTCATAATTCATTTGATCCACTCAATTAGCATCTTTAATCACTGGTCGCGTCGAAGTCGAAATACGAGATACACGATTACGAGCGGATGATCAATTACAGGCCCGATTTACATTTCCAGTTACATGCCCAGTAGACATCACATATTTTGGAAACGCCTATGCTGCTGCAGATAAGAAAGGATGCCCATGGACAGCGTCCTACAAGTTGCTACAAACAAACATCAACGATGATGTGAAATATTGCAAAATGAAAGCCACATTGGCTTTCCAAACATCATCGTTCCCAGATGAAATTACTTATCGGCCGCCATTAATAACTGTTTTGTCTAAGGTATTCAACAACAACCACGTGGATATTTGGCACGTGGACCGGAAAGTGACGAAGGCAAGACTAACACGCTCCAATTCCGAATCACATTTTCGGTCAACAAAGACATTATCAGCACACATGGGCCACTACGGTTCATCGGCCCAAAGAATAATGGCGGCACGTATGTCAGCAAGTTCAATTCGGGACGGGCCTGGATCATTCAGTTGGCGCGACATAATTTTGCCGACCCACGGCCCATCAATAATCAACACTGGGCCAATTAATTAGCCTAGCGGCCCAGTTGACATAGGCCCATCAGTAAGTGAGGCCGGATCCAATAACTCAGAATCATCAAGACTCACTACAGACGACGCGGCTAAATTAATAGGAGAAGCTGTAAAAGCCGCACTGGAAGGATCCACATCAGCCCAGAAAGCAAATGTATAGCAGAGACAATTGTAAAATAATTTGTAACCAATAATTGTGCTAATAAGAAATTATTTTACTAATAACAATATTTCAATCTGCAATTCAAATGCGCGCTTACAATCGATTTTGTGCGACATTCCCACACAAAATAACAAATAATTGCGTTTTTTACAATATTGTGTACGCGCCGTTCAGTTGGCCTAAACTATCTCGGAATTCAGATACAACATTCTTTCCGATGTTGATAAATGTGTTTATGCCTTGACGGCTAACAGTTGTATATTCATTCGATTGCGGCGGCATTATAACGGGAACACACCGCAATGCAACAAAACGGTCTATTTCTGTGCCCCTTACCATACATCCAGTTCGTGGGTCACCACTGGACCACAGAAATACATCTTCAAACTTAGGCGTATACGCAGCATTAGGAAACCGGTCCAACACAACGACAAATTCACACTGGCCATTATCAAATATACCAGATGGATCAATGTTCACAGTTTGTTCTACAGTCTGAGTAGGGACATCACGCATGTCACTTTCGAGACCAGGCGTATCAGCAGCAACTTCGGCGAGACCACCAGTTTGACGTACAACTACACCCTGGATGTAGAGCGATAACAGCTTCAATTTTCGAGATGGTCGTTCATCCCTTTCAGTACCAACCTCTGGCAAATCGAAATGGAAAAAATGAGGCTCATCATACGGGACAAAATCATCAATCCTCCAGATAAAATCACACAACGATTTAGACACAAATCGTTTTTTTTTGTAATAATTTTGTTTCCGTAGTGTAGACACCCCATTTTTGACCGTCCTCAAGACTTGGACGTCACCGTTTGAACACTCGGTGAGCATCCATGTTTGTGTTCATTTGGAGTTCCCGGAGGTCTCGGCTACGCGTCTTGCCTCAGGATCTCCGAACTCGACTGTTTAGTGTCTGGTTTTGCACCAGACACTTGTGTTTTTCCTTGGAGGGGCAGGGAATACCTTATGAGGCATCCTTACACATCACCGGCCGTGGCTAGAGGCCACCGGCTGGTGTTTTGTTGCCATCGGCAATATGTATTGCCGATCGGCATTCTTTGTTACCGGTCGGCAGCCAATTTTGTCAAAATGGCAATTTTGGGCAGCCGACTACTGTTCATCTACTTTTAGCAGATATTTTGTGCCAGCTGTGATAGCTGGCACCCACTCTGCTCCCCTCCATACACGTGTATGGAGGGATTTCCCTCTTAACAAGCTTGTTGAATAAGCTTTGCAAGAAGGAGTTGCCTATAAGAAGAAGGCTCCTCTCTTGGCATTAGGGTTAGAAAAAATACAGAGGAAAGCTCTGGTTCTAGGGTTAGATAGTTGTAGCTATTCTATCTCTCTCTTTCTCTCTTTTGTATCCTAGGTGCTTTTGTCCATACTATTGCACACAAACACATAGTGCTACACCTTTCCTTGGCTTTTGAAGGACCAAAGGTTTGTTCTTAGTGCTCTTGGCTGGATTTGAGTTTGAAGGAGCAACAAGATCACCATTGTTGAAGAAAGGCTTCAAGGGTAAGAAACTAGTCCTTTTTACCTCATTTTTGCATCCTACTTTTGACCATCTTGTAACTGTTTTTGTGTTTAGTGTATAACATAAAAAAGTTCTGTTTTTAGGACCTCTAAGTAGTTTATTTAGAGTGTTTTGTGGTTTGGAGGTGTTTGACCCCTCTTAGGCCTTGAGAGGCCCCATTTCGTGCCATTTTGAGTGAGCTCCGGGACTTTGGTGTTTGGGCCTCCTCACCACTGAAATCTTGAGGGATTTCAGTGGTAAGGATGGTACCTTGAAGTCCCAAGAAGGAGAGGGTCACCCCCTCTCCTTGTTGTCCTTGAAAAGGGCACTTTTTGGCCTCTTGAGGGAGCATCATGTTTGAGTGTTTGTTGATCATGCCATGGCTGTGTTTTATGCTTATTATGCCATGATATAACATTGTTGTGTGTTGGTTTTGGCACACCATGCATGCCTTGCATATATGCCATGTAATGCCTCTTTGTTGCCTTAACATGCCTTAGGTTATAAATCCTTATTCAAGCATGTTTTAGGCTTAACCTTGTGGAGGTTTTGTGTTTTTTTTACCATGTTTAAGGTCTGTCCATAGTTGTTTGGGTCGATCTTGGCATGCTTAGCATAACCCCTTTGCATTTTGGGTTTACTAGCTTTAAGTGTACAAGTGTATAGCATGCATCCTTGCCTCATTTCAAGGGTATGGAACTATTTGCCATGTTATTTCAGTCCCTTTAACATGCTCACATGCTTGCCTTTCAATGCTTCTTTGATGCTTTAAAAGTTGGTGTTGTATGCTCCATGCTAAGCATTTGTGCATGCCTCTATACTTGAGCCACTTAGATGCCATCTAAGTATTCTTTTGGTCTTGTTTTGACATGCTAAAAATCCTTTTTTAGTTGTTTAATATATGCCATGTTTGCCTTGCTAAGTGTGGCCCAATTCCCTTTTAGCTTGCTTTGAATCTTGGACTTTGCTTGTATGCCTTGATTGCCTTGTTTGGATTGGTTTGGCACCATGTTCTTGCATGGTTTTCAGAGCTTAATTGGCAGGCTAATTGTCCATGCTACGCCTCTTTCAAGTGTGCTTGAGAGTTGCTTTAATATGCCTAAGTGTTGGTCCAACTTGCTTGCATGCTTGTATGTGTGTTTGGTCCCAATTCCTTAGCTTAGGGCCACTGTTTTAGGCTTATTTGGGGCTGCCTAAATCGTGTTTATGTCCATCTTTTCATTGGTTTGCATTGCCTCATGACTTGCATGTTTGCTTGTATAGGTTGCATGCCTAGTGTCTAGGGTGCATTGCATTCTCATGTTGCATCCTTAGCTTGCATGCCTAAGTAGCATTGCATCTTGCATGCATGCCTTGTTCCTTGATTTGGTGATAGGAATTGGGCCTTTTGTTTGTTGGTTTGCATTACATTTGAAATCAACATGCACAACTTGGTGCTCTTGGGCCATCACGCATTGAAATGCGCGATTGGTGGTCCGAGAACCAAGGACCATGCCCCTTTGAGTCATACACATGATAAGGAGCTTAGTTGGTGCATACATGGCTTGGATTACATTGCCATGCAAGGTTTTGTCCTCTGCTGCTGTCAAACAGGTTCTGCAGGAACTTTTTGCCGATCGACTTCACAGAGTGCCGACCGGCAATAAATTGGTGGCCGATGGATGCATTCTCTGCCGATGATCACACCATACTGCCGGTGGAAATTCTACTCAGCCGGTAGTGTCTCCCAGTGTCCAAGGAAGCAATTCAGAGACTTTGGCAGTCTTCAGAGGGGCAGAACAGGGAAAACAGAGGCAGTCTATGCATGGCAGTGCACTTCCGAGCAAGACCGAGCATGCATTGCATTGGACCCGCTTCCCGAGGCCTTTTACTGTTTTCCTTAGCTTATTTAATTTGTTAATTAATTAAGTGGTCTGTAATAATTAATTAGCTTGTAGGTTAATTAATTTGTATATTTATTTGGTCCCTCCGAGCGAGGGCGAATCTGTAATAAGTGTGGGTGCGTGTGGGTGCATGTCTTCTAATCCCCATTTCTTTCTTCCCTTTTATTTACCCGCTTATGATGGTAGATTAGGGCATGTTTAAATTAGCATACCTTATGCTATGCATACGTGCATCCACACATTTGTCTTGCATGCACCGGGCTCGGCGCATCACGCTAACTGCATTTGTACTTAAATTCCAAATTGAATACGTGCATCAATTGATTGCATTTCACATGCCATGATTAGGTTAGCCGAGCCTACTCTAATTGCACCCTGTATCTGTTGCATTAGTCAAATTGACATAAACTAGGACCATGCATGTCTGCTAACTAGTTTATTGTTTTAGCAAAGAGTACGATGTAAGTATTTTCATGTTTTAGCATACCGCATGCGTGTGAGTGCTATCATGACAGCATGCTTACCATGTGGCTAATTGCTTATGTGAGATAAACTGTTTGATTGCCTGTGGGTGAAGGTTGGATTGTCTGAGTTGGAACAACTCGTTGAAATCCGTATTTTAGCCTACTTGCGAGTAGCAAATTCCAAAGTATTTTTCAAAACAAACGGATATGCAATGCTTATTTCCAAATTAGACAATCTAGTCTATACTTGTTTGCTGTGCGCATAACATAGTAATTCTAGGCTAATAACCGGAATAAGAACACATAACGTTTTCAAAAAATGGATATCATGGTTAGTAGAGGCCGGTCTTCGGATCGGGCGAGAGGGGGTGCTCATAGCTGACCTTCCCCAATCGTACCCAAGTTCCCGAGCCGAGGCAACTTTGGTGATGACGGACACGTGGCCTTTGGCACCGAGTCAGGGTTTCCTAAATTCCCCATTAAAAAATATTTAGGTGGCGACTCTGTATCTGGCAAAGCAGTCCATGTTTGGCACTTCTTTTCAAAAATAAAATATGTTTTTCTCAAAACGATTTGCCGGATTTGGACTCTTTGGTTCAGATTAAGAACCGACAACAAAAGGGAGTCCGAACTGTAGTAGCGAAGCCCAAGGGCGCGTCTACAGTTTCTGGCGACTCTGCTGGGGATTTAGAGAGCTTGACTCGAACTCGTGATATCCTGTTTTGATTCCATTTATGTGTCTCTTTGCATTGCATGTGCATTGGTGCGCCTAGGACACCGTGTTTGCCATCTGCCATTCCTGAACGGTTTGCCGGAGGCTTGTCTTGTCAAGGCATGTCCATAAGGCTGACCGGTTATGGGCTCTGACAGCATGGGAACACAAACCCCGGTTTTACCGGGGCACCCTTTTCGACCATTCGACCTAGTGCATATTCGGAATCCGTAGTGACCATTCAAAACTAGGACAGGTTGCTTACCCGATTATAGGTTGTTTTGAAACCGCTGCGTGCGTAGTGAAACCCTAGCTCCTGACAAAATAGGGCAGGGAAACCCTACCCCAATATAGGGGTGTTTTGGCTCTCTTTTACTTGTTATGTGCTTTTAGAGTGTACCTCTGCAGGGAACGTACATATCAGTTTGCAAGGTTGAGTATCAAGCCTGAGGGCATCAGTATCAGTTGCGAGAATCAGTTATATCTGTGGGTATCCGATTCAGTGCTTTGTGAGACAGTGATTTCTGGGGAACAGTGATCAGTAGTAGAGTACAGTTGTTCGGCCGCACCTGTGTTTGATCCGTTTGGGCTGAAATGCTGCCTGTTTTTTTCCTTTCAGTTCAGAGAGTTCCAGAATAGTCAGTGTTCCCCCCTTGCCGAGGCAAGACCCATGATGACGCAGAATTCAGAAGAGATCGTGGTTATGACAGCCGCGTTAGATCAAGGGATCACTCTGCAAAGTGAGACCGTTGTTGACATGTCGCATCCACCCAGATCGCCGGTTGCACACCCGGTCTGGGCCCCCCAACTATATCAGGCTCGCGAGCCTACTACGTTTGAACTAATGGGGATGATAGGTGATCTCCAGAGGACCGTGGCGGATCTCGCTTACGGGATGTCAGCTTCGCCACCAGCCGCACCATATACCGGGAGTTTTGTACCCCAGGAGCCCCCGCTGTTGGGACGGATTGTGATTGAGCTTAGTCAACCGGAGATGGCCTCCAGCTATGGTAATGACGTACCAGCACCAGCCCAAATCCTAGATCAAGCTGAGGCCAGAGACAAAGGGAAAATGAAGACAGATGTTGATCCCATCGAACAGCTGCTGTGGGCAGTCGAGGCTCTGAAAGCCGCAGGGATGAACAAGCAACAAATATCTGCAGTTGTGACAAAAGCTGTGGGGGATGCTTTCCCCACTCCGCCTGAGGGTAGTTCCAGTCAGCCAGAAAACCGGGATAGGCCCCGCCATGCCAGGACAGTTCCTCCCACTCCCAATCTTGCACCTGGGAAATATCAGAAAGCCAAGACGGCGCCTGCCGACCCTTTCGCTAGTGCATCTAGCAGGAATAATCAGGCTCCAAAGTACCTGCCCCGGGGGCGCAGGGTCTTTCACGAACTCTACATGCCTCTGTCCAAGGCACTTCAGATCTTGGCCGAAAGAGGGCATCTTAAACCCTTGGAGCCCAGGCCTCTCCCGAAGAATCTCCCTCCCACACATGATGCCGCCCAGTACTGCGCGTACCATCAGCAGACTGGCCACCCTACTGATAACTGCTTCCGCCTCCGTCATGAGATGCAGGATTTGATTGACAACGAGGTTATCCTCCCGCCCACCTCAGCCAAGTCCGTTACTACCCAGTTATTGGATTTTGAGGACACAGATACTGTGAGTATGTGATCAGGGTTGGACCACTTGTGAGCGGCGCCCAGTATTTTTGATGTGGTGTCTGGCACGTATTTTTGAGCATCTGCGAATGCTGGTTTTGAAAAATCTGGCTTGGGTGTCGAGTCAGTCTTTGTTTTATTTTGAGTTTGTCTCGTTGTCTTGAGTCAGTCCTTTTTGCTCACAGGTCTGTCTTGTTGTAGCGAGTCGGCCCCCCCTGTATAGAATGTCAGGTGATTCCGGGGTTGTTGCCTCGAACACCGTTTTGTAGTTACCCCTTTTGTTTTCCTTTTGAGTCTGTCTCTGTTGAGGAGCCAATTGCAGTTGGAAGTTTTGAATGAAACAGCTGCGGCTATCATGTTCTTGCGCTTATTTGCTATTTGAGCTAGCTGTGCCAGAGGATGTGAACGAAACGGCAGTACATTCTACATACTTGAACATCGTTGTAATGACCTAAGCTTTTCAAAAAACCCTTTTTGAACACTGCGGTGACAAAAACGAAGAGGAAGCAATCCCTCGGGTTTTGCGAAACTTTGATCTTTTTTTGAGAGAAAGATAGGCATGCTAAGCCTTTTTATGAATGAAATCATGCCTGTCAGCGTGAGTACTGAGAAGGATCCTGGTTTGATCCAGACTGGTTCCACACTATCTTCAGCGTGAGCGATTTGTCGCTTTCTTAAAAACTTTCAAAAACAAAATGTTTTGCGCGGTCCTGTGAAGACTTGTGTGGAATTGCTCTTGAGATTGTGCAGCCTAGGATCGCTCTCAGCCTCGAGATTCAATCTATCTGTTGCGAACATGGAATCCGTTCAAAACGTTCAACAGTTAACTGCCATGTAAGGCCTGTGTGGCCCAATTCGAAGCTGCCCTCGAGCAAGAGGCACCAAAATCAGATCAAGAAGGTCAGGTCTCACTGGAAAAAGCTCGTGAAACAACTGTGATGGATTCTTCTGCAAATCAACACAGTAGTCACTCTCCCGAATACAAAGGGCTTCAATTTCAAAAACCATTTGGCGTGGACTTGTTACACTTTTACCCTTTGAGAGGCTCGCTGGGCTGAAAACCCGAAAGGGCGACCCAGGCAAAAGTTAGAGCAAGGCAAAATAAAAAAGGAAAAAAAGAGAGAAAAAATGCAAATAGAAAAAAAAAGAAAAAAAAATGCAAAAAAATTGAAGAAAAAAAAGAAAAGAAGAAAGAAAAGAAGTGAAAAAATATGAAGAAAAAAAGGAAAAGAAAAGAAGCTCACAAGGTCGAAAACCCGCATTGGGCGCAAAAGTTAGAGCCTGAAAAAGTGAAGGTTAAAATACCCGAGTGTACCTTAACCAGAACTACGTAAGGCTTGATTCCCATGTTTGGGATACGTAGGCAACTTCATCTTGAAGTCCAGCCCCCAACGCTTTCATAGCGCCTCAGTCCATGTAATGGTTTTGATTATCCTTACTTCCTCTGCATCTGACAATCTGGTTGTAACAACCGTGAACTACGTAGGCTTGATTCCTATGTTTGGGATACGTAGGCAACTTCATCCTGAAGTCCAGCCACCATTGCTCTTACAGTGACTGTGTCCATATATTGGTTCAGACCGTCGTCTTCGGAGTTCAGTCGTCATTGATAAAAACAGTTTACAGCATGCTGCGGCACCATCCAAACAAGGGGCAACTTTCCGTTGCCACAAGTTATCGCCCAAACCAGGGGATAACTTTCCGTTGCCATGTTCCCCCTTTAAGCAAGGGGCAATTTTCCATTGCCTCCGATCCGAGGTTGCGCATCTCGAGGGTAAGTGCCGTGCTCGTTGAGCATTGGCTGTTTGCAAAAAATAGTTTTTGAAATTTTTTTACTGAAGTTAACTATTTTCTCGAAAACTATTTCATTTTCCAAAAATCGGACCATCTTCTTGGACCCAAAAGGGAAAATTTTCAGTGCTCACAGCCTGACTTGCATGATTTTCAAATCAAAAATCGGACAAGTATGTTAATCCAACTCTCATTTTGGTCAAAACTGTTTTAGGAAAAAAACGAACAAAAAATGGTCAAAATGACGAACTAGGGGCGCAATTGAGTCAGGTGTTCTGTCTTTTCCCCGCCGTCAACATACTTGCCAGAAGGGCATCCTATTCGCCGGAAGAAGCTTCCCCTATTCGGAACGTCGACTGGAAGTCGCCGAAAAAAAAAACAGCCGCAAGCTAATGTTGTTGGGTGTGAACCCACGATTTCTTCTACATCTATCAACCACCCTGGGGAGGGACTAAAAAAAAAAAGAGAGATTGAAGAATAGAGAGGTGTAAGTTGAGAGAAAAGGGAGAAAAAGGTTTTGAGAGAAAAACGAGCTTGAGGGCCGAGTGTCGTGAGAGTCACAAATTAGAAAGGATGGGAACAAAACCCGGGGAAACTGGCTCCTCGTGATCTGAGGTCCCTCACACGTCCGTGAGTCGGGTCTTTTGTTTTGGTTTTGTCGCAATTCTTGTCTTGAATCTCTTCCGGGCGTGTCTCGTTGTGTTTAGGTCGTGTGTCTTTTTGTTTTCTTCAATTGAGTCTTTCTCGCTGTGTTCAGCTTTAGATTCGATACCCAGGTTGAAAACCCCTCCTTATTTCAAAAATCGTTTATGCTCAGAGTGCCGTGCCATTTTCTACATTGTATACGAAACCAAAAGAAGAAAAGGGAGAATTTGGGGCATCCGAGTGTGTTTCAACTGCAATCGTTTCAGCTTCCGTAGTCCGTCTTGTTAGATTGGACTGTTTGTTCAGTGTTTTCTATGTGCAGAATGAACCAAGTGCTAGGTTGCGGGCTGTATACAGATCAATCCCCAGTAGAGTATGGGTTGTGTGTTTAGAATGAAACAGTGGTTTGCTTGGGTTGTTTTGCTATTAGCTGGTCAGTTATCTGATTATTACAGTGCAAGTGCTCAATTTTCAGACGGCAGATCAATATCATTTACATTTGAGGTGTAATATGATGCAATGCAGTGCAAAGTATGAGATGTACAGATACAACACTTTTTTTAGACAAAAACGAGTTTTTTTCATTTCATATAATCTTTTTCAAGTACATAGTTTTGAAGAAAACAAAAACCTGCCTGCGGCAGTACAAGGTACTCTAGCTACCAACCAAAAGAAAAAAGTACAAAAGAAGAAGGAAAAAAAAAAAGAAGAAGCAGAATCTGTATCGAATGTCAAAGATGGCTCCGGGGCTATCAGTTTGTCCTAGTCCTCTTCCTGGACGAAGGTCCAGGAGCATCATCAGCATCGTCATCAGAGCCCGAGTCAGTACCGCCTCCAGTCCCCTCCTCAGATGACCCCGCCTCTGCCTCTGCCCCTGCCTCGGACTCGGACTCGGACTCATCATCGTCATCGTCATCATCAGGGACGGGTGCCCGAGAGCTACTCCCGACATGAGTACGCCCTCCCCTGGTACGGGGACGTGCAGTATCCCCACGCCCTCCTCGAGCAGGAATAGAGGGCCCAGCTGGAACACCACCCACCGGCGGGATCTGGAAGGGAGGCTGAAAAGCATAAAAGGCAAATACATCAGAATACTGTGAGCAGTGAATTAGTGCAGAATACAGTGTATGAGTGCAGTGTATGTATGCTGTGAGCAGTGAATCAGTGCAGAATGCAGTGTATGAGTACAGTCTGTGAGTGCCGTGAACAGTGAATCAGTGCAGAATACAGTGTATGAGTACAGTGTATGTATGCTGTGAGCAATGAATCAGTGCAAGATGCAGTGTGTGAGTACAGTGTATCAGGTGCCGTGAGGGCTGGGTATCCAGTGTTGTGTCGTGCATCAGATCATGCAAAGCAGTTTGTGTATGGTTTGAGGCTGTGGTCAGAAAGAACGTACCGGAATGCTGTAAAGGGCTAGGAGGTCGAAGGTCCGCTGTAGCATCCCCATCATGGAGGCATTCATCTCCAATGACTGCCGGGTGTACTCGGAGGAAGCCTGCAAAAATATCAGATACATCAGTATTCTGCGGAATATTAAATAAACTGAAATGAAACGACTATACAAGAATGTAGTAATACATACCGGAGGCAAGTCGGGGACACCGACCAACTCGTGATCAGCCGGAGGAGGAGCAAAGGGGATCCGGTAGGTCACCCCACCCTGCCCTCTGAAAGTCAGTGAAGTGGGCAGAGCAGGCCAGCCGGTCCCCCGCCCTCTCTGAACTCCGCCTCTACCACGGACTCGAGCTCTCCTCGACGCTCCCGCTCCAGCTGCCGGCCCCGCTGGCCTCGCCCCCTCAGCTCGTTAACCACTGCTCAAGGGTCGCATAATGTAGGTCCGGACGTACTCGGCGTAGTCGCCCTCGCCTCTGTGACGCTCCGCATCCCAGCCAGCGGTATACTCTCTCAGGTGCGCGAGGGAGAACCTCTCCGTATGCCTCATATGTGCGGGAGGCGGACCCGAAACTATCTGCTCCGGTAAACCCAGGGTCTGGCGCAAGAAGCGCTCCTCCAGGTACCAAGCCCGACAGACCGGGCCCTCCAACAGAATCTGGAGGCGGGAAGTCTCCTCTGCACCCTCATAGTGATCCCTCACCACGGCCGGCAATGGAGCCCAAGGCTGCCAGGTGATCTGCGGGTACAAATACAGTTTGTCATCTATCTGTTATCAAAAATACAGTGCTATGCAAAGCTTAAGCAAACTCTACAAGTTGAACATACCTCCGCGGCGGTGATGGTGTCGAAGTAGCGACGGAAGAAAATAAAAGACTCCCGGGGTCTCCGCACACACCGTACATCAAAGCGATGAGAAAAGGGGACGTCAAGCGGGATCTCCACATCGGGTACTGGGGCGAGCCTAGGAAAGTAGGCATAAACCCACAACTGCAGAACAGATATCAGTATGACTAGCAGATAAAACAGAATACAGAGTAAAGCAGAAATGGCAGAGCCGTGTGTTGTATAGTGTGTGTGCAGTGTACAGTCAGTGTAAAGCAGAGTATATGTGTGTGCCGCGTGCGCAGTATATAGTCAGTGAGAGATAGACCGTGCAGTGTGCAGAATACAGAAAATGTAAAGTAGAAAACAGAAATGTAAAAAGGGGAAGAAGATGTACCTCCCAAGCTCGCTAGTATCCGCCAAGGAGCTGTCCACTGAGGCGGGAAGAAGAGCTCATATAACCGTACAATGTGGCCAAGCCTGCGCCACCCCAATCATAGCGGCGGATCCGCCTGACATCCACCAGTGCGCTCAATAGGCAAAGAGGCACGGTGTTCGCCCGATCGGCGAAAAGGGTCGTCCCAAGCAAAAACATAATGAAGCCCCGCGCATACTGATCTACCTCCTCTGGGGTCATCTGCGCCTCCTCCGCCACGGCTGGCTCAGTCCTGAAGTGGCTCTCGAGCCACGAGTATCTGACAAACCCTGCCCGAGCAAGGGGTGGCCGGGTGCCGAGCAGGTACAGCTGGGCGGCGTCCCACTCATCCATATCTGTGTCAAAGGGGATCGGATCCCCCCCTACCCCGATGCCGGTAAGCATCGAGAAGTCATAAGGGGTCATCGTCATGTCCCCTGCGACGGAGAAGTGGAAGGAGTTGGTGGTATCCCACCACCTCTCCACCAAAGCAGCGAGCAAGGGCCTGCAGGTGGTAAGCTGGGAGAGCCCCCTGCAGAAGATGCCGAAGCCTGCCTCGTCGACGATCTGGAGAACCGCGTCCGGCAACTCCACGTACCAGTCTCGGGCGACGACGTTCCCATACCCGCGGATGGTATGGGAGTCCCCCTGTAATCAAAAACAACAATTGCGAAGCAATATTCAAGATACAGTTTTAAGAAGCATACAGATATAGTGTGTGTGTGCACGTTTTTCAGATTTAAGCAGACATTAGGTGTCAGTGTACTAGCAAAGAACTACAGCATATGATGTGTCAATACGTTTGGGTGGTTCAGGGCAAATATAACATGTATGCATGTTTTTAGATCCAAACAGATACCGGGTGCCGGTGTGCTTACAGTGAACTACAACGTGTGATGCGTCAGCGTGTTCGAGTAGGTTCAGTACAAATGCAGCATGTGTGCAAGTTTTTTTTTTAGATTCAAACAGGTCCCGGGTGTCGTTCAGTTTGCAGTAAAATACGGTGTGTGCCGATGATTTGAAAGACTCGAGGTCAGTGCACTGTGTGTGTATGTGCCAGTCTTAAACAGATATCAGTTGCAAGTTTGTTTGCTATCAACTACAATACGTCAGGGTATCTGAACTAAAACAGTTAAAGAGCATAACCAGCTACGGCAGTTTTGTATCCTACATTGCAGAAAGTAAAGCAGAGAAAGAAAGTTACCTCGGAAGCACCGAAGAACAAATGAGACTCTGGCTCACGTAGCAGTAGCTCGCGCGCCACGCCCCTCTCGAAGCTCCGGAACTGGCGTAGCCCATCGGGGAGCATCACGTGAACCGCTGGCCTGTGGGTCTCCGGATCGAACGGCCGGATACGGAGTGGCAAGGGCTCGGCCTCGGGGTCCATCTCAAGCTCTGGAGGGGGCCCGCCCTGTGGAAGATCATCCCCCATCGCGAAGAGGATAAGAAAGTGGCCGGAAGACTGAAAATCGAGTGAGAATGCGAAGGGTCAACGAAGAAGTCAACCCCAAGAGGGTCGGAAATGGCCGGGAAAGCCGAAGTGCGGAAAAGGCACGGACACCGAGAAGGACTCAAGGGGAACAAACCCCGAGTGGTGGAAATCAAAGACGGGACACCGAAACGAAGTTTCGTTCGGTTCAAAACACTTGAAACGCGAAGGTATTCGCGAATCGAACAACGAAATCGAGGCTAGAACGCAAGAAAACGAGGAAATCGAGGGACGAAAATATTCTAGAGAGAGGGGGAGTATTTTCGAGCAAGGAGAGGTGGAGAAAATAGGGTTGGAGGCCCTATTTTAAAACACCCGTAGCGAAATGTTAAAACTGCCCCGATACAGGGACTTTTTGCCGGTCGGCCACACTCTTTGCCGGTCGGCAACATATTGTGCCGATGAAATTGTATTATGGCCGATGGACGGCCGGTGATGTATTTTGATGGCCGGTGGGCATCCGGTGGTCTTCTACAGTGGTTTTTGAGCCTCCTACACCTTTCCTTGGGTTATATAAGTGGTCCAGAGCCTTCATTTCTTAAAACAATGCAAGACAGTGCATTTCCGACGCTCAACCGGCTTCCGTTTTGGCCTCGGATCGTGTCTCTTGCGCATGGCACTCGAATTCGTGCAAGGTGTATCCTTCTCGTATCCTTTTGGCTTTTACGAGACTCAAAAGTTGCCCCATGTGCATCGCATTTCAATCGCACTGTTTTGTGCATCGCATTTCAATCGCACTGTCATGTGCATCGCATTTCAATCGCACTGTTTTGTGTATCGCATTTCAATCGCACTGTTTTGTGCATCGCATTTAAATCGTATTGTCTTGTTCGCGCCGGTCTGGCGAGACCTTAAACACGCACGGTCTAGGAGACCTAAAATCCTTGGGAGGTGCAAGACCTTCACTCGCGTTGTCTAACACACTGCGCTGTTTTGCACATCTCATTGCATTTGGCATGTATTCCATCGCGCGATCTTGCGCATCGCACTGTCTTGTGCACCGCATCTCAAATTCATGCATTGCCCCAAGATGGGTTCGGCGGAACCAAAAAACACGTGCGGTCTGGCAAAACCATAAACCCGCTCGGTCGCATTGTCATGCGTCTCAATAGCCACGCGTTGTCGCGCATCTCGAGATCATACATCTTCATGCATTCTCAATTCATTTGCATTGTCATGCATCTAAAGCCGCGCGTCGCCGCGCATCAAAAAATCATGCATTGTCATGCATTTCAAGGACTTGCGTTGTCACGTACTTCAACATCATGCATCATTTGCATTCCAAAAATATGCATTGTCATGCATACACTTTGCATCCCGGTCTAGGAGACCTTAAATCCTCTAAAGGTGCAATTCCTTTGGTGTTTGTCGTGCCCGAACGACTTTCGGTGGTCTGGTAAAGCCACCTGCCTGTGTTTGCGGTAAGTTCCTAGAAGACCAACTGGGACGGTGGAAACTAGAGTTCGAACGGCTTATGCCTAGAACGCAAAGGTTCGGGATTTCCGAGACTAAAGTCTGGTTTAAATACCTAGGGGTGTATCCTCGGCTTGAAATTTGTATGGAAGCCCCATAGGTTGAGGCAGCATGTCTGCGCCTTAGTTCTGGATACTGAACCAACCTAGTATGTCGCCCTGTTGGTAAGACAGGGAAAGCTGCAATCATAGCCGTTGCATCATAGTGCATCGTCATGCATCCATTGTAAGTAGTGCATTGTCATGCATACATGGTAAATATTGCATTGTCATGCATTGTAGAAAATAAACATGCATTGTCATGCATTTCCATTGTAGTTTGCATGCATCCATTGCATTTTCCCCAGCAGATCGCATCATACTGCATTGTTATGCATTTTTGTAAATATCCATTCCATTGCATATTTGTAGATATTGCATTGTAGATTGCATGCATCCACTGCATCACCTTCCATCTATGGCTTGCACCCTTCCAGGTTAAGCTTGGTCTGGTATGTGCCCTTACTTTTCACGTTAAAACACAGTTCTGCATGTGTACGCGCCTATTCCACGCTGGTATGTTGGTTTGAGGGTTGCGGCACCTTTTCTGTGTTAGACATGGCTTGTTTGTGTACATGCCTTTCCTAGGCAAGATTTGGTTTGGCCCGCGTGCCATATCCATTGTATCCATTTCCATTGCATTTTAGATTGCATGCATCCATTGCATTACCTTCCATCTATGGCTTGCGCCTTTCCATGTTGAGCTTGGTCTGGTATGTGCCTATACTTCTTGTGTCAAAGCATAGTTCAGTGGACCGTTCTATGTTGGTCGCGGCTTGTATGTGTACATGCCTTTCCTAGGCAAAATTTGGTTTGGCTGTACGCCATATCCATTGTATATATTACATTGTAGTGTAATTTTGCATCCGGCATTAGGATCATCATTCTTTCTCCAGCGGGTCGTTACCCCACTTATGTCATCCCACCCAATACTCATTCTTGTGTCCGTCTACATTACTCATAGTTCAGTTGATCGTTCTATGGTAGACGGACTTGTTACCTCCATCAATCTATTTGACATACGTGTGGTTTTGAATCACTCATGATTGGATCATGATTCAATTGCTCTGCATATAGTTTGCATTGTTTCAATTGCATTGCATTTTCATTTGCATCATTTATACATTGTTTTGTATATATTGCATATCATTTTGCATTCATTCGTGCATTGTCATGCATGTTGCTAACAATATCATACCTGTTAAGTTGTTTTCTTTTCAGGCACGATATTGTATGTACGGTTCATTTACCGCTGGTGGAACCAGACGAACCGCACAGGTATTGTATCCTCCGCGTGAGACGTATCGAGAATTGCATAATTCTCTTGCATCCTTTCTGCATTGTAGTGTAGTTTGGTGTATGCTAGCTTAAAACTGTCGCATGTATGCTTCGTTACAGCTTTTCTTTGCATGATCATAAGTTATGCTTGGCTTCGTGCATTGTCTTGCATTTTGCCCCTGCCTTCGAGCGCATACCTTGCTTGTCTTGCATGTTTGTCTAAGTCTTCGGCCTTGTCAAAAATGGGTCGTCTCTGGGCTTTGACATTCACTCCCGTCATTGTTATGACTTCCGAGTTCTGTCAAAGAGGGGCAACTGTAGACACCCTATTTTTGACCGTCCTCAAGACTTGGACGTCACCGTTTGAACACTCAGTGAGCATCCATGTTTGTGTTCATTTGGAGTTCCCGGAGGTCTCGGCTACGCGCCTTGCCTCAGGATCTCCGAACTCGACTGTTTAGTGTCTGGTTTTGCACCAGACACTTGTGTTTTGCACCAGACACTTGTGTTTTTCCTTGGAGGGGCAGGGAATACATTATGAGGCATCCCCATACATCACCGGCCGTGGCTAGAGGCCACCGGCTGGTGTTTTGTTGCCATCGGCAATATGTATTGCCGGTCGGCATTCTTTGTTGCCGGTCGGCAGCCAATTTTGTCAAAATGGCAATTTTGGGCAGCCGACTACTGTTCATCTGCTTTTAGCAGATATTTTGTGCCAGCTGTGATAGCTGGCACCCACTCTGCTCCCCTCCATACACGTGTATGGAGGGATTTCCCTCTTAACAAGCTTGTTGAATAAGCTTTGCAAGAGGGAGTTGCCTATAAGAAGAAGGCTCCTCTCTTGGCATTAGGGTTAGAAAAAATACAGAGGAAAGCTCTGGTTCTAGGGTTAGATAGTTGTAGCTATTCTATCTCTCTCTTTCTCTCTTTTGTATCCTAGGTGCTTTTGTCCATACTATTGCACACAAACACATAGTGCTACACCTTTCCTTGGCTTTTGAAGGACTAGAGGTTTGTTCTTAGTGCTCTTGGCTGGATTTGAGTTTGAAGGAGCAACAAGATCACCATTGTTGAAGAAAGGCTTCAAGGGTAAGAAACTAGTCCTTTTTACCTCATTTTTTCATCCTACTTTTGACCATCTTGTAACTGTTTTTGTGTTTAGTGTATAACATAAAAAAGTTCTGTTTTTAGGACCTCTAAGTAGTTTATTTAGAGTGTTTTGTGGTTTGGAGGTGTTTGACCCCTCTTAGGCCTTGAGAGGCCCCATTTCGTGCCATTTTGAGTGAGCTCCGGGACTTTGGTGTTTGGGCCTCCTCACCACTGAAATCTTGAGGGATTTCAGTGGTAAGGATGGTACCTTGAAGTCCCAAGAAGGAGAGGGCCACCCCCTCTCCTTGTTGTCCTTGAAAAGGGCACTTTTTGGCCTCTTGAGGGAGCATCATGTTTGAGTGTTTGTTGATCATGCCATGGCTGTGTTTTATGCTTATTATGCCATGATATAACATTGTTGTGTGTTGGTTTTGGCACACCATGCATGCCTTGCATATATGCCATGTAATGCCTCTTTGTTACCTTAACATGCCTTAGGTTATAAATCCTTATTCAAGCATGTTTTAGGCTTAACCTTGTGGAGGTTTTGTGTTTTTTTTACCATGTTTAAGGTCTGTCCATAGTTGTTTGGGTCGATCTTGGCATGCTTAGCATAACCCCTTTGCATTTTGGGTTTACTAGCTTTAAGTGTACAAGTGTATAGCATGCATCCTTGCCTCATTTCAAGGGTATGGAACTATTTGCCATGTTATTTCAGTCCCTTTAACATGCTCACATGCTTGCCTTTCAATGCTTCTTTGATGCTTTAAAAGTTGGTGTTGTATGCTCCATGCTAAGCATTTGTGCATGCCTCTATACTTGAGCCACTTAGATGCCATCTAAGTATTCTTTTGGTCTTGTTTTGACATGCTAAAAATCCTTTTTTAGTTGTTTAATATATGCCATGTTTGCCTTGCTAAGTGTGGCCCAATTCCCTTTTAGCTTGCTTTGAATCTTGGACTTTGCTTGTATGCCTTGATTGCCTTGTTTGGATTGGTTTGGCACCATGTTCTTGCATGGTTTTCAGAGCTTAATTGGCAGGCTAATTGTCCATGCTACGCCTCTTTCAAGTGTGCTTGAGAGTTGCTTTAATATGCCTAAGTGTTGGTCCAACTTGCTTGCATGCTTGTATGTGTGTTTGGTCCCAATTCCTTAGCTTAGGGCCACTGTTTTAGGCTTATTTGGGGCTGCCTAAATCGTGTTTATGTCCATCTTTTCATTGGTTTGCATTGCCTCATGACTTGCATGTTTGCTTGTATAGGTTGCATGCCTAGTGTCTAGGGTGCATTGCATTCTCATGTTGCATCCTTAGCTTGCATGCCTAAGTAGCATTGCATCTTGCATGCATGCCTTGTTCCTTGATTTGGTGATAGGAATTGGGCCTTTTGTTTGTTGGTTTGCATTACATTTGAAATCAACATGCACAACTTGGTGCTCTTGGGCCATCACGCATTGAAATGCGCGATTGGTGGTCCGAGAACCAAGGACCATGCCCCTTTGAGTCATACACATGATAAGGAGCTTAGTTGGTGCATACATGGCTTGGATTACATTGCCATGCAAGGTTTTGTCCTCTGCTGCTGTCAAACAGGTTCTGCAGGAACTTTTTGCCGATCGACTTCACAGAGTGCCGACCGGCAATAAATTGGTGGCCGATGGATGCATTCTCTGCCGATGATCACACCATACTGCCGGTGGAAATTCTACTCAGCCGGTAGTGTCTCCCAGTGTCCAAGGAAGCAATTCAGAGACTTTGGCAGTCTTCAGAGGGGCAGAACAGGGAAAACAGAGGCAGTCTATGCATGGCAGTGCACTTCCGAGCAAGACCGAGCATGCATTGCATTGGACCCGCTTCCCGAGGCCTTTTACTGTTTTCCTTAGCTTATTTAATTTTTTAATTAATTAAGTGGTCTGTAATAATTAATTAGCTTGTAGGTTAATTAATTTGTATATTTATTTGGTCCCTCCGAGCGAGGGCGAATCTGTAATAAGTGTGGGTGCGTGTGTGTGCATGTCTTCTAATCCCCACTTCTTTCTTCCCTTTTATTTACCCGCTTATGATGGTAGATTAGGGCATATTTAAATTAGCATACCTTATGCTATGCATACGTGCATCCATACATTTGTCTTGCATGCACCGGGCTCGGCGCATCACGCTAACTGCATTTGTACTTCAATTCCAAATTGAATACGTGCATTAATTGATTGCATTTCACATGCCATGATTAGGTTAGCCGAGCCTACTCTAATTGCATCCTGTATCTGTTGCATTAGTCAAATTGACATAAACTAGGACCATGCATGTCTGCTAACTAGTTTATTGTTTTGGCACAGAGTACGATGTAAGTATTTTCATGTTTTAGCATACCGCATGCGTGTGTTTGCTATCATGACAGCATGCTTACCATGTGACTAATTGCTTATGTGAGATAAACTGTTTGATTGCCTGTGGGTGAAGGTTGGATTGTCTGAGTTGGAACAACTCGTTGAAATCCGTATTTTAGCCTACTTGCGAGTAGCAAATTCCAAAGTATTTTTCAAAACAAACGGATATGCAATGCTTATTTCCAAATTAGACAATCTAGTCTATACTTGTTTGTTGTGCGCATAACATAGTAATTCTAGGCTAATAACTGGAATAAGAACACATAACGTTTTCAAAAAATGGATATCATGGTTAGTAGAGGCCGATCTTCGGATCGGGCGAGAGGGGGTGCTCATAGCTGACCTTCCCCAATCGTACCCAAGTTCCCAAGCCGAGGCAACTTTGGTGATGATGGACACGTGGCCTTTGGCACCGAGTCAGGGTTTCCTAAATTCCCCATTAAAAAATATTTAGGTGGCGACTCTGTATCTGGCAAAGCAGTCCATGTTTGGCACTTCTTTTCAAAAATAAAATCTGTTTTTCTCAAAACGATTTGCCGGATTTGGACTCTTTGGTTCAGATTAAGAACTGACAACAAAAGGGAGTCCGAACTGTAGTAGCGAAGCCCAAGGGCGCATCTACACGTAGTTTAAAATATCTTCGACCAGAAACACCGGATCTGCTCGATGTTGTCCAACGGCGACTAAAATTTAATTTAGTTCTGGCAGTATATGGACGCCGTTGTGAAAAACGGAAAGTAGTCGCCATAATCGATGATGTTATGAGTCCAACATTAAATGCATCACATCGATTTTATTTTATAGGCATAATATGTTGATCGTGACATGGGTCAACATAAACAGTTGTTGTTTTAAAAACCATGTTCCTGTATAACGTATGGCCAAGAATAATAACAGATCACAAACGATACAGAAACACCAAAGCGTGGGCCATACGTATGTTAACTGTTTTGCCTTTTCGCCTGCGTTTACCTTTAAATTTAAATTTCCCACTTGCGCTTGCCTTTTTAGATTTTTAATCCTGGCCGCAGATCTGGGAGCGGAGCGGAGCCCCTAGACGACAACACGGCGCAATTTGCGGAAGGGAGCACCAATCGGGGGACGACACGTGGCACGGGGGGGAGCGTCCCAGGTAATATTAGTGGGACGCTCCTGGGCACCTATATAACTCACTCCCTAACTCTCTTCCACCAGTATAGTTTTTGAGAGAGTGACTTGCGTCATCCGAGAGAGTTAGTGACGTCATAGAGAGTGAGTTATGGCATCAATGCGACGTCGTTTTAGAGACGCGTTTTAAATTGATTATTCTCCCAACTCTGTGGAATGGGATATATAAGAACATGAATTAGCCATTGATGCCCCATATATGAATTGTGTGTCTAACATTTCTAACAGACCGCTGCGCTATCAGAATGTCTCAAGAAATACAACAAGCCGATCTTACAGATGGTATACATGAAAATGAAGAGGGCGATTTGGAAACCCAAATCATAGATGCGACATCAAACGTACCAGTATCCAACATACCAATAACAAATCCAAAGATAGGCGATGCGGTGTGGCAGAAACTCACATTCAAGTCTATGATAATTGACAAATGCAAGTTAAGCTACAGGCCACAGTGTCCATTTAATTCTACTGGTCGCGTCGAAGTCGAAATACGAGATACACGATTACGAGCGGATGATCAATTACAGGCCCGATTTACATTTCCAGTTACATGCCCAGTAGACATCACATATTTTGGAAACGCCTATGCTGCTGCAAATAAGAAAGGATGCCCATGGACAGCGTCCTACAAGTTGCTACAAACAAACATCAACGATGATGTGAAATATTGCAAAATGAAAGCCACATTGGCTTTCCAAACATCATCGTTCCCGGATGAAATTACTTATCGGCCGCCATTAATAACTGTTTTGTCCAAGGTATTCGACAACAACCACGTGGATATTTAGCACGTGGACCGGAAAGTGACGAAGGCAAGACTAACACGCTCCAATTCCGAATCACATTTTCGGTCCACAAAGACATTATCAGCACACATAGGCCACTACGGTTCATCGGCCCAAAGAATAATGGCGGCACGTATGTCAGCAAGTTCAATTCGGGATGGGCCTGGATCATTCAGTCGGCGCAACATAATTTTGCCGACCCACGGCCCATCAATAATCAACACTGGGCCAATTAATCAGCCTAGCGGCCCAGTTGACATAGGCCCATCAGTAAGTGAGGCCGGATCCAATAACTCAGAATCATCAAGACTCACTACAGACGACGCGGCTAAATTAATAGGAGAAGCTGTAAAAGCCACACTGAAAGGATCCACATCAGCCCAGAAAGCAAATGTACAGCGGAGACAATTGTAAAATAATTTGTAACCAATAATTGTGCTAATAAGAAATTATTTTACTAATAACAATATTTCAATCTGCAATTCAAATGCGCGCTTACAATCGATTTTGTGCGACATTCCCACACAAAATAACAAATAATTGCGTTTTTTACAATATTATTATACGCACCGTTCCGTTGGCCTAAACTATCTCGGAATTCAGATACAACATTCTTTCCGATGTTGATAAATGTGTTTACGCCTTGACGGCTAACAGCTGTATATTCATTCGATTGCGGCAGCATTATAACGGGAACACGCCGCAATACAACAAAACGGTCTATTTCTGTTCCCCCAAAACTTGAGATAACATAGTAAACTTACAAAATATGATGAATTAAAGATCATTTCATAAAATCATGGCCCAAGAGTTTGCCAAAAGCTCACAATTTCAACTTAAAACATGATGAATGCTCATGAACACAACATGCATGTAAAATCTTTTCTTCAAACCTCATGAAACTAGCAAATTGAGCTCATAAGCCCCATGCATGTAAGAAATTCTTCCCAAGACATGATTTTAAGTGAAGAAACATGATAATTCAAACATGCATACACTAAATAACTCCCAAAATAATTTAGATGCTCAAAATCAAACTAAAATAACAAACCTCTATATATATGTATACATGCAAGTGAAATTATAATCAAATCCTCCATCTTCTTGACCAACATATGTAAATTACATGCAATGATCCTAACAACTCCATGAATTCATCTCTACAACACACAACTCTTTGAATTAATAGTCAAAAGCTTACCTAGAGTCTTGAATTACTCTTGTTCTAACACAATCCTGGTGAATTCAACACAAAACCCTCAATTCTTCTTCAATCTCTTCCTTTCACTCTCTAGAATTGTGCTCCCTCTCTCTCTAAAATGTCTCACCAGATTTTTCCACTCAAGGGATAAAAGAAATGGCTCAAAATAAGCTTATATTCCATATATATGCTTATGGTGCTAAAACACATTAATTCGAATATTAGGCTAACCAAACATGACCTAATTAATTGTTCTGAATCAATTTTTAATAAAACTTGCCATAGTGTTCTAAAAATTCCAAATAACATATTGGTGTAGTCAATTTCGGTTTCGGATGCCGATAAGGCTTTCAATTTATATATTAAAGTGAAATTCCAAACAGATATTCTCTAAGTAACCGATAGAAAGCCAAATATCATGCAATTTACATATTAATCTCATAATTCATTTGATCCACTCAATTCGCATCTTTAATCACTGATTAGTTGCTAATTACGGGTCGGGGTTATTACATATTCATAATTCCTCTGTATTCGTTTTGTTAGCTAGCAAACAAAATAATTCAAACAATCAAAGAAGAATAAGAAGAATTATGACAAAATTTATTACATAATTAAGCAAACAAAGTTTATACAGTGAAGAGTTCTAATAATGACCAGCAAAACAGCCCACTCAATTGGGGTTGGGTCAGATGCATGTGGCAACAGTTGGGAAGGAATTCATTGCACCAATTCACGTGTGACATGTATATAAGTCGCTATTATGTTTTACCTTTAATGCATTGTTGCTGTTTCCTTATTCCTTCTTTTGCTTTTGCTTGTTTTTCAGTTTCAGTTGCAGGTTCATGCTTCTGTTGTCTCTGTCTTTTCTTCTTTTCTTGCTGTTTGCTTGTTGTTTCTGTTCTTGCAGTTTCCTTTTTGTTATCTTGTTGCTTTTTTGTCTCTTTGTTGTCTTTCTTTTCTTGCTTTTGTATTTTTACAGTTAAATATCTTCTTTCTAGCATAGATAATGTCATGAAAGAGCTCACAACATCTATATAAAAGAAGGATATCAATGAAGTAGGCAAACCATGCAAAATTTATGGATATACGACAAAATTTATCATTTAATTAAGTAAAGAAACACTGATAAAACTTGAATATATTCATAGTTCCTCTGTATTTATTTTGTTAGCTAGCAAACAAAATAATTCAAACAATCAAAGAAGAATAAGAATAATTATGACAAAATTTATTACTTAATTAAGCAAACAAAGCTTATACAGTGAAGAATTCTACTAATGACCAGCACAACAGACCACTCAATTGGGTTGGGTCAAATGCGTGTGGCAATAGCTGGAAAGGAATTCATTGCACCAATTTACGTGTGACATCTATATCAGTTGCTATTGTGTTTTACCTTTAATGCATTGTTGTAGTTTCCTTATTCTTTCTTTTGCTTCTGCTTGTTTTTCAGGTTCATTTGCAGGTTTATGCTTCTGTTGTCTCTGTGTTTTGTTCCTTTCTTGCTGTTTGCTTGTTGTTTCTGTTCTTGCGGTTTCCTCTTTGTTATCTTGTTGCTTTTTTGTCTCATTATTGTCTTCCTTTTCTCGCTTTTGTCTTTTTGCAGTATATGATCTTATTTCTGGCCTAAATAATGTCTTACGAGAACTCGCAACATCTATATGAAAGAGGTATATCAATGAATTAGGCAAACCATGCAAAATTTATGGATATACGACAAAATTTATCATTTAATTAAGCAAAAAAATATTAATAAAACTTGAATATATTCATAATTTCTCTGGATTCATGTTGTTAGTTAGCAAACAAAATAATTCAAACAATCAAATAAGAATAAGAAGAATTATGAAAATTAAGCAAATTTATCACTGAGGCAAATTCAGCGATAAAAAATAAAAAGAAGAAAAATAGACTGAGGCAAATTCTTCCCCAAAAAAAAAATCAAATTTGTTTAAGTTGGTGAGTCTATTGACTATTGTGTCAATCATCTTCTGCCTACATCAAATTTTTGCAAATGTATCCCTACATAGAAATGGAGATGGATGTGTAAGTAATAAACTTATCAGTTGGTTTGGTATGTGAACCAAACTTATGAGTTGGTTTGATAAACTTATTAGTTGTATATTTATTTATGTATCTATTGTTACTATTATCTATACTATCTGTACTATTATATTATGTGAGACCCTATATTGGTTTGTTGAAGCTTTTGCCATGTGGTATTTACATAATTTAAAAAAAAAAACTAATCAAATTTTACTTGATGTCAGTTACTCTCTTATGGGAACAAACAGTTACAGAACCACACTCTATAGTATGGTTTAATTATCAAATCTATAAATTGGTTTGAGTTCTACAACAGAAAAAAAGGTTTATCAGGGTAAATGCCTTGATTTGATGCACTTCTACTATAAGGTAAAAGTATTGCAAGGCTTCTATTTGTAGGCTACATCAACAACATAATTTGTATATTTAAGTTTGATAAAGATCATTGAGTTATTTTTTTCTATTTACAATTGGTATTTTAATTGTTAGTACATTTGTATACAGTTTAAGCTATTTCTTTTAGTGGAATTTTAGTATGAAAATTTGCTCAAACAACCATTATCCCAAAAAAAAAAAGAAAAGAAAAAATATTAATTATAAAAATGTTATCAAAAGAGAGGTGTAATTTATAATCGATCAAATATTAAACAAAAATCAGACAAAAAATTAATCCATAAAGTGTAAAAAAATTACAATTTTTGAGAAATTGGACATAGTGAAATAACGAAATAAAAAATAAAATAAAATATATTAAAAGAATGATGCAAGTTATTATCAATCAAATTTTAAACAAAAATCACACAAAATTTAATCTATAAAAAATTACACACATGTAGTGTGTGCACCGTTCTAGTTACTATTATATATGTAAACAACTCATTTTAATCTCTTGAACTCACTCCATACTTTAATCTCTTGAACCGACTCCCTCCATTTTTGTTAACTGAATTTTTTGTATCAAAAATTAAATTTTTTTTTTTTTAAAATGAACCTAATTTTGAACTTGAAAACCAACACCCTTATCACTTGATCAACGAACATTTCACATATTCACAAGTTTTATTTTCTAAAAATGCCCTAATATTGTTAAAATTTGCAAGTTGTAATTGAACCATATCTAGGGTTTTTAAAAATGTGTTTGACTAAGGAGAGAAATAAGGGTTTCAGTTGCTTACGTTTTACAGGCATGTTTCCTTGAAATTTTTGTTCGAATCGGTTGATTTGGTGTTCGAATCGCCTGAGTTGTGTTCTTTGTCCCGCCTGAGAATGGAAGGGATTCGCCGACGATGGAGAATGAGAAAAACAGGGCTTGAATTGCGTGATTCATGCTTTTGTTTCCCCTGTTTGACAAATATATTGTGCTAGAATAGTACCTTTTTAAAAAAAAAAAATTATCGGTGATAATTTTATCAATGGCAAATATCTTGGTACAATAGCAAGATATTTCGAGTTTTGCAATTCATTTTCAATTTAAATTGTTTAACATTTCAGTTTAGAAAATGCTTCAGCTTTCTCATATTCATATTCAGATGAAATATAAACATATTATATTTGGTATTGAAATAAAATATTTGTAAAACTTATTAAAAAAAATTAAATTAGCTATCAACTTAAAATTAATAAAACCTGATTCTTAAATATTAGTATTTTGCATTGTAAAATTATAGTATGATCTTTCAACATTCTTGAGCTCATGTGTAACTAAGTACAAATAATTTTTTTTTTTTTACAAACGTATTCTAAACCTTTTATTAATCTTTAAATTTGACACAAATAATCAGATTATAATCAATTTTTTAAATGAAATTTGCATAAAATAAGACTGATATCAAAAGCCAAATCTGGTAACAAATGACTAAAAAAGATTGAATGTTTCATTGAAGCAAATTAAAAACCAAAATGATCAAAACAATGTAATACTGTTTGTATTTTAATTTTTAATTTAGGTAAATTTTTTATAGTGTTTTGTTTACTTGAATTGGGAAAAAATAATGAGAGAGATAGAGAGATAGAGAGAGGGAGAGAGATTTTACAATAGTACTCTTCTCTTTTTTTTTTATCAGTTGCAAATATCTTGCTACAATAGCAAGATATTTTGAGTTTTGCAATTCATTTTCAGTTTAAATTGTTCAAAATTTCAGTCTAGGAAATACTTCAGTGTTCTCATGTTCAGATGAAATATAATACATGAGAACATTCTTGAGCATTCTTGAGCATTTTATAAACATGAGAACACTCTTGAGCATTCTTGAGCATTTTAATAATACATAATTCTTAAATATTAGTATTTTGCATTGTAAAATTATAATATGATTTTTCAACATTCTTGAGCTCATGTGTAACTAACTACAAATAATTTTTTTTTTTTACAAATTTATTCTAACTGTACTTATATCTTATTTTTAAAAATTTTACAATAATCAAAACAATGCAATAGTGTTTGTGTTTTAATTTTCAATTTAGATAAATTTTTTATTTTTTTATAGTGCTTTGTTTAATTGAGTTTGGAAAAAAGAATGAGAGAGAGAGAGAGAGAGAGAGAGAGAGAGAGAGAGAGAGAGAGAGGGGTGCTGGTTTTTTTGTTTGAACAGTAATAAATTTATCAGTGTTCACAGTGATAAATTTGTTGAAACAGTGATAAATTTATCAGTGTAAACAAAACACTATAAAAAAATAAATTTATCAGTATAGTGATTCGAAACTGTTATTAACCTTTAAATTTGACACAAATAATCAAATTATAATCAATTTTTTGAATGAAGTTTGCATAAAACCAGACTGATATTAAAAGCCAGATCTGGTAACAATATGGATAAAAAAGACTAAATGTTTCATTGAAGCAAATGAAGAACCAAAATAATCAAAACAATGTAATAGTGTTTGTGTTTTAATTTTCAATTTAGGTAAATTTTTTATTTATTTATACTGCTTTGTTTAATTGAGTTTGGAGAAAAGAATGAGAGAGAGAGAGAGGTGTTGGTTTTTTTGTTTGAACAGTGATAAATTTATCAGTGTTCACAGTAATAAATTTGTTAAAACAGTGATAAATTTATGTGTGTAAACAAAACACTATAAAAAAATAAATTTATCAGTACAGTGATTCCAAACCTGTTATTAACCTTTAAATTTGACACAAATAATCAGATTATAATCAATTTTTTGAATGAAATTAGCATAAAACCAGACTGATATCAAAAGCCAGATCTAGTAACAATATGGATAAAAAAAGACTAAATGTTTCATTGAAGCAAATGAAGAACCAAAATGATCAGAACAATGTAATAGTGTTTGTGTTTGTGTTTTAATTTTCAATTTAGGTAATTTTTTTATTTTTTTTATAGTGCTTTGTTTAATTGAGTTTGGAAAAAAGAATGAGAGAGAGAGGTGCTGATTTTTTTGTTTGAACAGTGATAAATTTATCAGTGTTTACAGTGATAAATTTGTTGAAACAAGGATAAATTTATCAGTGAAAACAAAACACTATAAAAAAATAAATTTATCAGTATAGTGACTCCAAACCTGTTATTAAGCTTTAAATTTAACACAAATAATCAAATCATAATTAATTTTTTGAATGAAATTTGCATAAAACAAGACCTATATTAAAAGCCAGATCTGGTAACAATATGGTTAAAAAAGATTGAATGTTTCATTAAAGCAAATTTGACATTGTAACAACCAAGTATTGTAATATTCATTGAAGCAAAGTAAGAACCACAATGATTATAATCTTTGCCCCAAATTATTCAAGCATTGTTGTCATTGTCTATTGTGTCCCAAAACTCCTTCTCTTCAAGCACCGCTTCTATTGCCTCATCAACGATTTGGTAGGTGCCTGTCTGTTGGTTAGTCAACAAAGCATCTATGATATCTGCTCTGATTTGCTAACATTGCTCTTTTGTTAAGTTAGGAAAGATATCTTTGTTACAGACATATTCTCTCATGAGGTAACAAATTATGACGCCACAATCAAGTCTACGATGACATTGGAAAAACAAAGTTAGTAGTCATCAATGATAATTTTATCAATGTAATGTGTTTTGGTTTTCAGATACTTACGAATGATCAACTTGTTGGGGACAATTTATTGCAATTTCTGTTTCTTCATGAAACTTGTTACCTTCAATGAGTTTGGGATTGAAATGTTGAAGGTATTTTTCAATAACCTTTCTCTACAAAATATATTAATAATTAATTGGTGTTTGACAAATAAATGCCTAATAAAATTTGATATAGACAAGGGGAATAGATGATATCGTAATTAATTGGTATTTTACCACTTTGTTTGCCTCATTTAAGTGGTTATCTGTTTCTGTGCTTGGTCTCATTGAATTGTAAAACTTCCATGAGCCATTTTCAATATCGAGTACTAACAACGTCCAATGCTTTTCATTGAAAATTGGGAAAAGAAGATATCTTTCCTTGACAGCTTCTAACATCATTTTGTTCAACAATTGATTTGTTTCTGCCTCATTCTTTGTGGTGAACAAATACTGTGTTTTGCAAATATATTAGTTTTGATTACAATGTAATTCTTTAATGGTAATTTTATCACTATAACACTGGATGAATGAGAACTTATGCACTCGATATAGACAATGGGAATGGATGATATCGTAATGAAATATATATATATATATATGTAATTTACTTACATGGCATGATGTAGTAAATATATATGTTGTTCCTGCTTGCGAGCTCAGGCTGAACTTTGGTTTCGGTTGCTCTTCTGTCATTAAGATTTCCTTGTATGCATTTATTGCTTGTTTTAAAAACAAAAGCAAACAAGGTTAATGAGAGAATTATTATTTGGTATTACAATTGATATATGCACAAATAGGGATTTGATTTTACATTTCCAGAAAGTTCTTCGCATTTGACTATTTTGTCAATATCATCCAAGTACAAATAGCTGCCTACTTCCTTTCCTTGTAAGATTGAATAACTGCAAATGTGAAAACAAAATTTATCAGTGTATTCCAAAATTTATTGCTCAATTAATGAAAGAAATGTTAGGGGAACAAATTGAGCATCAAATTTTACTTGATGTATCAAATCCCAATAATGAAATGAAGTACAGAACATAAACACAAATGCCTAAATAATTTGATACCATAGATGAGACACCATGAAGATTAGCAAAATATATCACTCTACCAAACAAATTAAGTAAAATTTATCACTATGTAGGAAATTTTATCACTGTATATCAAAATTTATCAATGAATGAAGTAAACAAAGGTTATACGTTGATAAATGCATGACTATATACTAAAATTTAGATTCCAAATTTGGAAATTTTAGGACCAAATCATGTTCTTACCTGCTGGTTTTTGTTGCCCAAAGACTAGTGAGTTTCATCCTTGATTTCTTTGGCAATTTGTGAAACACTGGATAGGAAGTGTCAATTTGTTTTGTTGGATGTTTGTAATAACCCCGACCCGTAATTAGCTACTAATCAATAATTAAGGATGTTAATTAAGTGAATAAAATAAATTACGGGGTTATTATGTAAATTGCATGAGGTTTGGCTTTCTATCTGTCACTAGTGGAAATATCTGTCTAGAAATCTGCTTTAATATAAAGATTGAAAGCCTTATCAGCATCTGAAATCGGAATTAGTTACATTAGTGTATTAATTGGAATTTTTAGAACGCTATGACAATTTTATTAAAAATTGATTCAGTTCAGTAAGACTCGCATGTGATTAAATTAAGCCTTGAAGGGACTATTTTGGATTAACTGAATTCGTGCTAACCTGAATAAATTAAGGTTACTTTTGTTTGATTTAATTAATGCATGATTGGTGCCTAATCTACTCCTTTTAGTGATCCATGATGTGATTAAGAGTAGGGTGTACTAAGCCTTGGTGGTGTTGAGTGTAGAGGATAAATCCTTGTGGGTGTGTTGGAGTAGTGCATGTGTGTGCACGTGTAGTGTATTCAAAGTGTGAGAGTGTGAGTTGTGTTTGTTCAGCTGAGTGTGAGAATGTTTGTGCCATTCCTCTCTGCTTATTTGAGTCCTTATACTGAGAGAATTCAAGCTAGAGAGAGAGAGTTTGGCTTTAGAGTGAGAAAGCTCAAAAGTTTGAAGAAGAAGAAGAGAAATAGGAAGATTCACCTCTCATAATTTGGAAACAAGCTTTGGGTAAGGATTCTATGTTTAAATTCTGCAGTTAACTCCCATGCATCGTGATTTCAATACGTCTTTGAACCATTTTCATGAAATTAGCAAAAGAAGTGGGTCTTTGGGCTTGTAGATGTCGTGCATATGCATCCTTGGGGATTAACCTTTTGGTTCTATCATTTTTTTGTTAGAGTTTTGAAGTCATTGCTAGCATGTGAGTCCATATCTTGCATAATGTTTTGGAAATTCATGGATTCATACCAACCATTTGCATGTTTTGGAGAAATCAAGAAAGAAGTTTAAAAAATCTTTCATGCATGAGCTTTTAAGTTCTAATTTGCTAAATCCTTGAGTTTTGAGCTAAACGTTTGAGAATGATCATGTATTCATGTTTTAGAAAAGCTTTCCAAGTGTTTTGATCAAGCCGTACACGAGTTTGCCATTGAAATTGCATTTTGAAGCTCAAACTCTGTTTTTGGAAACCCAGAATTTTACAGTCCGCTCGAGCGAGGAAACCTGCGCTCGAGCAGAGAATGCGAGCTCTCAGTATTTTTTTTTTTCAGACATGAGCTCTCCGCTCAAGCGACCACTTGGACGCTCGAGCGAACCCTTTGCATGTTGTCGATACGCTCGAACGTAGGAGTTGTAGCTCGAGCGTGGATTTCGACCAACCAGTACTTTTTCCAGGTTTGCAGGTTGCTCGAGCGGAGGAAGTCACGCTCGAGCGGCCCCTCTCATTTTGCATGTCCGCTCGAGCGGGGACCTCATTTTCATAAATTTTGCCTACGTGTCCCAATGCATGTTTTGGCATCCTCATTGCATCTTAGGCATTCCTAAGCCTTACTTAAGCCATAGTAATGAGGTTATGGATTAGAAACACACTAAGGAATGAATGTACTAAGTTAAGGAAATGCAAGTAGGTGTGTTTTACGTAATGAGCTAAGAATTAACAAGAACCAACGTAATGTAAGCTAAGCCGTGTTAGCCAAGTACTTGTGTAATGATAAGATCTGTTGGTGTTATGTGCCTTTGTGCTTGTAGGTCAACGTCCGAGGATTTATTGACCGCTTATTGGAACCACTGTGAGTAACATTATTGTAAAGATACGTTCATATGAATTATGTTCCAAATGAAATATGATAAGTTCTGATTTCTGAAAGGATATCTGTTTTCGTGAACGAATATTCCATGTTTGAAATCTATTATGGCATCCATAGATAGTCCCAAGTCATGGGGGACTGCATGAAAATGCGGGTCCATGACATACAAGTTTACGAGATCTCGTTAGCCACTTCATTGTGGTGATATGTGTTTAATCGGTATCCGGAACCGATTACTCTAGTCGGAAGACGTTCTGTGATGTGTTCTATGGGATGTACCATTATTATATTCTAATATGAGAACGATTATGATTATGCTTTGTTCTATTTTCTGCTTATGATACATTCGGATTTCGTTCACTAAACCCTTTACCTTAATGTTATTCACTGGGTTTTAGCTCACTGTTTGTATATATATATATAGGTGAACATTCTGGAGTTCAAGCCCGAAGGCTTTTGCCTGGTGCTGTGTTTCTGTTGTCAGCCAACCACTGCGCCTCACGTGGAGGTTCCCGAAGTGTCCTATGTTCAGTCCTTTCGGTTCTGTATATGTATAAGACTTGATTTGATGTTGTTGGCTGTACTTAAAATACTGTAATGTGTGTGGGTATAACGTATGGTTGACTATCGGATATGTATATAAAGTTTTTAGTTATTCTGTTTCACATAAGTCAGCACAGCTCAGTGGACAATTATATTTATGTATTTGCTTCCGCTAGCCCCTTAATCTTGTTAATCTGTTCAGAGGCCTTCGGTAATCCAAGGATTATTGGTCGGTTACGATGCTAAACCTATAAGGGCGGGTTTGGGTCGTGACAATGTTGATGTTGTGTCTGCTCTTCTTTTCTGGTCTTTGCACTTTCTTCAACCATTGGTTCTACTTCATCAACTGTCTTGTTCTGCTTTGGTTGTCTTTTCGTTATGTACCAAAAATCTGGATCTTTGTGCTCTTTTCTTGTTTCTCTATTTTTCACCCTTTTTATCATTAAGCTCACAAAAGGCGATGTTTTGGGAGTGGTGGCTTCAACTTCAACTGCGATTTGTTCTTCTTGACTGTCCAGGTAGAGATTTGATTCAACCAACATTGCAATTCTCTCATTAAGTAGTACTATTTCCACATCTTTCACTTCCATTTGTGTCTTTGCTTTATTGCTCTGTTCTTCAATTTGTTTACTGAGTTTCATGAGTTGGTCCTTAAGCTCATCATTTTCTGTTTGGATTCTTGCCTTCTCCATTTCTAGCCTTTGGATTATCAACACATTCTCTTCTAGTTTCTGAAAGGTATGTTCATTAATTTTGACATGGTAGATATTTGTTTCATAGGCCAGTTTCCTTTTTGCTTTCCACTTTTCAGCCAGTGTTTGATGCTTGAATCCCGATGAAGTTGTTGGACCAACTTTCTGTTTGATCATTGTTTCCTTTTCATCATTTTCTAGCTTGTCAAAAGAAAGCTCATTTCTTTGCACATAAACTGGACCTTCAGTTTCATGCTGAAAGTTGGCTTTCATTCTTGCATTCTTTTTTTATTGCAATGTTGTTGATTTCCTCTTTTTTCGAGCACCTGTTTGATGCTTGGGATTCGGTGAATTTCTTCCTGGACTGAGACTGAATATCTTTCTGATATTTGGTTCTTCTTTCTTTTCAGATAATTCAGTCTATTCTTGTTCCTCAAAGTTACATTCTTCATCTTCATGCTCATCATCTGTTTGTGGTTACAATTATTTGTATATGTTTTGTTCTTCAATTGTGTCTTTCAAATTGCTCTCCTACATGAATGAAAATTATTAAAAAGAATGATATTACGCAAAGTTAAGTAATAATTTATCATTCAGTGATTCAACTTTATAATAAGAGTAGTGATTTGGTTCATGATAACAAGTTTTATCAGTGAATTAGCAACATTAAGCAAAATTTATCATTCAATGAAGCTAACTAAGCAAATTTAGAACTGTGAGCAAAAAATTATCAGTCCATATCAAAATTTATAGCTGCATAGCAAAATTCATCACTCAATTAAAGAAATAAAGGTTATACACTGATAAAACTTGTTTCTTGAATAATTTCCTAACACAGATGAAATGCCTAAATAATTTTCTACCACAAATGTGACACCATGAAGATTAAGAAGAATTTATTAGTCGAGCTAAAATTTATCACTGCATAACAAAATCTAATATTTGTTTAACAAAACAAAGGATATCAATGGATACCTCAATATGTTTCAGATCATGCAAGAATGACTTTGCCAATTGTTCTCCCAGATGTGTAATGTTCCATTTTGCAAATCTTGGGATTCGGTTCTCGTCATTTGGTTTGATGATCTTTGCATGCTCACATATCCAATACTATTGAGGACAAAAAAAATGTTATAAATTAGTATTTAGTAAATGTAAATATTATAGTTTATAAGTTGTAAGTGAAGTATTTATTTACCAATAAAATGATCACACATCCGCACACTTTATCAATTTGGTTGATGTTGCGTGCTATTGATCTTGTAAGATGTTGTTTTGTTGCACCACACCAATCATAAGACTTCATTTCGTCAATATTTTCGAGGTATTTCATGAACCTCCAACCAATTGTTGTCCCAGTACCCGGATACAACAAAAGCAAACAAACCAGAAGACACACAAGCCTAACGACATCTTCTATATCTTCATTGTTGTTGCTTCTCAAAAGTTTCGTTATCAACTTTTGGATTGAAGCACTTGTCATTCTGCTCTCGGTTATTTTCCTTCTTTGCACCATAGCTACCTCATTTTTTCTTTCGTATACAAGATTCATCTTCTTCTGTCCACATGCAATCCCAAAAATTAACTTGAAGTCATTTCTTTTCAACTTCAGCTTCTTCCCAGCAATTTCAAATGTGGTTCCATCCATTTGGTAAGTTTGCAAAATTTTTGCAACCACATCATCATATTTAATTGATTCTCTTCTTTTAATCTTGTTTTCACTCAATGTATTAACCAGAAGTGAAAAAGGTGTCTTTCTTAATAGTGTCAAATGTTCCTCTCTAAGTTTTGTTGTCTTGAAAAATTTGATGAGAGATTGAATGTTAGAACGGTAGACATACTTTGCTTCATTATCATGTATCTGTTCAGTCCTAGTTTTTCTTCCATCAATTTTTTTCTTCCTTCTTGCTTTGTGGAGCTCTGTAACTTGTTTCAATTGTTCCTGTTTGGGCTCCTCATTGTCAATGTTAGATTCAGGTTTAACTTCTAGTTGATTTTCACTTTCATGTGTTGTTGGCTCTATAACAAACTCAACTTTTTTAATCTTTTTCTTCTTTGAGAAACTTATTTCTCAACGACGTAATCTTTTACGATGACTGGGAACATCTGTACAAAAACATTGAGCATGAACATTGAAAATTAAGAAGAATTTTATCACTGAACTAGGCAAACTAAGAAGAATTTATCACTCTATTATGCAAATTAAGCAAATATATAACTGTATAGCAAAGTTTAGATTCCAAATTGCAAAAGAATATGAAGTATCATGATGAAGATCAAAACAACTGATAATTTATCACTCAATGAGGTAAAGTAAGTAAATTTTATCACTCGATTAAGCAAAGTAAACAAATCCATTATTATAATAAATTTTATCAATCGATTAGGCAAATTAAGCAAATCTATCATTGTTATAATAAATTTTATCACTGAATTAGACAAAGTAAGGAAATTCGTCATTGTATAGCAAATTTTATCACTTAAGTAGACAAAGTAAGCAAATCTGTCATTGTATAGTAAATTTTATCACTGAATTAGCAAAAGTAAGCAAATGCATCATTGTATAGCAAATAAACATAAAGATATGATTATTATGAAGTTGAATATCACTCATAAATTAATATTGTATGGTACAGATTCAAAATAGCTTCAAGTTGAATTTTATCACTCAATTATAGTTATGAAAGAAGAAAGGAAGCAAGTCCATCGTTATAACAAATTTTATCACTCTATTAGGAAAATTAAGTAAATCTATCATTCTTATAGCAAATTTTCTCACTGATTTGGGCAAAGTAAACAAATCTGGTATTGTATAGCAAATTTTATCACTGGATTACCAAAAGTAAGCAAATCCATCATTGTATAGGAAATGAACATGAAGATGTGATTATTATGAAGTTGAATATCGCTCATAAATTAATACTGTATGGTACAGATTGAAAATAACTTCAAGTCGAATTGTATCACTCAATCATAGTTATGAGAGAAGAAGGGAGGCAAATCTATCATTATAATAAATTTTATCACTCAATTAGGAAAATTAAGCAAACCTATCACTAGAACAAATTTGTTACTCAATTGCGAATGAATATGAAGATGTGATTATTATGAAGATGAATATCACTCATAAATTAATACTGTATAATACACATTGAAAATAGCTTCAAGTCGAATTTTATTACTCAATTATAGTTATGAAAGAAGAAGGGAAGCAAATCCATAGTTATGAAATAAGAAGAGAAGCAAATCCATCATTATAACAAATTTTATCGCTCAATTAGGAAAATTAAGCAAACCTACAATTCTTATAACAAATTTTCTCACTGAATTGGGCAAAGTAAGCAAATATGTTATTGTATATCAAATTTTATCACTGAATTAGCAAAAGTAAGCAAATCCATCATTGTATAGCAAATGAACATGAAGATATGATTATTATGAAGTTGAATATCGCTCATAAATTAATACTGTATGGTACAGATTGAAAATAGTTTCAAGTCGAATTGTATCACTCAATTATAGTTATGAGAGAAGAATGGAGGCAAATCTATCATTATAACAAATTTTATCACTCAATTAGGAAAATTAAGCAAACCTATCACTAGAACAAATTTGTTACTCAATTGCGAATGAACATGAAGATGTGATTATTATGAAGATGAATATCACTCATAAATTAATACTGTATAATACACATTGAAAATAGCTTCAAGTCGAATTTTATTACTCAATTATAGTTATGAAAGAAGAAGGGAAGCAAATCCATAGTTATGAAATAGGAAGAGAAACAAATCCATCATTATAACAAATTTCATCACTCAATTAGGAAAATTAAACAAACCTACCATTCTTATAGCAAATTTTCTCACTAAATTGGGCAAAGTAAGCAAATCTGTTATTGTATATCAAATTTTATCACTGAATTAGCAAAAGTAAACAAATCCATCATTGTATAGCAAATGAACATGATGATATGATTATTATGAAGTTGAATATCAATCATAAATTAATACTGTATGATACACATTGAAAACAGCTTCAAGTCGAATTTTATAACTCAATTATAGTTATGAAAGAAAAAGGGAAGGAAATCCACCATTATAACAAATTTTATCACCCAATTAAGAAAATTAAGCAAATCTATCATTCTTATAGCAAATTTTCTCACTGAATTGGGCAAAATAAGCAAATCTGTTATTGTATAGCAAATGAACATGAAGATGTGATTATTATGAAGTTGAATATCAATTAATTATAGTTATAAAAGAAGAATGGAAAATGAATACGACTCACGTTTGATTCGCATGTTTGTTGAATATGAACTAAACAGGGAATATAGATCGAAACGGTGAAAGATTTGCTGGGGATCTGTTCGGAATCAGAATATAGATCGAAACAGAGGTGATTTCTTTGGAAACGATGGGAGATTCAGGGAAAATCTCTTCGTTTGTTTCGATTTCCAAATTGCAAATCGTCTCAGAATGGTTTCCAAATCGCCTCAGAATAGTTTCCAAATCAGAACAATTGATAAAGAGCGTGTGTGTCATGCGCGCAGGGGAGAGCTCGTGATATCTTCTTTGCTTCACGCGTGTGGTGTGACATTGAGGGGTAAAATTGGAAACTGAAATAGGGCAGGACTTGGTGGGTATTAATTTGTTTCCATAGGACTGGCTGGTATGTCCCCCCTATAAAGCATCAGTTTGAAAGGCCCAACAATTAATCCAATTCCTAATTTCTAACAATTAAGGGCCAATAGTTAAGGCCCAATTTTTCTAACCCTAGATTCTCTTAATCCAATTTTACCTATAATTTGTTTGATAGCACACCACACCAGCAGCCCAACTCAATCCAAGAAAGCAACAACGTAGCAGCACACGGACGGAGCAGCAGTAGCAGTAACAGCACTATAAGCATAAGTATTTTTTTTTCTTTTTTCTATTCAATTAATTAAATATTTATCTTGTCTTTTGTTCAATTAATTACTATTATAATATTGATATTTACATCATCAAAAATAATTTATTTAAGTTTAATGGTTCACATCACATAATTTAAAAGTTTCGTGTTTTATTAAGTGGTAGTGGTGCTCTTGTGTTGAATTTTAATCTAAAAAAATATTTTGATCTCAGCTCATTATGACTCTTAAAAGAAATTATCCGTTTGAATTCGTAAAAAGGAAAAAGAAGCAAAGAGTTGAAAAATTAGTCGAGAAAGATTGATTGAATGGATTAGCATTGCTATCCATTGAAAATGATTTTGCAAAAAAATTAGATTATGCAAATATGATTGATTTATTTGCTTTTAAAAATGCAAGAAAAGTAAGGATCAAGTGATACTTATTAGTTGTTGTAATGTAATGCTAAGTATTTTTTGTGATTTTAATACAAATCTTTTGCCCTTTACCTTATTTTATTTATTTTTTCATTCATTGAAAAAAAAAATTTGTGAAGGATCCAAAAAATTTATTAGTTGATTATCGGCTTTAGGTCTCGGAAATCTCAGGACCGGGTCTGCCGGTAACACACAATTAGCGATGAACAGTACCTCGCTTATTGTAGTGAGGTACTGTAATATTTGTATGTTAGTGATGAACAATACCTCGTTTGTTATAACGAGGTACTGTAACATTCGTATATTAGTGATGAACAATAGTGAGACTAATGCAGTCCATTTTTTATGATTAGTATCACTAATTTAGGTAGAAAATGATTTTAACTAGTTTGTTATGGATATTCTAAGGATCCTGCTTTGTGGTGTTCTAAAGCCTTGTTTGGCATAACCTATATAATCCATCTTTTCATCTTTTTATCTTTTTTCCATCACATCACCTCTCTACTTTTCTGCACATCTTTTCGTAAAAAGACAAAAAGTGCACTTTTTTAGGACACCCCAAACCAACCCTAAGTATATAAAAATAAATAAATAAATAAAATAAAATAAAAAAAAGTGGGAGGAGAATAGTGTGTATTTTAGTTGGGAAATGAAATGGGGGTGCAAAGAAACAAAAATAAATGCGGACCATTTCAAAGCGACCTCCTCGCAATTCGGGGGGGGGTCTTGGATTGGGTCTGTCTCTCTCATAGTTTGACCGATGGCGAAGGCGATGGTAGAGAGCATTGTGGACGTAGGTGTAGGTGGTGGTGTTGTCCTCCTCCTTCTCCTCCTCCTTATGCTGCTTCTCATCATCCTTCTCATCCTCTTCGCCTGCAAGCCATGGCGTTTCTTTCTCTCCTCCTCCTCTCGCACCCGCATCACCATCATCAACCCCTCCTCCTCTCAGGTTCCTCCATCTCCTTTTTCCCTCTCTCTCTCTCTCTATATATATATAATATATATTTGTTGTGTATCATTCATGCGTATTCATTCTTTAATTTCCTTTGATCTTAGGGTTTTGAGCTTGTTTCTTGTTTTGCACTATTGATTGCAATGCATTCTGTGTTAATATTTGAAGTGATGTCGTTGGATGTCAACATTTGGTTTTTATTTATTTATTTATTTACTGTTTCGCCACAATTTGGTTTTTTGATCATTAACAATGGTATATTATAAGAAAATGCACCAAGGGGGTGCTTTGTTGCGTAGTGTGATATATAAAGTTGGGCCCTTTTTAATCACTTAAAAGCTTTTGAACTGTTACATTGTGTGTTTGGTTGGGGGATTCGGGAAGGCATTTGAAAAGAAAAATAGTAAAGGGAAGTGAAATGTGAATAAAATATATCTATGTTTTTCTCTTTTTAAATTCCTTTTCAATTCCCTCAACCAAACAGAGTGGTAGTGAATTAATATGGTATCAGAGCGCTCAAGTTTTGCATTCTTTATTCTTTTTACATATGAATGGTTGCATAATAAATAAATAAAAGCCTATTCCAATGTGTCTACAAAACTCAAAAATTGATTTACGGACAGGATAACCCTCCCAGACTCTTTATTTTCAAAACTATTGTAACATTACTAATAAATATTCTTGTATTTTGTTTACCCCATAACAATCCCATAATCGCCAATCGAATCAACCTCCCAGCCTTTTTCCTCCCTTTATCCACATGAGCGTTTTGGGAAGACTTGCCAACTTCAATTCAAACAAAGAAAGGGTCACCGACCAAAGAAAGGCTGCCTACATTTGATTCTCCCCAGATCCCGCAGTAGCAGGAACCTTATGCACTCTGACTGCCTTTTGCATTGACTAGCCTAGCCTAGGTGTCCTTCTTTGTAGAAGTCTATTCAATGTAAAGACTGACAATATGAGGCCAATTCTTGCATTCACACCAGAGCTTCAACATCAAAAATGTCTTTTATTTAGGGAATTAGTTCAAATTGTTATATCTACAGGGTGAAAACTGATAATCTGAGGTCAATGCACGTGTGTCAATTTTCATGTCTGTTGTTTTAGCATCTTCTTTAAATATAACATTTTAGTGCTTTAATGTGTTGTGCCTTTATATAGGCAAGATTTAGTTGGTGCACAGCAGAATGTGCAAATTCGTTTAGTGATGTATCCGTATATTATTTGTCCAGTGTACAGAACATCTTTTGTTGTTATGTATACAAATGTTTTCATCTTTGTGCTAATTATTATGTCACATTGTCATTTTCTGTGTGTATTCCAAATTTCAATTACAATTGTTGTCAGGGTTCATATTTTGAGCAACTAAAACTGGACAGTCTTGTATGCATCACAATTTCTTTACCCTTATGCAATGATAAATTTCTAGTAATGTTGTGCCCACTTGGGCATTTGTTTTAGGTTTTTTACTTGTGAACTGGTTTTCTTCGTCACTTTCGTGCTGTTGTCACCTTGTGATAACTTCTTTTGTAGGTTGATGACATAGAGAGGCCTCTTGTCTCAGAGGATTTGAATCTTGTCCAAAATCAAAGCAGTGACTTTGGTGGAAATTTTTCTCTTGAGGGGGTATGTCATTCAACTGAAGGGCATTTCAGCTCACCCCAAACTCATGGTGTTGGTTATAGACAACGGATTCCATCTACATCTTCCCAGTTATCTCAAAGTATGAAGTTTTATTCTGTTATCTTTTTCATCCTAGATTATATTATCTCTTCAAATTATTGTGTTATGTACCTTGATTCTTTTTGTTTTCACTAACTAAACCAGAATTTTATCCCTCTTCTTTCAGGTGGTAGCTTTGTTTTAGATGTAATTCCTGACCCTTTGAAAGATATATTCATTGGTCAGACACTTAAGCATCCCAAAAAACCTGTTGAAGAGGAGAGGTATGCCAGGAATGATGACTTGAAAGTTTGTCCAGACAGTGGTAGCTTTAATGAGTTTATACCTGAAGGTATTGCAGATGAAAGTAAGTCTCCTTTTTTTGACTTGTATAAACAGGTTAATGATCTATGAGTCTTTCTAATTGGATGAAGATGTAAAACATGTCATCATATCTTTCTGTTAGAAGTGCAGGAAGTAGCCTCACCTTGGAGATTATCTCGGGTCCTTCTCGTGGGCTTCGTTGTTCCATACAATCAACAGATGCTTCAAGGCTTCCGCTGATACTTGGAAGGGTTGCTCCAAGTGAACTATTACTGAAGGATTCGGAGGTTTCAGGGAAGCATGTGCTGATAAACTGGAATTTAAATGTAATTTGATATGCATTTCTGTTGAACCTTTGAAATTTGCATGTTGTTGTGCTTAATTGAAATGTTTTTATTTATACATTAATTTCAGAAGTTAAAATGGGAAGTGGTGGACATGGGCAGCTTAAATGGAACACTCTTAAATTCACAGGCAATCCACCATCTAGATTCTACAAGTAGACGTTGGGGCCATCCCACTGATCTTGCAAATGGTGACATAATAACTCTTGGTACAAGCACAAAAATATTCGTAAGTCAATCTGCATTTGCATCAAGTTGTATTGTAAATATAGCAGTTTTCTTCTGGGTAAGAAGATAGTTTTCAGATGAATTGATTTTTATCCTATTTCTCTAGGCTACATTCAAACAAAGAGAATTTAACTTGATGGTTTAGGTATATCATATGCTCTTGTGCAAGAGCATGAAGTTCTTTTAGTTGGAATGAACCTGTGCTAACCATTTTGCAGTATCTGGAATAGGGAGAAATTCTAATGACACGGAGAATTTAGGCCTGGAAATTAAGAGAATGGACATTTATACATAGCAGTCAGCAGCGGTATCCATATTGTATTTGTATTTTTTGCATATACGGTTTGGATATTCATGGATATGCGTCTGAAACTTTCTAAAGATATTTGTAGTTTGAAAATAAATTTTATGCATATTGACTAGTGTTTTGAAAAGCGCGCTTAGGCGCACACCTAAGCTCAAGGCAAGGCAAGGCGCAGCTTTGCGCCTCAGTCATGGTGAGGTGAGGCGACATAGGGGAAGCACTGCCTAGGCGATGGGGCGAGCGCCTTGTTACGAAGCGCAAGGCGAGCGCCTTGCGCGCCTCGACTTTCTGTGTGGATACCCACATGGGATGAAAACAGTATAAAATTTTCAAAACGTGAGTCAAAAGAGCAAAAACATTATTAAAAAAAAAAAAAACCCCAATGGAGAAGAAGAAGAAGACGCGACGAGTACATTCCACGCCACGCCATGCTACGCCACGCAGGTTCTGCTCTCTTCTCCTCTTATTCTCTTCTCTGCTTCTCTTCTCTCTCTTCCGCTTCGTCTTCTCTTCTCTTCTCTTCTCTTCTTTCGTCGTCTTCTCTCTCACTTCTGTCTCTCTCGCGATTGCTCTCTCTCGCCTTCTCTCTTGCGATCGCGATCGCTATCGCGATCTCTCTCTCTCGTTCTCTCTTTTGTCTCTCTCTTTATCTTCCTGATTCATATATATATATATAATATTATATAATACCTATTATATAATATATAAATAGATATTAGATAATATATAAAATATAATTGATTCAAATATAAAATATATAATATAATATTATAATATACTTATAGATAATATGTAAAATATAATATATACTTATACATAGTAATAAAAAAAAATACACATGTATATAAAATAAAATAAAAAAATTAATTGAAACATATTATTTAAAAAATATAATAAATAAATAAAATTATATATATATATTAAAAATTAATTATTTTTTTTCTTCTTCTCTTATTAAAAAAATTAATAATATACATATTAAATATTTGCTTGTGTTGAAAATTGTGCTATATTAATATTTTGCTTAACTTTTATAACTTGCGCTTCGCTTTGGTGAGGCGCGTGCCTTGCCTCGCGCCTCGACACTTAGGCTCCGGGTGACCTTGGCACCTCGATGCGCCTAGGGATGGCAATGGGGATTAATGGGGTGGATATTAATTCCCCATCCCCATTCTCCTATAATAAATTTTCCCCATTCCCCATTCCCCATGGGTACCACCCTCCTCATATCCTAATGGGTTTGGATTTTCCCCAACCCACTTTAATTCCCATTTTTATTTTATTTTTTTTTTTTATATTTAATGTTAACAATCACTTTTTTTTTTTTTTTTTAAAGGTTCACAACAAAAGCTAAATATACCTTCAAATTTTTTTCTTTTTTTTTTAATATATTTAATGTTAACAATTTTTTTTTTTTTTTTTAAGGTTCACAACAAAAACTAAATATACCTTCAATCTTGTTTCTTTCTTTTTTAATATATTTAATGTTAACAACCTTTTTTTTTTTTTTTTTTTTTAAGGTTCACAACAAAAGCTAAATATACCTTCAATTTTTTTTCTTTTTTTTTTTAATATATTTAATGTTAACAACTCCTCTTTTTTTATTTTTTTTATTTTAAGGTTCACAACAAAAGCTAAATATACCTTCAATCTTTTTTCTTTCTTTTTAAATATATTTAATGTTAACAATTTTTATTTTTTTTTATTTTTTATTTTTATTATTTTTTATTTTTTTAAGGTTCACAACAAAAGCTAAATATACCTTCAATCTTTTTTCTTTCTTTTTTAATATATTTAATGTTAACAACTTTTTTTTTTTTTTTTTTAAGGTTTTAGCTAAATATACCTTCAATCTTTTTTCTTTCTTTTTTAATATATTTAATGTTAACAACTTATTTTTTTATTTTTTTTAAGGTTCACAACAAAAACTAAATATACATTCAATCTTATTTTATTTTATTTGGTTCAACAACAAAATCAAATACACATTAATTAATTAATTAAAAAGTTTGTTTTATAATAATCAAATATATAATTTTGAGACAATCAAATAAGTTTTAGTAATTAAAAAAAATGTGGAAGAACGTGGAAGATTTAAAAAAAAATTACAACCATCTCTCACTCTCACTCTCACTCTCACTCTCTCCCCTATATGTTATAAGAACCTGTTTGAAGAAATAAAATGTGAAAGAACCTGTTTGAAGAAAGTGTTATAAGACCCATATTAAATTGCATCAGGGCATAAACAAGGAATTGTTTGTTGATCTCTTAGCTACGGACATTTTAGACATTAAACCATCTTTCTTTTAGCAAATTTGAGCCATTCATTTTAATTTATCCAAAATCTAATTATACCTTTAACAAATCTGAACCATTCATTTTAAGATATCTATGCCTTACCACACCCAATCCATCCTCCATCTTCTTCCTGTAGTCCCCTACGAATTTTGTTGTTTGTTACTTTTAAAAAACAAAAAATGTTTTTTCAATTAAATTTTTATTAATTTCACAACACCATCACTACTATTCTCACCTTCACTATCACACTACCATCACCATAGCCACTACCATCATCACTACCGCCATCACCCCACCACTATGTCACAATCTCTACTTTCACCTTCGTTCCATCACCACCACCACCAAATATAAAAAAATATATTTTTAATTTTTTTTATAAAAAATATTTTTCATTAAAAAATATTTTCTATCTAAATAAATGAAGCATAACATTGGGAAACAAGCTGATTTCAGTTAAATCTGTTCATAACTAAGAAAAATTCTTTTATTTTAAAAAAAATTATTTAGTAAGACTTTGTATCCCCTTTTTGTTTTTCCAGCAAATAAATCTTTGTACCCATCATTTCTAACCAATCACAACTCATGCTTGTTTCGATTCTCTACAATTTCCTTATTTTCAAATACATTCATATATATATATATATTGTATAAATTGTGTGATAACATGAAACAAATAGATTCATACTCGTTAATTGAAATTTCAGAACAAGCAACCATTCTGAAAATTACAATACATAACAAAATAAAATAATATAGAAAAGCAAACCGAAACCTGCACTAGACAGTATCCTTAATTTTTTTAAATAAATTTAAAAAATTCTAGATATGCATAAAATTTGACAAGAATAATGTGACAATGTTAATTAATGTGTATTTGATTTTATTGTTGAGCCAAATCAAATAAAATAAGATTGAATGTATATTTAGCTTTGGTTGTGAATCTTAAAAAAAAAAAAATGGTTGTGAACCTTAAAAAATAAAATAAATAAAAATAAATAAAACAAAAGAAAAAAGATTGAATGTATATTTAGCTTTGGTTGTGAATCTTAAAAATTAAAAAAAAAAATGGTTGTGAGCCTTAAAAATAAAAATAATAATAATAAAAAAAAGATTGGAGGTATATTTAGCTTTGGTTGTGGATCTTTTTAAAAAACAAAAAAAGAAAAAAAAAAGAGTTTTTTGTGAACCTGAAAAAATAAATAAATAAATAAAATAAAAAAGATTGAATGTATATTTAGTTTTGGTTGTGAATCTTAAAAAAAAAAAAAAAAAAAAAAAAAAATTTTTTGTGAACCTGAAAAATAAATAAATAAATAAAAGAAAAAAGATTGAATGTATATTTAGTTTTGGTTGTGAATCTTTAAAAAAAAAAAAAAAAATTGTGAACCTGAAAAAAAATAAATAAATAAAAGAAAAAAAATTGAATGTATATTTAGTTTTGGTTGTGAATCTTAAAAAAAAAAAAAAAAAAAAAAAAAAAAACATATGGAGAAATTAGTGGGTACCCATCCCCAACTCATCCCCAGTGGATATTTAAAGAATATCACCTACCCTACCCAATGGATAAGAAAAAAGAGAAAAATCCATGTATTTGGGTTGGGTCTCCATGGATACCCATAGGGTAGGTTATCCATTGCTATCCCTAGATGCGCCTAGAACTTTTTAAAACACTGATGTTGACAAACTACACCTAGTTTTAGTCTCCATTTGATGGGGGGTCTGGGAGGGGTAGATTGGGTACATACATAACCTTTAGCATAATTTGCATAAAGTGGCTGCTCTCAAGTTCAAACCACAACCTCAAGGTTAGTAGGCCGAGTTTTATGCATTGTAGCATACGTATTTCAAACATGTAGCAATACTTGGATACTTGAGGACATTTCTGACATGAGTGGTCTATTGAGATTCATCCTTCAGAAAAATATAACTTTGGTTACAAATACTTGGATTATTTCTTGATGTCTAAGACTTAAGATCTAAAAACCATAAGAAAAATTGATTGTGCCAAAATAGGTCCCAAATCTATGTCCATGCAACACAAAACCTCAATTTCATCTGCAACATTTTACATTAGATATTATCATATTTTATAAGTGCATTAATGTCGTATGCTCACCATATCTATATCTCGTAGTCATGTCTATGCATGCTTCATGGTTTGGATTTTAGGTTTGTAAATTCTAGGTTAAGGATACTCTTCTAACCGTTGGTTCAAAGTCTGTGTAATAAAAGGAAAATGCTAAAAACTGCCCTTAGGCGGTTGTTAGTGTTGAAAAATGTGTAAAAGGTATATTGAGATGTGTAAAAAGTGTATTGAGATATGTAAAACTGTTTTGGGATATGTGTAAAGTGTATTGGGATTATAAATATTTTGATGTTTTCTTATTTTCAAAGACAGCCCTTATTAGCTCTGTCATTAGCAAGACCCATAATAAAAATATGATTGTCATCCATGTGTGATAATTTACTGAATATTAGAGGAGGGTTTAGAAGATGTGAGGTAGAAAATCTATAATTTTTGTATGACTACTTGTTAATGAGGAAAAAGTACCTTTTTGGATGGTAAGGGGAAATGATCTCTGCAGCTTAATGCTTTCAAATATCTGCTTTTTCTTGGTTGATTCTTGTTTTGATCACTTTTTTTTTTTTATTTGGTCAATAATCTAGTCAGCACGGTATACATTTAAAATAGGACTGCGCTCCAAATAATCCCCTTTTGTTACTTTTATAGGTGACTAAACAGATCATTATGTGTATCTCTTGTTTATTACCCTGTAAACTAAACCCCCATGCAATTGCTACTTTTGTTCCACTTACTCCACCATTTTCACAGGTTCAGATTACATCCCAAGCTGAGTGCTTGATCCCTTTTGGAGTTGGTCTGGCATCAGATCCTATGGCTGTTCGTCGAGGAGGAAAGAAGCTGCCCATGGAGGATGTGTATTATTACCGGTGGCCTCTTCCTGGGGCTGATAAGGTCCTAGACATATATATTTGGATTTCATCCTAAACGTTTTGCACACTTTTTGAAAGGACTAATCTTCCTTAATTGCTGAACATGCAGTTTGGAATATTCGGTATATGTGATGGACATGGTGGAGCAGGTGCTGCCACCTCTGCAAGCAAGTTAGTGTTTCACTTCACATCCAACTGAAAGAGTGTTATTTTCCATGGGTTGCTATTGCTAAATTCCACCTTGAATTTTAATATCCCGAGCTCCTGACAACAATAAGAGGACAATTTTAATATATTGTTACTGGGCCATAATATATATTGAATGTTCCCCAGATCCTTTGTCATATTTACTTTCGAAAATGTAAACATATTTAAGCTAGTTTGGGGAACTTTGAAAGAGATCACCTTGTCGGAAATAAGATTATATTGTCAAAGATATTAGAATACATGGAGATCCCATGATTTATCCTGTCTAGGTGGAATAAGAGGAAGTGATTACCTAGTTCTTGCTCTGTTTTTTCTTCACAAATACTATGCATTTTGGTTTCGTCAGGACGACTGATAGTTTAGTCAGGTTGGAAGTAGATCAGCCTGATATTGTGTTTCCTATACAATTCTTTTTGAGTTGCACCTAATTTTTTTTTTTTTTTTTTTTTATAATCCTTCTTACACGTTGTATCTGTCAGGATGCTAAGGCCATATCTAATTTTATTATTCTCCCGTATTTTACCCTTGCCCATGTGCAGGTGTCGGTTACTGTTTGCGTACTTGACTAATTACTTTTTGGCAATTTAATCTCCAGGATACTGCCTGAGGTGGTTGCTAGTATCTTATCAGATTCATTCCGAAGGGAGAATGTTTTATCACAATGCGATGCTTCAGATGTCCTTAGGGATGCATTTTTGCAAACAGAAGCAAGCTTGAACCACTATTATGAGGTTTTTATCCTGACATGGCTATACTTTTTTTCTTTCTTCAGCTGTATGTATCTTGTTGAAGTCTATTGTATTACATAGAATATGCCTCTGAATCATTCTGCTCTGTGCAATATCTGCCTTGATAAGTCTCCATTCCTTTCTGTGGATTTTATTTTTTATCTTTTTCATCTTAGTTTAATATTTAATTTTATCATTTTTTTATCTTTTTCACCTTTGCTTGATACATAATTTTATCACTCTATTTCTCGTATTCTGGATTACGTACTTGCACAGTTGCACTGGAGAACTGAATGCTATTGTCACGTTTAAAGGATGACTAAGGCCTCGTTTGGGAACAGGCTAATTTAGTAACTTTTTGGCTATTTAGCTAAAATATGAGCTAAAAAAAACTAGTATGTTTGGGATGACTTTTTGGCTTTTTATGAAAAAATGTGCAAAAAGTAGAGAGAAAAGAGAATCTTTGACTTTTTGGTATGGGTTGTTGGCTTTTTGGCTTTTTTAGTAACTTTTTGGCTTTTTGGCTAAATGGGAGGGTTCCCAAACGGGGCCTAAGTATTAACTATTGTTTAGTTATTTTATTTTCAGCCTCATGGTTTTTAGTATTGACAATTTGTTGAGAATCAATGTTTAACCATAAGAACAACTTTGTTTTAAGTTCTTGCACATTGAATGTTGTGATCTAAATCCATAGCAAATTGTCAAATTCTTCACTATTTTGGTCGTTATAATTTAGTTGTTTTAGTGGTTTCTTCACACCCAGGGGTTATGGAATCTCATTTTCTATTTTTTTTCTTTTTTGTGCTGTAAGAACCTTAAAACTATATCGTTTTTATAATAATTAAAAATTTTCAGGGTTGTACTGCAACAGTGCTTCTGGTCTGGACTGACAGTGATGAAAATTTCTTTGCACAATGTGCAAATGTTGGAGACTCATCTTGTGTTATGAAGTATGTATTTATTTGTCATTCTTATATTTATTTGTTAATTGTGATAATCATCGGAATTTGTACTTGCTTAGCATTAAATTCATTATCTCTTCTGTAATTCTAGAATTAGGTCTATAGAGAATTTTGGGAGCCCAAAATTCTCCATATCCTTGCTTTCTGTTCTTCCAATTTGTTGGTTAGAGGTTACTTCACATGCTAAGTTCGTTCTTGATCCTTTAAAATGTTATTTTCTCACACACTAACATTGGGATATATAGCTTATGCGTGGGAGCATGTGTCTGAAAAATTAGGAGATCCAATTCCTACTAATATATGTGCATTTGCATCGAAGCCTCAGTAAAAGAAACATGATGTTGGCTTTACAATTGGATTTTTTATTTTATTGCTTCTATTGTTCGTCATTTTTTAAGCATGTGTTACATGAACTCGGGTACCGGTGTCAGCTGCAGGTATGTGTGTAAATGAGGATTCATCTAATTCCTATGTCCAAAGACACAGGACATGCAAGATAAACACACTTAAATATTGGTGGGATAAGCCAATTGGCTCCAAAAAGCACAGCTGACAGGGATAGCCTATGTGTTTATGGGTATTTTTCATAGCACAACTGAAGTGCATTTTTTTTTACCTGCTTTACCCTTCTTAATTTGATCTATAAGCAATATCCTTTTTCAGATCACATGTTGAGTGTCCTAAGTATATTTATTTTAATCTGTGAACTATTAAATATTACCACTATTTTGAAGAATTACAGAGTCCAAAATGAGTGGTTAATATTGGGCTGCCAAAGTGGTTGCATTTTCCCCCATTTTTTGTACAATTTTGACCATCTTTTCTCTCATCTTTATGCAAACTATTAGCAGAAGTGGTATGCAGCTAGTGGGTGGATCATAGTTTATTTATCACCTATCATTTGAAATAAGATTGTGGCGGTTCATAACATTGGGGTTTTTGCTAGACAAGAAGGTGAAGGGGGGATAACTTGCCTGGCCACAGTGGTTTCTCTAAAATTCCAATTATTACATTATATTTTAAATATGTAATATACTTCAACATTTAATTTTGCAAGAAATTGTGTTCTGCAAAAGGTTTTCTATTTTTAGGGTGAATTTTTAAATTTCTTATTTTTTCAAATTAATTAGTGAGGTAGAATATGGCAGGTGATGAGGTTTAATTAAATGTAGATTTTGCTAGTAGCAGCATTTTATCCCCGGGGAGTAAAAAGGGCAAGGAAGAGTGATGTGATCATCGTAAATGAAAATGTTAGGGGGAGGGGGGAGGGGAAAGACCTAAAATTGACATGAGATATAGTATTAAAAGAGGATATGAATTAACTTAACCGAGCATATAGCCCTTTGACAAAGCAGAATAGCAAAAAGGAATTCATGTAGTTGATCCCATCTGATTCGGACACACGGCTGTTATAGTAGCTTTCCCATTTGTGTTACTTTCCTTGTTTTTGGATTTAAATTTTCTAATTTAGTCCATATAGTTGACAGCTTTCTCAAATTGAAATAGTCCCATTTCATACAACCCTGCACCCTGTCTTTACAAGTGGGTAAATGATTCTCTTGTGGCAGTATTGATGGAAAGCAGATTAAGATGTCGGAAGACCACAGAATAGCCAGTTATTCTGAAAGACTCCGTATGCAAGAAACAGGAGAACCATTGAAAGATGGGGAAACGCGCTTATGCGGTGTGGAAAATTTGCTGTCTGACTGATCATTTACCTTGTTGAAATTTATTAATCAGCTAACTTTTTCTTCGTTTTTTTTTTTTTTGGCTTACTGTCATTCAGGCTTAAACCTTGGTCGGATGCTCGGAGACAAATTTTTGAAACAGCAGGATGCTCGCTTCAGTTCAGACCCTTATATAAGTCAAGTTGTGCACATACATCAAGCAAGCAGGGGCTTTGCACTTATAGCAAGGTGATCTTGCTTGTAATTAATGTATTTTATATTATTTGCTCTGATTATTCAGCTATAGTTACCCTCATAGCTCTTGGTTTTCTGTCCCTGGCTTGTGACATATGGCTGATCTTCTGTTCGACAGGCCAATGTTGAGAAATCAATATTGCCTTTTTTCTTAACCAGATCTTCCTGCAAATAGTTTGTCTCCTATTTCTTGAAAAAGTCTTGTTCTCATTTGGAAATACCTAGAGCTGAAATTTGTTTTGGGTGTAGTTACACTTAGCGCCACTACACCCAAAATCCCACTTCGGCTCCTCTTCTTATAATTGTGATAATTTTTCCCACATTTCGAATCAAATCGCTTTGTGACCCAGCTGTAAGTCTCATTTTAAGAAACTAAAATAGTCACTTGGTAACTGCACATGATCACCATGTGACTATTTTCTGGTAACTTATTAAATGGAGACTACGACAGCCCAATGTCAAGAAATCAATGTTGCATTTTTGTTAACTAGATCTTCCAGCAGATAGTAATCTCTTGAAGTCGTCTTTTTCTTTTTTCTCCCTCTCTCATTTGGAAATTCCTCAAGCCAAAATGCGTTGTACGTACAATTTTTTATATAGTATTTATTTCTTTTAACATGGTGGAAATGTGGCTGTGGATGCAGTGATGGTTTTTGGGATGTTGTTAACTCCAAGAAGGCAAATCAGCTTGTCCAACAGGTATTATCTCTTGATTGATGGTTTTTTGTGGAGTGTTCTTACTGAGTTGTGTTAATTTTATTTTTATTTTTGTTTTGATGTTAAACTGAGCAGGCAAGGGAGAGATATGCTGCAGAAAGAGAAAATCCGGCAGAAAAAGTAGCTAGTTTTTTGTTGAGTGAGGCCAGAACACAACGTACAAAAGATAACACGTCTATTATTTTCTTAGATTTTGACAACATAAATAGAAACTCTTCTTGTAAACCAGATTCTTAGAATTAGCTTCTATGTAAAATATTGTAATTTTTATAATTTTATTTATTTTTTCTCTCTCTGAAATAAGTCTATCTCCTTGCGTTTCCTTTAAAGCTGTCTAGAAGAGTTCTCAAGTCAATTATAAGTTTGCCGGTTATGTTTCTTGCTTGTGTCTTGGCACTTCAGTTTTCAGAGTAGGAAGCTGTGGAAATCCACAATGTTCTCCAAAACTGAAATGCTATGTTTGGATTTTGAAAAACGTTTTTCAAAAAATATTTTTTACATGTTTTTAGGTATTTTAGTATAAAGGAAAATAAAAGTGAACAGAAAATATTTTTGAGTGTCAACGGTAAACAATCTTATCTGAGCAAAAAATATTTTTCACTTCAAAAAGTAGAAAATGTTTTTCGAATTAAAGTTATACTAATATTACCATATTATTACTGTTACTATTTATTCCATCAACACAACACCACCATCATGTTCACGACCACTGTCATCGCCTCTGCCGCCACTGCACCCCTACACATCACTATTGTTGCTATCGTTGCCACTACCCGAACACTTACACCTCCACTACCATTATTACCATTACTAATATAACTGTTAGTGTATTAGTTTTAGGGTCATGTTATGGTGTGCAACCTCTTAAGGTTGCACACCATATGCAACCAACACAAAAGGTGTAAGTGGAAGGTGTAAACATAAAACAGGACAGCAAACAGAAAGGCGTAAGTGTAAGGTGTAAGTTGCACACTTAAGAAAAGTCCTTAGTTTTAAGAATGCAAGTAAATATAAGCAAACGTTTTCTGTCGAAACAAACGAGACATAAAGTCAAATATAACATAGCAACATGAATACTCTAATGAATAAGTCATTCAATGGATACCTACAATTTAACATAAGACATTTAAAATAAAAATAATAAGTGCATTTTTTGACTTTTTATGAAATATGGGTTGGGTTTGAAGTGATGTGTTAGAGAGGTGATGTGACTTAAATAAGATGATGTGACTTAAATAGGATAGTGACTTTTTGACTTTTTGGATTTTTTGGAGGATGCCAAACTTGGCAAAAAACTAAGGCCTTGTTTGGGTACTCCCAAATAATCCAAAAAGTCAAAAAGTTACTCAAAAAGTTAAAAAGTTAACACTATTCACCAATGTCAACAATTACGGCTGCACAACTCCCAATTCAAATTTTCCTCTAAAAACCAATTTTCACAATTTTTTATTACACATTTTTCCATAAAAAGTCAAAAAGTTAACCCAAACATCCATATTTTCAACCTCAATTTTTTAGTCAAAAAAGACAAAAAGTACACTTATTTAGTCTTCCCAAACTTGGCCTAAATAAGAGACTGATGAAAGAGGTGTTTGATAATTTGATTCAGTACTTAGGCCTTGTTTGTCATGTACTAAAAAAGTAAAAAAGTCACTATCCTATTTAAGTCACATTATCTTATTTAAGTCACATCACCTCTCTACCACATTACTTTAAATCCAACCCAAATCCAACTCATATTTCATAAAAAGTCAAAAAGTGCACTTATTTAGAATATCCCAAACCATTCTCTTAAAATTGAATGTATTAAGTGATAATCAACTAAGTCCATTTGATAACTACAATTGATATTAATTAAAATTTTAAATGCCTTTTAAAATGTAAATTAAAACTTAAGAAAATTTTAAATCATATGAAACTTATTTAATTTTAACTGAATTTACGAATACTAAACATAAGTATCAATATACACAATTATAAACTCACTACTATCACTACTGCCGCTACTACTATCACCACCACTACCATCAGCATGGCTGCTGTTGCCACCACCACAATCATGCCACTGTCGACACTAGTGCCATCACTATTGCTACCATCACCGTCACCACCACCACCACCACCACCACCATCACCATCACCATCATGTCACTGCCACCACTACCTCTACAGCTATCACAACTATTATCACTACAGCTATAACCACGCCTATCGCCGCCACGACCACTACTACCACTACCATCACCATTATACTATCACTACCATCACAATATAAAAATTAAAATATATAATTTAAAAATAATAAATTTTAAATTTAATTTTATACTTATCAAACAATTTATATTTAATTCAACTTTTAAATTTTTATCAAACAAGTATTATGTGGGTGTTTGGGAAGTGGATTTTTATGTAGGTTTTTTTAGTTGTAGGATATTATTGGATAAAAAAATTTTAATATTTGGAAAGATAGTTGAGTTTTTTTGTGGTTAGATGTGATGTTTGTGAGAGAAAAAGTGATATAATTATGAGATTGAATGTAATATTTTATTTGAATGTGTCTTTTTTAATTTTGTAAAACCTTTATCTTTTAGTGAAAAAAATGAGAAAAAGTTCCCAAACACCACCGAGTCTTTTTATATATGAGTCATACAGATTAGTGTGCCCAATTTGTAATCACAAATTGTTGCACCCTAAACTGAAGGAAGCTCAATAGGCGCAATTCTACGAAGAAAATACCATACGACGACGACATGGCGAAGAAGAAGAAGAGAGCCGAGGCAGAAGCAGTGGAAGCACAAACAGAAGCTCCGAATGCAGAAACCGAGTTAGAGCTCGTGAATGGCGATTCTCACGACACGAAGCAGAAGAAGAATAAGAAAAAGAAAAAGAAAAGAGAGAACGAGAAAGATCACGTCCAACCCAAGGAGATACCAACTGTCAGCATCGCTGTCCCCGGTTCGATCATCGACAACGCTCAGTCTCTCGAACTTGCCACTCGAGTACCTTCCCCTCTCTCTCTCTCTCTCTCTCTCTGTTATTTGATTCAGAGAGTCTACCCCCTTTTTTCTAACATTGGGTTGCCAAGAAAATGTAGGGTGATTAGAGTAATTGAAATTTGCAGCTCAAATGCTCGATCATTTGCCACTGATGATGGAAAACTCGGCTCTATTGAACCTAATACTATATATGGCTGGCTGGGTTTTATTGTTATCTCCTCACTTTAATTTGTTTCTTCTCAGTTGGCTGGTCAAATTGCACGCGCTGCAACCATTTTCCGAATTGATGAGGTATTTTAACTTAAGTGTATAATCTCAAATATTTCTATGTTTTATTGGTGGGTTGTTTCTATTGAATTAATGTTCTTCTTACTATCAATGAGTTTTATATTCGATCAAGATGGTATTTTGTGATGGGTTTGTGCTTAAATTAGAGTAATTGATTTTATTGAATTGGTTGTTTTGTGGGTGAAAAGAGGAACTGGGTTTCTTGATATTCAGCTGTTAACATTAGCTATTTTGTTCATCAAAAAGGGGGTTTAACTATTCCTATATAAACAGGTGGTTGTATTTGACAACAATAGTAGTTCAGTGAATGGTTCAAGTGTTACCACAGTGCATGACAATTCAGATGATAATGAAAGTGGCGCAGCTTTTCTTATAAGGATCTTGCAATATCTCGAGACACCACAGTATTTGAGAAAAAGTCTATTTCCAAAGCATAACACCTTGCGTTTTGTGGTGCGAACTTAATATCTAATTTGCTTAAATTTGATTGGTATTTCTTTTCTTTTGTTTCTTGTTAGTTCATGAAAACATACAAGTTGCTCTCGTCCTGGACTTTTGCAGGGTCTTTTGCCCCCACTTGATGCTCCACATCATTTACGCAAGCATGAATGGGCTCCATATCGTGAAGGTTGCTTTCTCCTTACATTCTCCATTCTTGTGTGTTGTAGTAGTCACTATGATATTATATGTGGCAATGCCTTTGCTTATTACATACTACATAGCCATTGAAATTTCAAGGTTAAAATTTTTCTGTCTCTTGAGAGTAACTGTTAACCCCCTATCCATTGTTTAAAGGGAATTATACTTGTTTCCTGTTTTGTTGGATGTGAGAGTGTTCCATTTGGTTTCTCTTCGATTATTGATTTTATGGGGGATTTGTATATGCTTTGGTTGTACAAGGTTTATGCCTCCTAGTTATGGCACGTTTGAGAAGCTAGAAATAAGCCATTTCTTTTTTTGACTTTTTTTAAAAGCCAAAATCAGCTAAAAGTTCACTATATTTTGTTTAGGAAAATTTACCCGTAAATCCCATACTTAAGGACATGTTTGGATTTTTTTTTTTTGTTGATCATTGACTCACCCTTTGATATGTCGTCGTCATTTTGTAGGTGTCACCCTTAAGGAACAAGCTCCAAACTTTGCAAGCACACTAGTTGACGTGGGCCTTAGTAAAGTATGGCCTTCTCATATCAAAGTTTGCTTAGCATTTATATATATAGCATTTAGTTGGTAGCAATTGATAGCTTCCACCTTTCTTTTGCGGAATAAATATGTTTGTTTTATAGTTCATTTTGAAGCATAAGAAGGTTATAATTTTGTCCATATATAGTGATACTGACACAATTATAAAATGTCTCCTCTGTTACTTGAAGAAAGCATAATATGGCAGTTTGGATTATAAGCTTAATTTAGGTAATTATTGATTGGATGTCATGTTGTGCAGAATGTTTTGATTGATACAGTACTTGAACCTGGAGTAAGAGTGACTGTAGCAATGGGAACCAATCGCAATTTGGACGCTGGTAATGAATAAAAATCTTCTTTTTGTTTTCTGTGTGTGTGTGTGTGTGTGAGAGAGAGAGAGAGAGAGAGAGAGAGAGAGAGGAACAGGAATTGTCTTATGTTAGCCATCAATTTATAAGCTGCATTATTGAAGTTGAAATCATTCATGGCTCAATTCTAACATTTAAGTTTTTGCACCCCTTTTTTGGTCCCATATATTTGCATCTGAATGGAGTTGAATATTTTTTCCTTCCCCCTGCCCCTCCCAAACTATCTCTTGCCAAATTATTTTAGGTGAAAAGAAAGTACAGTCTCAACTCATAGTTGTATGATGCATGCTACTTACTTCATTCCCTCATTTATAATTTAAACCTATAGTATAATTTTAGTGCTTCAGCATTTACACCAACTTTTCATAATTAAATTCTGAAGTTTAATTTAGTTTTATACTAATGGTTATTGATCATGCGTGCAATTAAATTCTTCATTTGGATTACAAAGTTCTGTATTACTCATGTAGTTTACTACTACACAATTTCATTTTGCTAGATTTACCACGCCAGGTTGTCTCATCTTCCCAGCCTAGGGAAGAACTGGGAATGTACTGGGGTTATAAAGTGCGATATGCTTCTAGTATCAGTTCTGTTTTCAATGATAGCGCATATAAGGTACATATGCTATTTCCATGAAATAAAATAATGGCAATGGATTTTGCTCTAACTTTTGTACACGGGCTTCTTCAATCAAATTACAATACTTAATTTTACAGGGTGGCTATGATCATCTAATTGGTACCTCAGAGCATGGTCTGTTTACAAAGTCTTCAGAACTTACAGTACCTTCTTTTAGGTATGGTTTTTTTTTTTTTTTATTACTGTTAGTGTCAGCTGTAGGTTCCTCAATGCCCTCAAGAGATCAGAGCAGATCATTGTTCTCTGTGCACTGAGATTGGTTGGTCATTGGAAATGGGGGTGGGCATAGTCCGGATTGGTCCGGATTGGGGTAAAATCAGGACCAATTCATTATCTACGGGTCCTGAAAAATTGGAACCAATCTAATCCGTTTAAATCGTGGAACCAATCCGAACTAATCCATTTAAATACGGATTAGATTGATTTAGGACTACGGATTTATATAATTAAATAACAAAAAAAATAAAATAAAACATTTTAATTTCATAAAACATGAACATAGCATCGTATTAATTCCACAATAGCAACATGTCTTTCTATAATAGTTACATACTATTCTATAATTTAAACAACCATAAGAAAACTGGTTCCATCGTAAGTATTTAGATCATTACAAATTAAAATTAAAAACTAACAAACAAAAGTAATAAAAGAAGATACTATGCGGGTTTAGGTTTAGGTTTTATATAGAATAAGAGAAGATACTATGAAGGAGGGTGTATAATATAAATATAGACTATTTGTATATAGTTCAGATCGGTTCCAATCCGAAACCGTGGGCTTCAATCCAGACCGATCCGTGGATTATAGATTTTTAATTTTTCAATCCAGAACCGAACCACGGATTCAAAAAACCAATCCAAACCTACCGGATTGGACTAGACTGGATTATATTGGATTACGAATTTTACAGATTCCTTACTCAGCCCTAGTTGGAAACCATTGTCCTTCAATGGTTTTATTTTATCTAATATGCATTGAAGTAAAAGATGTTGTGATCATTACAAGATCCAGGTCGAGTTTACAGAGCTAGTGCTGAGAGTTGGAGTACTGTTGATGGAAATATTACTCTTTAGCTATCCTCTTTTTGTACCCCCCAAAAAAAAACATTGGAGAACAATGGTTTGTGTTTTTTGGTTATCCTCTTTCTAAAAAACACAAACCATTACCGAACTCTTACCCACTCAGTGAAGACAGAATTTTAACTACCTAATGTATGGTCTTTGCCTGGAACAAAATTTCTTAGCTCTACACCTGCTATCCTTGTACATCTTTCCACCTCTTATTGTTTTAAGCAAATTAACTTGTGATATCTTGAAATAATTTTATGTATGCATCACGATCTAAATCCAACGAAGGCTTTTTTTTATATGATCTCATGATCTGCAGGCACTTATTAATTGCTTTTGGGGGGCTTGCTGGGTTGGAAGAGAGCATAGAAGAAGACAATAACTTGAAGGTAATTATTTATTATGAATTTGTTACACTGTTAATTGGTAATTACATTTTAGTTGTGAACTAACTCTCTCTCTCTCTCTCTCTCGTCCAAATCATCTTACGGTGTTGATTTTGCTTGTCAACTTTAAAGTCATACTTAAAGGCATCTTTAAAGTTGCTTTATTAAAGCGACGACTTAAACTTGCTAGATGAGCCAATAAAGCAGAATGCCGAAAAAAGGAAGAATAAAAAAAAAATGGATGGTAAAGAAAACCAAAAATTAAAAGATTAAAAACTCACATTTATCACCAAAAAAAAAAAGGATTAAAAACTCACATTTTTTTTAATCACATGTTACTTTTGTTTACCAGGGGAAAAATGCGCAAGAGATATTTGATTCATACTTGAACACGTGTCCAAATCAAGGAAGTAGAACAATTCGGACAGAGGTGCACTATTGTTGATCTCACTTATCAATTTCCCATGGCATGAAGAATTGTCTATCAGCATGTGTTAACAATAATGATCTTTTGGTAAACAGGAAGCTATCTTTATATCACTTCAGTATTTCCAAGAACCAATCAACCGAGCTTTGCAGAGATTTGAACATCAAAATTAGTCAGCTTGAAGTCATCAAAGCGCAACATCATCAAGAAGTTCACAACTTTGCACCAAATATTGGTCAATTTTCAACAGCTTATGATTCTGCAGAGCCTGAAGTTAGTTGCTGACACTAAAAAGAGATGGTCAGTCGCTATGCAGGTGGAGATTCTCCTCAGTTAGGCATTTAGTTGGTTGGTGGACTTCTCGTTGGAATTGAACCTTCGCCTAACCGATTTTGTAATAGATGTTTTAGGTTTTCAAATAACAGATGGTGATTAGTGTGAGCTTAAAGGTGAGCAGATTTTGTAATGGATGTTTTGTTTCACAAAAAAATTGGCAATTAAAGGTTCCAATTTTATTCAAGGCTTTGTTTTGTGTTTAAAGTTGAAGTTACCAAAAAAATTAATGTCATTGATCGGTATGATATCATAATTTATTTATTTTTTTAATCACTGAAACGACAAAGATTGTTTGATTATCCGCATACAACTTCCAAGTATGCCTACTCTACTCTTGGGAAAATATTAATTTAATTTAACCTTACCTTTTTTTATGAGATTTTTATTAAGCTCTATTAATACAATGCTGAAAGGATTGTTTCATGTATTAATACAATTTAATTAAAATTTCATGAGAAAAAAATAAAATTTATTGGAATTTTTTTCTAAATTCTTAACAAAAACTACATAAGAATAAGACCCCAAAAAAAAAAAAAAAAAAAAAAAAAAAGGTTTAAGAGGAAAGAAGCACTAATCACCACAGAAAAAAAATATAATGAATTATTATAAAATAAAATAAAATAAAAATCGACAATAAAAATAAGATACTAACAATTTATTTGTTTATTTTTTTGAAAAAAATGTCTCTAAAAAAATATTTTTCATTGTTTGGTTACAATCCAAAAATTGATGTGCTAGTGAGGGTAATGATAATGGTAGTGGTGGCATGAGTGACAAATATGATAGTGTTAGGACATTTCCAACATTTACTATTTTTTTTCCATTAAATTTGAGTAAAGATTTTGGTTAAAAATTTTATATTATACCAAGTGTTCTAATGCTAAATTTTTAATTTTCATCAAATAACCGTTCGACCGGGAGGACGAACGAAAGGATGTTCAGGGATCAACCGGCTTAGTGTAAATTTTCTTCAAATTTTTTTCAATCCAATTGTTCACCCGGTTGGTCATCCATTTGGTTGTCCACCAACGGTTACCTGCGAGATTTGATGAAAACTTAAACGCTCTCTTTATGTGATGAAAAAAGTAGGGCTGCCTTCATTTGATATCAATTTGGTGAAACGGTTGGAACATCATTTTCATCAAATTTAAATTTAATGAAAGATTTGAGTTTGGGTTAGCAATGGTCTTAGTAATATTCTAATTTGAAAATTATCTTATTCTTTATAGAAAATAAAACATTTTTTATTCAAAAATAAAACGTTGATTTTTTTATTTATACTACTATCATAAAATGTAAATAAACAAATAAAACATTTTTCATGAAAATAACGGAAAATAGGCCTATTTTGAGAAGTCGCAATTTTAGTTAAAAAATCAAAAAATTACTATATATATATATATATTCTCACTACTTTTTTACATATTCTTTTGATAAGAAGTTAAAAAATCACTAAAAAAATCAATTCCCAAAACAACCCAAAATATTGAATGGCATTTCATTATCAATTTTTTTATGGTTTCTGTTGGGCACTTGACAATGTGCATTTAATATTGTATTAATTTGTATTGAATTTAATAAGTTTCTAATTTTAACTTATTAATGTGTATCTAATGTTGTACTAAAATTATATTAAATTTAGTAACTTTCTATTTTTAAATATTATTTAAAATTAAACAAATTTCAAAACACATAAAATAAAATAAAATATTATTAATTATTCCATATCTTTGCACCCAGGGGCAATGGTTAGCGTGATGATTTTTATTACTTAAAATAATAATATAACAATATATAGTGCACACAAGGCAATAAAGATGGCTGGAAGGGGTAATTCAGACAATTTAAGATAACAAGAGGTGCATACTGTCATTAGAAACATAAAAAGGGCTTCTTATGCAATTGGCGATAATTCATTCATTCTAGTTGGGCTTGATAATACTGAAGAGAGAGAGAGAGAGAGAGCACAGAACAGAACACATAGATATAGCTTAGGTGTGTCTCTGTAAGTATATATTTTTTATTTTTTAACACTCTAGGAAGTTGTTATTTTAATTTTTAATTATTTTGGTAAGTTAAAATTTTTGTATTTAAAAAGTAATTGAATTTTTTTGTAATTAAATGTGATATTTGTGAGAAAAAAATAAAATAATTATGAAATTAATATGACATTTTATTTATTTATTTATTTTATTTTTTTAGTAAATTTTAACTTGAAAAAAGAAAAAAAAAAAAGAAAGAAAGAAAGAAAGACGATTAAAATCGATTTGCCAAACACTCCTCCGAATGAAATACTGGAGTAGTATAATAATAAGTGTCGTTGTCTTCGTTTTGTTCGTTTCCCGCCATGGTGGCTCAGGTGGAGGAGAGTCCACCAGGAGGCTCTGTCGGTGGTGGTGGTGGTGGTGACATCGACACCGACCACTTGGACAACACCAAGACCTTGATTTGTGCTCTCAACTTCCTCTCTCGCAACCTCCCTCTTCCCCCAGACCTTTTCGATGCCGTCTCCTCCATCTATCTCGGCGGATCTGATGTCAACTCCGTTGAGATGGTTTCGGTTCGATACTCAAATCTTTCACTTTTTACCTTTAATTTCATCGTCTTTGTCGATTTAATTCGCCAGTTTAGGGTTCTGAATTTCAGGTTTTTGCATGTGCGTCATTGTGTTTGAATTATTTTTTTTTATGGGTTTTTGTTTGTATTACTTAATTCTTTGGTAATTCGAATTATTCTGAGCAAACAGAGGGAAATTTACAAGTGAAAAGGTCGTTTTGTTTTGCTTTTGCCTTGAAGTTGATTCAGAACACTTGCAATTATGTCAAGCTTCGGAGGTTTCTGAATTTTGGGTTTTGGTTTGTTCCCCGCATGTGGGTCTTTGTGTTTGAATCAATTTTTGATGGTTGTTTGTTTATATTACTTAATTCTGTAGTAATTCGAATCATTCTTAGCAAGCAAAGGGAGATTTACAAGTACAAAGATAGTTTTGTTTTGTTTTGTTTTGTTTTTCCCTTGGAGTTGATTGAGAAGACTTGCAATTATGAGAAGCTCTTGGTGTTTTTTAGCATTATTAGTTTACTGTAATTTAATTTCATAAACCCAGAGATAACAAGTCGTTTTCAGTTGCAACAAACAAACGGAGCCTCGGCTTGTCCTTTCTTGGTGTTTTTTGACTGCTAGGTGTGCAAAAATTAATGGGTTTATATTATTTTTGCAAAAATTTTCCTTTTTTCCCCACCCCCTACCTGTAATTATATAGTTGGCTACATTGAGCTTACTAACAGCTGAACTCCAGGAAGAGAAATGTTAGTGCCTGTTGTTTGGTTTGTTTTTCACTTGCTTCATTACATTGAGTTGGTAAGTTAGTGAAAGAAAGGCGGATGTTTGTACTGAAAACGACAACCCAATCCTAACACGTGGCACCGGTGATGAAGGTGATGGGTGACACAATCTGGTGCCATGTAGCTGCTTTGGGAACTTGTCCTATTTTATTGGGATTAGGATAATGATGACAATAGTCGTCATGGTAACCGTCAAATTAAAAATCCCTAATTAATAAGGGTTTATATTTCCATAAATGTTCGTCCAAGAAATGGCAAGGCAAAGATCTTGGGCAGTGGCCTGGAGTAAGGGCCACGTCTCACCCATCCATTCAAAGTTAAGACCCACTACTATTTGATCCAATGGTCAAGAGGAAATAGAAAACGGTCAGCCCTATTTCTTAAGGAATACATGAGATATTTGGGCAACAAAGCTGTTGAGGGACACATGACATCTCAGGACGAGTTCGAGCAAACCACTAACTACAAGTGGTTGAGAAATAGCAGAAGGTGGCTCCGATGGCTAGAAGGTTTCGCTGCTATGTAAAGACAAATTTGCGAGGGGAAAAACTCCAACCAATCATCCAATCAACTCAGCATAACTTAGCCAAAAAAAAATTTGAACTTGAGGAGACTGTTTATATGTGTGGCGATCATGAAGAATCCATTGCAAAGTTTACTGAACAGAATGACTGAAAGGTACATAAGTGTTTAATAAGCATATAAAAAAGATAAAAACTATGAAAGTGATAGAAAAGAAAAGCCCCCATGTTTTGGAAAGGGAAATATCAATGATTATGCATTAGCAGTAATCAACAAGTCATATATTGTTTTATAAATGCTGGAATCAAATTTCTCCTGATGTTTGGATAATGTGACTCAATTGTACAGTTGAGCATCTTATAAGACCTGTCAACAATGTAAAGTTTCATGTAGGATCATGTTTTTGTAATTTTATTTTATTCAAGATCTCGAACACGCAATATTCCCTTAACTTGTATGGCACATTAACACACTCGAGATATGATACTAGAGAGAAGGAAACATTAGTCATATAATGGTTCCAACATCAAGCTACCATATCAATTGGCTTTATTAACAGTCGCTTGAGCCATCCACCCCTAATGTACCAATGAGTTGGCAAATAGACTAGAGCAAGTAATTGTATGTGGTTTGTAATGCTTACGGAATGGAGAATATAGAATATGCTTTCACTATATGTTGATGTAGTTGTTTGTTGGCTTTGGAATGTGAGTAGATAAAGCAGGCCAAATTCTATAATTTTTACTCTTGCATTAGGATAATGTTTGGTATGTTGAGTTAATTTTGCATTAAATGTGTTGTTTTATAATATTTTTTTGGTCGCCTCTGACTCAACTTTTGTATTTTGGGTTTAATGTTTGCGATACAGGATGATCTTGGTATTTCAAAAGAAGGAGATTTGATGGTGGACCTTGAGGATGCATTAGTGAAGCAAAGACCAAATTGCATGTTAGGTTTTGGATTGACAGAATCAAGGGATAATCGTTTAAACAGCCATATACAACATCGTTTGTCTGAACTTGAAGGTTCCTATTTTTCTTTTTCTTTTTTTGTATAAATTTTCTGCAAATATACGAACATCATGGTCTGTTTTGTCTTTACTTATGTGCATCAACTTCTGTGTATTATCTGTCTATAACTTCATCCATGAATTTAATCTTAGTGATGTACTCGGCATCTCGTTAGAGATATTGAGTCTTCAAAGAAAGGGCCTTCATATGTTGTGCAGCCAATATAATTGAATATTATCTCCGTCCATGTATTAAGTTCTCCAATTTTGTAGTGATGTTGCCATAAAGATATCAAAATATGGTCAACAACATTGTTATTAATCAATTAAATTGGTCGCCATGAACTCATTGACAGTGCATTTTGGCTGGACAAATGCTATATAAAGGTTCTAATACCATTAATAAATAATTAAAAAAAAAAAGAAAGAAGAAAGAGGAGTCAGCTAATCTATGCGTTCACATTTATGGTTCTTTTCTTTTGTTGGTGTGACAACAGACAACTTGTTGTAGAGATCTACTTGAGGTCTGCTCTACAAAATTTGATTAGGGCATTGACGTGGCACGTGTTGATTTGGAATTGGCCCACTTCTGGCCTTATTTTCATGTCCTTTTCACCTTCAACACCATTTCTTGAGCTATATCTGCAATTTACTTATTAGAAAACTAATTGACTAGTAAATATTACATTATTGCATATGATCTCTACCAGAGTTTAATTTATCATTTGTATAATTCTTTAAGACTTTGCTTCTGTTCATTTTAAACCAGAATTGCCTTCAAGCAGAGGCGAGGACCTGCAGTCAAAGTGCTTGCTTGAACTCTATGGACTGAAGGTAGATTTGATTTTATAATCACTTCAATAAATCTTGTTTATTGCTTACTTGCATGTGAAGTTCATATTAATAAAATGCAAAGGCCGTCAGCAATTATTTGTGCAAATGGAAGATAGAATTTAGTTCCATTTTAGTTGAAATGATACTTGCCACAAATCCTGTTTAGCTTCGAATGAAAAATCAGTGTTCAGAAATAGAATATGCTTCTAATAATACCCTTCCTAACAAAGATGACAATCTGCTTTCTCTATTTTCAAAATTAATTTTTTAGGACTACTTTAAAATATGCAAATGAGAGAACATTAGATATATCCTAAACAATGAGTTTGTCATATTCAGTAGAAGTAACTCCCCCAATGGTTATACGCAATAATTCCCTTTCATGTGGTTAAATTTGCAAACTCCATACCATGTGTATATTGCATGCATTGATGAAGTATATACTATGCTACCAAGAGATGACTTTGCTTATGTCCTTATTGGTGTGTTGTGTTTCGTCAGCTTGCAGAGTTGCAGAGCAAGGTTCGGTCTTGTGTGAGTTCAGAGTACTGGCTTCGTATGCATTGTGCGTATCCAGAAAAGCAATTGTTTGATTGGGGCATGATGCGATTGCGTCGTCCTATGTATGGCCTTGGAGATGCTTTTGCCATGGAAGCTGATGATAACTTGAAGAAGAAACGGGATACTGAGGTTATTTTTTTATGTTATTTGTTACTTATCTTCAGAATTTATCAGTCAGAAGAGGAATCTAGAGATTATGGACCTGATAGCTAGGATGCTAGAGAGTATGCTCCACCTCTTTAACAGTATTAGATGGCACTCTTTATTTGATGGATTTAAAGTACGGTTTTAAAACTTTGATCTCCAATAATTTTATTCAATCTAATAACCGCAATATGTTTGCAATTACTGAGAGAAAAAGATAGTTACAAACTCACATTAGTTCTAGTAGTTGGCTTTTGCCTTGATGATGTTGTAGAAAGGGCTATTGATCAGCAAGCCCGACTTTTGGGAATATAACTCCCAGTAATCAGATAATGGATCATCATGGCCAAGAACTTTTGTATTATTTATTGCAAACATTTATTAATTTCCAATGCACTGCTGATGTAGTGAAACACCACTGTTGCAGAGGCTGTCAAGGATAGAGGAAGAGGAAAAGAACCTTGTGGAAACTAGAAAAAGGAAATTCTTTGCAGAATTACTTAATGCAGCCCGTGAACTCCAATTGCAAGTACAAGCTTCTCAGAAACGCCGGAAACAAAGGAATGATGGTGTTCAGGCATGCTTTTCTTTCCATCTTTCTTTCTTTTTTCTAAATCTTTTTTTTTTTTTTTTTATTTTTTTTTTTTATAATAAACCTCATGCATAGTTACTACAAGCAATTTGAAAATTGAAGATAACATGGGAGATCACTTGGCCAAAGTTTGTCCTTGACTGGGAAAGGCATATCTTGTAGATCTGTTTCTACATGGGACTAAGTTTACTGCTAACTGTTTTCTTGTGCTTTCCAAGAATAAATTTCATATATCTTGTAAATCTGTTTCTACTGGAATATAAATAAAATTACTCCAGAGTAGTCGCAGATATGTCTTCTATTTTTTCGTACAAGTTACAGAACGACTGATGTATGAAGCTATCAAAAGAAAGTACCTTTTGATATCGCTTCATATTTTGGAAAAATGCCAAATTATTCTAAAGAATCCCTTGATCTGAATTTAGTGGGCTTTCAAAGTTTCTGTTTTTTGGTAGTTATCTTGTGCAAGAATCTTTTTGTGCATATCCTTTGGCTATTTTTCAGTAATTTTAGAGATTTGTGTTTGTTTCTAGTTGGTTGAATGAAAATTTTTATCTATCAGAAATTTATTTACTGCGCCAGTGCACTCACATGTATGGTAGGGGAGAATGTAAAGCAGTTTTTCGTATAGCTTATGCTGCTAGGACCTACTTCAATCTTTTACATTATTATACAGGCATGGCATGGAAGACAAAGGCAGCGTGCTACACGAGCAGAGAAATTGAGGTTCCAAGCTCTGAAAGCTGATGATCAGGAAGCTTACATGAGAATGGTGGAGGAGAGCAAGAATGAACGGTTAACAATGCTTCTTGGAAAAACTAATGAGCTCCTAGTTCGTTTGGGAGCTGCTGTCCAACGTCAAAAAGATGCTGAACATGATGGCATTGAACCCTTGAAAGAGTCAGATGCTGACTTGACTGAGTTGTCTGCCTCCAAGAGTGAAACCCCTGGGGATTCAATCCCTGAGGAAGATGCTAACAGAGTCAGTATTGAATCCAGTCATCGCGTTAAAACAGGGGACCTACTTGAAGGCCAGCGGCAATATAATTCAGTTATTCATTCAATTCAGGAAAAGGTAAATAATGAAGTCTTAATCACCGACCTCGTGTTATTTTTTTAATGCTATTGCATTTTCTTATGCTTTTGAACTCATAGTTACTTATAATAAATATTTTGAATGTTTTATTTTACTGTACTGAATGGGTGACTGAAGAAAGAAGTTTAACTGTAAATTGAAAAACAGTCTGGGAATAGAAATTTGTTCATCTTGCTAGGTTTCCCATAATATATATTGGCCTAATAGGCTGATCAGTCGAATTGGTTGAACAAATTTCTGATTTCTTGACCATGCAAATTTGTTTCAGATTTTTAATGCTGGCCTAATTGTCTAATTTCCTCCATAAAGTAATATTCTGTCTGAATTTGTTGGTGGGTCTAATGAGTTCATTGCCACATCTTAATTTCTTAAAGCATAAGAGCCCAATTTTTGGCCAAAAACTTTGCAGTTTCACTTAAGCATTCCTTCATTTGATGTTTTAATAACGACACTCACATGTATGCAATTTATTGCTTCTGAAAATATTTAGTTTGTGTAGAATCTAATCAGATATTGAATTCCACAGGTAACTGAGCAACCATCCATGCTTCAGGGTGGAGAACTAAGGTCCTACCAGTTAGAAGGGCTTCAATGGATGCTGTCTTTGTTCAATAACAATCTTAATGGAATTTTAGCGGATGAGATGGGGTTAGGCAAGACAATCCAAACCATTTCCTTGATTGCATATCTCATGGAAAACAAAGGTGTCACTGGGCCCCACTTGATTGTGGCCCCAAAGGCTGTACTACCAAATTGGGTCAATGAATTCTCAGCCTGGGCTCCTAGGTATGTGAAAAAGTTTATTTGATAACCATCCCTCTTTCTGTGTGTGCATGTTGCATGTATGCTTGTTAGTCTATAGCAATAATTGTTCATTTTTAAATAATGTGCGGATTTTCTTCTTGTACCAGTATTGTGGCCATTCTTTACGACGGCCGTCTAGATGAAAGAAAGGCACTGCGGGAAGAGTATTCAGGAGAGGGGAAATTCAACGTGTTGATCACCCACTATGATCTTATTATGAGAGACAAAGCATTTTTGAAGAAAATTCACTGGTATTACATGATTGTTGACGAAGGACATAGGTTAAAAAATCATGAATGTGCTCTTGCAAGGACTCTTGTTACAGGGTATGCTGCAATCCTTGCTTCTACATATTTTGATGGCCTACTTTGTTTGAAGGACCGTTCACTCTATATGATGAGTTTAATATTTGTTCTCCCAGTTTTAATGAATCTCCCACATAATTAAACTTAGTCTATTCCCCTCCCAGTTTTTGCTTGAGTCCCTTGCCTGCTCATAAACTCTAGGTAACCAATGTTATTATTCTTGTGACTTGCCAAGTCATTTTATTCCCCAGAGAACTGATATTTCTGCTTTAACCAATTTTCTTGGATTGAAACCATATTGGTCAGAGCAAATACCTAGGTTGCTTATGTCCATCAATAATGCAATGATTGATGGATGGCCCCCCAAAAAAGAAAATTTAATGCAATGATTGAATGATGCCCCAAGGGACAGGTGGTGAGGGCATAACTGGGTATCGTCAAATTGTGAGTAAAGCCGGTATCACTTGTATGGAATAAGCTAGGATTTGAAAATTATATAGATATATGTTCTGACCTTTTGTATAGCCTTTTATTGGAGTTCAATGGGAAATTTTCTCTCCAACCTAAAATGAAAAAAAGGAAAGACAGGAATTTCCTGGTCTTTTAATGCACTCTGTGTTATGCTTTTACCAAATTTAGGTAAACTAGTTCTGTGTTCTGAAAATTTACTATTTTGTTTCCTCTCTCTTGTATTAATCAGTTGTCTTTGTGGGCTTGGATATTCTTAAAGATTAATTTCCTTGCTATGATGGGTATGGTTTTAATTGGAAATTAAGAGGTGCTGTCTAATGGAATTCATAATGCATGCAGTTACCGGATTCGACGTAGACTACTATTAACTGGTACCCCTATACAGAATAGTTTACAGGAGTTATGGTCCCTGCTCAATTTTCTTCTTCCAAACATTTTTAATTCGGTTGAGAATTTCGAGGAGTGGTTTAATGCACCCTTTGCAGATCGATGTGATGTTTCTCTGACAGATGAAGAAGAACTATTGATCATTCGCCGTCTGCACCATGTAGGTGATGTCTTTTATTGTCTTTTCTCATTCTTCTGAACTGCCTATTGTTGATGCATTTTTGTATTCTCAGGTTATAAGGCCATTCATATTGAGGAGGAAGAAGGATGAGGTGGAAAAGTTCCTTCCTGGGAAAACACAGGTGATGCTGAAATGTGACATGTCAGCATGGCAGAAAGTATATTATCAGCAAGTCACAGATGTGGGGAGGGTTGGACTGGATACTGGTAAGTTGTTTCAGTACCTAAATTACATGTCATGTCTATTTGTTCCTCTCCTAAAGGGTCATAGTAAAACTTGCTCATTTGTAGTTGATCATGTATACTTGCATTATGCGCCTTCAGTCAAGTTGTGGGCTTAATCTTGAACTTTCTCTGAATGTAGTTTCCACTGTTATTTGTGTGTATTTGTGCACGCATGTTCATTTAAGAGAAACTGACAACTACCTATTGTATTCCAACTATCACCTGTTAGCATACCTGAAAACTATCATATTTAGAGAATGTAGCATATAACGTTCTCATTCCTTTCTGCATACTGGAATGAATCATGTCCTGGTGACTTTTATTTGTTGTAAGCTACATTTGTTTTGTTTTCCACTGTTATATTGATTCTAGAGATGGTATAAAATTCATCGTATGAACTCATCAAATTTTTATCTTTGATAAGATTTTACTATTTGAAAATGTTGTTAACCTTGTTACAAACTTTGGTACTCGTATTTTTTACTCCCTGTTTGGCATGTGCCTATTTTAGCTTTAAAGTCAAAAAATTACTAAAAAAATCAAAAAGTCTATAGCCTATACAAAAAAGTCAAAGATTCCATTTTCTCTCTACTTTTTGCACATCTTTTCGTAAAAAAACCAAAAAGTCATTCCAAACATATTAGTTTTTTTTACCTTATATTTTAGCCAAAAAAGCCAAAAGTTACTAAAATAGCCTGTTCCCAAACGAGGCCTAGTATATCTGGAACCATTTGTTGTATGTTTGTCTGTTTGTTTTTTTTTTTTTTTTTTGCACAATGATTGTGGACTATTATTTTAAGTTTAATTCTGATTCTCTTGCAAAGTCAAAGTTCTAATATAGCCACTGTTTTGTTAGATATTATTTTTTAGGGTTAATTACATCAAGGCCCCCTCAACTATTAGTAAATATTATCTTATCCTCTCATCTATGAACTTGTAGATTTTAACCCAACTATAAAAATCATACAAATAGTTCCTTCTAGAGGGGTGAAAGTGATGCGTTTTTATAGTCGAGGGAGTCAATATACGGATTCATACATGGAGGTTATCTGATATTCGTTAATAGTTGAGGGAATCTTGGTGTAATTAACCATTACTTTAATAGCATTTTTTAGGTTATAACTTATAAGTTTTTATTGTCTCTTTGACAGCTGTGAAAAATTTCATGCAAAATTTGCCGAACCCTAAGCTTTTCTTCCTTCCGCAATTCTTTAACATTTGAAATAACATTGAGTAGCTTGAACTTCTCATATTTACTTTTGTTATCTATTCACTGCACATCTTTTGTGTTGCTGTTGATATCATTGTAAATTGTAATTGTAACCTCTTCTACCTTCTTTATCCAACTTTCATGTCATGTAATTTGATGAACCAATATTTCTTATTTTTGTTGCATGCTGTGATTGTGCTCATGTTGATGAACTTTCTTTTCAGTTGAGTAATAAATAATTTGCTGAAAGACGAAAAAGTTGCAATCACTTAACTAATATGACTGATTGGCAGGATCTGGAAAGTCCAAGAGTTTACAAAACTTGTCAATGCAGCTCAGGAAGTGTTGTAATCACCCATACCTGTTTGTAAATGAATATAATGTGTGGCGCAGGGAGGAAATTGTTAGAGCATCAGGGAAATTTGAGCTACTTGATCGTTTGCTACCCAAACTTCGCAGATCAGGACATAGAGTCCTCCTTTTCTCACAAATGACCCGTCTCATGGATATTCTTGAAATTTATTTACAGCTTCATGATTTTAAATATCTCAGACTTGATGGTTCAACAAAAACTGAAGAAAGAGGAACTTTACTAAAGCGATTCAATGCCCCAGATTCTCCTTTCTTCATGTTTCTTCTGAGCACTCGTGCTGGGGGTCTTGGACTGAACTTACAAACCGCAGATACTGTGATAATTTTTGACAGTGATTGGAACCCCCAAATGGACCAACAGGCAGAGGATCGAGCTCATCGTATTGGGCAAAAGAAGGAAGTGAGGGTTTTTGTGTTGGTTAGTGTCGGATCGATTGAAGAGGTGATCTTGGAGCGTGCAAAACAGAAGATGGGCATTGATGCTAAGGTCATCCAGGCAGGACTATTCAATACAACCTCCACAGGTTTGTCCTTATAAGTGAAATTCTTGTTGCAATGGTTTTAAAATGTTTATTTCATGATTGATTTTGATCCGACTCCAGTTTTTCCTTATGAGTGAAAATTTTGTTGCAATGATTTTGAAATGTTTAAATTGGGGTTGATTACAATCTGACTCCAACTAATTGGAACAAAGGCTTAGTTGAATTGAGTTGTATTTCATGGTTGATTCCTGATCTTGTGAATGTCCTGCCTGAGTCGTTGGTGGCTATTTGCCTGAATTAAGGCCTCATTGCTTCCATTCGACATGACTGCTTTGTTTTGTTTTTTTTTTGTTTTTGATCAAATGAAGAGAATTGAGGTATTTCAACTTTGTTTATGCAGCCAAGGACAGAAGAGAGATGTTGGAGGAGATAATGCGGAGAGGTACGAGCTCGCTTGGGACAGATGTACCAAGTGAGAGAGAAATCAACCGTCTTGCAGCGCGTTCAGATGAGGAGTTCTGGATGTTTGAGAAAATGGACGAGGAGAGAAGGCAGAAAGAGAGATACAAATCTCGTCTCATGGAAGACCATGAGGTGCCCGATTGGGCATATACTACACCGGATAATAAAGAATCCAAGGCTAAAGGATTTGAATATGAAAGTAAGAACATCACAGGAAAGCGAAGAAGAAAAGATGTGGTGTATGTGGATACACTTAGTGATTTACAGTGGATGAAAGCAGTGGAAAGTGGAGAAGACATAACAAAGCATTCTGCTCGAGGAAAGAGGAGGGACAATCTTCCTGCTGCGGGAAATGAAATTATGAGTAATACTGCAGGGGAAGAGAAGAAAATATTGGAAGTGAAGAGTGAAAAAATGTATGTCGTGAGTGAGGCAACAAGTGAAGACAAGGTGAGTCTGAACGAGGTAGAACATGTGCAGAATACAGAACATCAGGGTGTTGGGGAGGGTGGTTGGAACATGTTGACCTGGAAGCTTCACAAAAGAAAGAGATCAAGCTTGGTGTCCTGAGTTGGTAAGAGGTTAAAATTCTAACAGCAGAGAGGAAGTAGATAGATTGGATTGAAATGGCTTGGTGTTGGCGAAAACACACTATAGCATTTGAAGGGATTTGAGCCTTCATGTTGTAACTTTAGTGGGTCATAGTTTGCGTGGCTCGTCGTCGCGCAGTCGCTTGCTCTGTGACACACCAAACACTTTTAAGTGACATTTTGAGTGGTGTGTCTCGGGCTTCCTCCATTTCCATTTATGCTGGTAGACTATTAAGTTGTTTATATGAATATTAGCAAACCAGTGCCATGTAAATTATCCAATTTATAAGATGGAGCTCTGTATCTTTCTTCTACCATTCATGAATCTGTGCTAGCTTAAAATTAATGGATACACCATATTCTTGTTGATGATGAGGAAACCAGATACATGAAATTATGAATAAATCTATACGTACCAACCGATATATTAAGTAGTGTACTAAGGAATGATGTAACATAATTTTAAAGATGGGCAAATTACATAAATAGTCCCTATACTTTGAGGCTTGTGTTACTTTGATCCCTGACTTTTTAATTGTGACACATTTGACCATAAATTTTGAATCTTGTTCCAAATAAGGACAATTGAATATATAATTAGATTTTTCAAGGGTAAATTTGTCAATTTGATAAAATATAAACTAATTTGACAAAAATAAATGTCAAACAAATATTTTTGAATTTTAAAAAATTATTTCTACCTACTAAAAATAAAATTATGTAAAATTGATAAATCTTTTAGACATTTATTTATTTATTTTATTAAATTAATTTTTATTTTGTATTTAGATGATGATCATGTAAAATTAATTTAAAAAAATTAATCATGTAATTTTTATTAATTTTACATAATTTTATCATTAGTGGATAAAAATAATTTTAAAAAAATTAAAAATATTTTTTTGACATTTATTTTGTCAAATTAGTTTATGTTTTATCAAATTGACGATTTTACCCTTGAAAAATCTAATGATATTTTCAATTGCCCTTATTTGGAGCAAAATTCAAAATTCAGGATCAAATGTGTCACAATTGAAAAGTCAGGGACCAAAGTGACACAAATCCCAAACTATAGGGACTATTAGTGTAATTAACCCTTTAAAGATTTTGAGTCTTTATAATTTGTATAATGATTTATAATTTTAAAGAGATAACGTCATAACATATGTTAATATACTAATTGATGCATGTAATATCACTGTAAAACTATTAGTAAGTTACAATTATTGAGTAAAATAAGTGATGATATTATAACATATGTTGATGTACTAATTGAGTATATGTAACACCACTATGAAATTATTAATAAGTTACAAATAAAGTGTCATCAATGAATAGTTTAACTCAACATCCTCAATTTATTGTTGATCCCACCAACTTTGAACCACTGGGTTTTTTCTTTCTTTTCTTTTTTTTTTTTTTTTTTTTTTTTTTTTTTGTCAAACCAACCACTGGGTCACTAACAAAATCCACCAATAAGGAAAGTCCGCATTTCTAACGAATCAATATCCCTTCTTGAATTTCCTACTTGGCTTCTTAATTGCTGAGTTATTAAGCTTATTTTTAGACCTAATTTCAATTATTCGAACCGTTTATATTTTAAGATTTATTGATTATATCATACTTGTAAAAAATCAAATAGATCGAATATCAAAAAACATATATTCGGATCATCAAACTAAAAATCATTTTTTTTAAAAATTTAATAAACAGTTTTCCGAACATATACTTTTTGATATCCGATCAACTTAATTTTTTACAAGTATGATATACTCAACAAATCTTAAAATATAAACGGTTAAAATCATCAAAATTGAGCCTAAAAATGGGTCCAATAACCCAACAAGTAAGAAGTCAAGTAAACACTTAAAAAGGGGATCCTGATTCATTTCTAACATCATAGAACCATTAAATTGTTGGGTGAGGGCCCTGTTTTAAGGACACATTTAAGGAGTGATCTTTTCAAATTGCTATTTTCATAATTCAACCAGGCAACTTTGAAATGCTAAAATAAAACATGAGAGAGAGAGAGAAAGAGAGAGAGGACAAAATCATCAATTAAAAGTTCCACACCGTCAAGGCCACCTCAAAAGATGGTGTCTCAAGTAAGAATCTTAGATTAGATCTTACATTAAATAATTCTTAAAAGCAATCTAAGAAGCGAATTAAAATGGCGCCATCAAACCTAACCTACTTTTGAAAATTCCGTGCTTGGGTGCTCCCAGAGTTGCTGTAACTGACCCTGCTCATGCATATCAAGAATGAACAAAGTAGTCAACCCAAAATGAAGTGAAAAAAAAAAAAAAATATTCGGCTAATTTAGATTTCCGGATGTTAGTTAGAGCCCAAAACATACCTGACATGAGAAAACCTCTACTCTTAGTTGACATCAAGTTTTTTCAGTTTTGATTCCAATTCACCGTTGTTGCCTTCACCCTCATCTCCAGATTCCTTCTCCTCATAATCATTTTCTCCGTCAGGGTCGTTCTCATCCAAGGACCCAAGCAAATCAGGACAAGTCTTAAATAAACCCTTCAACTCATCAATGCCTTCTTCAGAGACGAAATTCCCATTGATGTTCAGCAACTTAAACTTAGGCTTTCGCATCACAGTCTGAGCCAATAGCCTAGCCCCAGCCCTCCTTATCGAGTTGCTGCTCATGTCAACTTCCTTCAATTGGTCATGGCCTTCTTCCAAAGCCTTGCCGATTTGAATAGCACCTTCATCCTTAAGTTCATTCTCGGCCAAATTCAGCTTGATGAGAGACTGCTTTGCTGCTATACATGAAGCTAAACTAGGAGCAGTTTCAACTGTTATATCATTTCCAGCCATCTCCAAGACTACGAGCGACGGAGCTGACTCCTTTAAAGCATTGGCTACAGCAGTTGCCCCTTCATCTTCCAAATTCAGGTAGCTCAGATAAACCTCAGTAAGATTTGCGTGTTTAGAAAGAGTTTTACTCAAAGCGAGTCCAGCTTCTACACCAAACATGTTGTCACGCAGATCAAGATTTTTCAAATGGGTACATGTACTGAGTGCTTCACACAAAGCAATTCCTCCTCCTGAATCTACCCTTGTAGAGGAGCATCGGAAATCCTCCAACAAGGGAGAGCACTTTACGACCTCAGAAATAGCGACAGCCCCTTCATCTCCTGTCATGTTATTATGAAATTGGAGAACCCTAAGCTTCTCCGTGGAAGGAATTAACTCACAAACAGCTCGTGCAGCTTCCTCTGAGATACCATCGTTCATTAAATAGAGTTCCTCCAATCTACTCTGTGATTTCAGGAGTTTCTCAAATGCCCTAACACCCTTCTCGCCCAAGGCATTGTTCGAAAGATTCAGAGACTTCAAAACAGAACCTTCAAGGGCTTCTGAGAATATATTCAGGACTTCAAGAGCTTCTGCCTCGGACCTTCCTGCAATAAAATCTGACAGGTCAACTTCCTGCAATTGATTCCTAACAGATTCCAATATCGGCTCTGCAACATGAGCTGCGCCTAAGCCGAAGCTTCTATTGCTGAAGCATATCCTAGTGTAAGAATTTCCAGGCTCCTTTAATGGCCTTAAAAGTTCCTGAGCCTCCTCTGCTTCAATGAAAGCCCGCTGGCCTTTAGATATATCAAAGGAGGTTTCATGCGCCCCTATAACTTTCTCGACTATCACACCCTCTCCGTCCCCCTTGGTTCTAGGGTCCCTTTTAAGAACTTCAAGGATGAGTTTACTGCATTCTCTGGCATACATTTGCACTGCAGAACCTCCATCACCATCAGGCTCCTTTTCGTAGTGTTGATTTGCAGAGGCAAAAGCAGAGTCTTCAATTTCTTTGCCATTCTCCGCAGCCTCTTCCTTATTTAGAATACCATATTTCTGGGTGAAAATGGACTGGCTGGAAAGATTGTTGGTGATTCGTTCCACAAGCATTAGCCGTGTGTTCTGACTTGGGGGCCACAGTTTAATTGAAAATGGTCGGTGTTGTAAACTTGGAGTTGTGGCATCCATTGCAGCAAAATCTTAAAATGAAAGCTGCATTTAAGTTAATAATTCTCCTATTTTTGACATTAAATTTTGAAAGATACAATAAAAAGTACCAACACGAAAAAAAATATACCAATTCACAAGTTCCAGTTAAACACAAATCTTAATATCATCATCCGTAATTCACTACAAAAGCCCATAATTTTAGCACAGTCAACATCAGAAACCCACCTAAATACATTCTAAAGGGTCTACAAGGGAGGATAAATGACAAGTGATATATTCATCTATGTGATTCCCATACAGTGACAATAAGGCTTTCTGCTAACAAGCAGCACCAGCTAAATACAATTCCTACAACGAAATAAAATTTGATGGCTGACTGCAAATAGCAGTAAATTATACTATACCCATAGCTCAAAAAAGAAATGAAGGTAAGCAGGTTGAAGGAAATTTGAGGTGATGAGAAAGCATAGTTATCGATTTCCTACAAACGTCGGGTACAAATGTCGGGCGCATATCTAGAGATCGAACCCCATCAAACCTCAATTTTAAAGGGGGACACTGGCTCAACAAAAAATGGTCATATTTTTATATTTTTAATCTAATCTATTATATGATATAAAATGATGTTATACGTAACATAGAGTGTCAAAAAAGCATTTTACTTATTTTATAGCAATTATAGAACACTATATACATATAATGATAGTGTTAAATTCAAATATATAAGAATTGTCCAATTGAAAATATCAAATACATATCTCATACCTTTATCCAAGTGTCGGGTGACATGAGTATTTGATTTAAGAGTCCATCTAACATAGGTTCAAATGAATGCAAATGGTATAAAGAATTGTAAGCAAGCAAACAGTGTCAGAAAACATAAGAGTGCTGTAATCTCTGATTTTAGTGAACTATGGCTGGCATTCTATCCATACTTTTCCAAACGTCTCTCCATCTTCCACCCCAAAATAGCAAACAGAAGAAGGAAAAAAAAACATATTATTTTTTGCTTTATTCCTTTTCTCAATAATTAACCTTTCAAATGAACTGAAGTACATTAAAATACTCAGTTATTTGTAGGCTAGCCAAACTCAACCTCACTCTTCAATGTGTCACATCTACTCTGAACTACAATGTGATAGAACTTGCATAAATTAAAAAATGCAGGCACATGCATACGCAAAATTGACAGCAGCAAAATCTTGAGTTATGTCTGCCTTGTTTATTTTACAAAATAAATAACTATGTAATCCTATCAATCTGATTTTTCCCAAATTATTTTAAAAAATCACATAATCTGAGCCAATATGGTATAACAGAGGCACATACATACAAGTCCAAAAAAATAAAAGTACCCAGAATATAGAGAAAATATATATATATATATATATACATATATAATCTATCTCTTCAAAACTTACACAAGATCTAAGACCAAAATTTCATATGTAACTGGGGACAATGAATAACTAAAACAGAAACAGATTTGCTATAAGAAGCACAGAACCATCATAAATACTCAAACTTTCGACATAAAATGTAACAGATCGGTAACAACATATATCTATATATGAGCATGCATACATATATTATGGGGCAGAATATAAGAATCTAACAATGAAGAACAGAACGAACCCTAAAAACCCTATAATAAATGCAATAAACAAAGCATTTCGAAGAAAAGCGAAATGTACCCTTTTCTTTATCCTGGTTCTTTCGTCTGGATGGCCCCTTTTCAATGGATAATCACCAAAGGATTCAATGGAGAGAGAGAGAGAGAGAGAGAGAGAGAGAGAGAGAGAGAGAGAGATTGGAAGAGTGAGAAAGTGGAGGGAAAGACGAGGAACTCCAAATCTGAACTGCAAATGTGGGAGCGAAACGGTAGGTTTTATACCGTTTTCAGTTTCTAATAGGCTGTTTGGAAAGAGAGAAAATTGTGTCTCCAGTTAGTCTGAACTTTGATTGCAAAGCTATCTGTTTGGCATATCCGAGAAAATAATTTTTATACAAAATGATACAGTATAATGTATTGTAGTCCTTTTATTTCTGAATAAAAATAAAATAACATAACATAACTAAATTCAATAAAAGTAATATGAAAAAACATTTGAAAAAAATATTAACATAATTTTGGTTCAAAATATAATTTAAACACATTCCATCATAAAATAATAACAATTACTAAATTTTATTTACAGTCATGATTCGGAGCTCGAATGAGCTGTCCCGAATCTGCCCCGAAACGAAAATGACGTCGTTTTCGTCGTTTTTTTTTTTTTTTTTTTTTTTTTTTTTTTTTTTTTCAGACAAAAGAACGAAGAAGACGAAGCAGAGGAGGGGGAGGGGGAGGAGGAGGAGCAGAGTTGGCGATGGCAGAGGCGGCGATCGGCGATCGGATCGCGACCTCTCCCTCTTCCCCTCCCTCTCCCTCTTCCTCTACTCGAAAATGGGGTCGAAAATGGCAGAAAAAAAAGAAAAAAAAAATCCTAATGCCCCAAACGACGTCGTTTTGGGCATTAGGGGGGCATTCGGGCCCAGAATTTTCGAGGCACAAATCTTTATTCTTTTATTTAATATAAGTTTCAATTAAGCTAATGAATTGAAGTTTTAAAAACATTATTGTTGAATTACAATTTTTTTAAATAAAAGTTTGCTAGTACATATAATTAGTTACATACAATCATATCGCATAGTTGAAATCAAATTGAAACATGCTAAGATCATCTCCAACGGTTCATCAAAGTTGACATCAAATTTAAAATTTGGTGAAAAAGTTACTATTTGGTGCTCCAATGGTTGTACCAAATCAATATCAAATTGAGATTTCAGCAAACGATTCATCAAACTGAGGACATAATACATATTTCATCAAAACACTGTGTGTGACCGTTGGAGGGAGGAACCGGTCAACCAACCGGTTGCCCGACTGGTTGACCAACCAGTCGACCGATTTCCTTTAAAATAAGTAGGTTCAAACCGGTCAAAAAAGGTTCAAACAGGTAAAACAAAAAAAAAAAAATTATTTTGCCTTACCGGTTGACTGGCCGGTCGACCGGCCGGTCAACCCACCACCAAACATCTGAAATTGTTTCAATTGATGAATCTATGAGAATGAAAGCTGCAATTGTTTCATCATTACAGAATATTTATATCATGAAAATCCACCAGCAAACATCTTTACAGGAACAATTGATGAATCTATGAAAGCTGCAATTGTTTACATCATGAAAACCCAATTGAAACAATTGGTGGGTTTTCATCAATTGAAACAATATTCAAAAATAGGTCAACCCACCAGTAAACATCTTTACAGAAAGCTGCAATTGTTTTATCATTGAAATATTCTAAAAAAACATAGCGTTCTAAAAAAAAATATTTACGCTTATCGGTCGACCAACTGGTTGACTCACGGGATTTGATGCACTGTTGAAGTTAGTGATATCAGATTTGGTGAAATGAGTCATTTTTTACTTAAATTTGGTAAAAAAAGAAATTCACCGTTAGAGATGCTCTAAATAGTTTGAAAATGAATTGGCATTGCTGGAGCGAGTCTTTTAAAATATGATAATTTGACACTCTAGCATGCTGAAATGTTACCAAAAAATAATTAAAATAATACAATCTATTAACCCTCCACCCAAAACAAAAAATCTCCTAACATTGTTTTGGATCACCCTCCCTGCTAAGAACAAGAGCAGAAGTTGGTTGTATGCTGACTTAAGTGGTGTCCTACCACCTCCTTTTTCCTTTCTCTTGTACCTCACATTAGGAAAAAAAAAAAAAACAAGGGTTTGGATATTGAATTTATGGAAAAAGATAATGAAATGGAAAACACAAGAAAAGAAAATGAAGTGCAAGATGCTAATCAAGAAAATGAAGTGAAAGATGTTGCATTCTCTTTGCCCCAACAATAGTCCACATGCATAAATGAATGTATTTCAAATCAAGAGATTTCATGTTAATTTTATAAAAACATTAGAGAACTAACTATTAGATGTAGATGGAAAAACTAAAATTGAATTGAGATAGAAGAGATCTACTTTTGTAGAATCCTTACATTGTTTTTGGTTAGAAATTTGGGAAGAAATTTAAAAAAATAATAATAATAAAAAAAGAAAAAAAGAAAAAAAAAAGTGTATGAAACTAAATAAAATATAAGTATATTTTATTCACATTTCATCTATCTTTTTCCTTTTCAAATCCATTCCAAAATCTCCCAACTAAACAACGGCATTAGAGTTAATGATTTCAAATAACTATTTTATATAGTTAATTCAAATCGATAAAACTATTTAATTCAACCATGAAATGCATAAGTTAACTATTAATCTAAATGTGAGATATTCTCCTTAAATGACTAATGCTAAATCCATGCATTTCAAATACGTTAATACACATTAAAACTACTTCTATAGACAAAATCAATTATAGAACCGATCATAGAACATACCGATTGAGCAATGTCGGTGGGGCAGCCATTTCAGTGACAGGCGCCACAGCGCATGTGATGTGCAGGATCAAAGCGCATACTAAAGAATACCACCATCTGTACAAGTACTCACTCTTCCTAATTCGAGGATTCGGACATTGAAATCCTCCAACAAAATATCTATTTTAAGCTCTCAGTAGTCAGTAAGAAAGCCCATTGATCCCCACTCCCCACAGGAAAGAAGGACCAGAGTTTTGACACTTATAATAGAAGAAGGCTAGAACCATGATGTGCTTTAATTAAGAACATCAAATGGACACAAGTTTCCTCTTGCAATGCAAAAGCAAAGCATATTTTAACTGATGATTTCCACGCAAACCAAATCTGTAAAACTGAAAAGATTCCAGATCTCCCAACGTGAATACACAGGCACAACAGCAAAAGGCTTTGTACATTAGAGGTTGAGGATAGACAAGAACACAAACTGGCATTCAACTAATCCTCAGGCAAATAACAAAGGAAACAGAGTAGCAAGTTTCAGGGATGACATATTGATAACGCCTAATATACATAAGTTCCCATCAGAGTCAATGATATTTCACGAATGCCTCAGGCACAGCAAAAGGCTTTGTCCATTAGAGGTTGAGGATAGACAAGAACACAAACTGGCATTCAACTAATCCCCAGGCAAATAACAAAAGAAACAAAGTAGCAAGTTGCTGGGATGACATATTGATAACGCCTAATATATACAAATTCCCATCACAGTCACTGATATTTCACGAATGCCTCGAAAGTCAAGTGAAATAATGCACCCCATATTGAATTTGGATATATAAATAAATAAATAAAGAAAAGCCCTGAGCAAAGCGAAATCATTCAACCAGAGAGGGGTTGGAAATGCAAGATAGGAGTTGGGTATGGAATCTCAAACAACACACAGAGCAACTCTAATACTCATGTAAAACACGAGCATGTCCAAAAAAAATCCAAAACAAAAAAGAATACCAACATACATGGTCCTTTACCCAAACATATTTCGTCATTAAGCAAAAACAAGAAAACAGACCAACAATGCAAGAAATGATCTAACTTTTTCTAGATTGCTTTACTATTGACTGTTGTTATGTATTTGGACTGGTTATATATCAGCACTCTACTACACTACCAAATCCCAAAAACAGAAAAGATGTTCGCTATTCTAGTAACTTTTTAACCTCTTACGAAAAGATACGTAGAAGAGTGATGTGACAACTTAAAATGACTTTTTGACTAAAATTGAAAGTTACCAAACAAGACCTAAATCACAATGTCACCAAGCTCGATCAAAGATAAAATCATATTGAGATGAGATTGCAAACTTTAAAAATCAAGGCCTGTGATGAGGCTGATTAACCTATGTAAGCAAGAGAACATAAATGTGGATAATTGATCTTTGATGGTCATCAAATTCAATTACCTAGAGGTACCTACACACATGCTTAAAGACCCAAAACAACAAAAACTAGCCTGTATTTTTCATCGACCAACAAGGTCCAGAATCTTAACACAAAAACAGGACTGCCTTCTTTGTATACACCCAAAGACAAACAGATGCTATATGCTCACTAATCAAAAAAAAAAAAAAAAAAAAATTGTTCAGAAATTGAAACAATCCTGAACTCCTACACACAAAATCACTTCAGTTCTTGACCCACCAAAGACATATACGTGACACAAACCCACACACACAAGCACACAAATATAACAATATTAGAAAACCCAAAAAAACAGAGTATAAGTAATTGATTAGGAACAACTAATTCATAGAGAATAAATAAAACCCAATATCCAAATCAAAATCTGCTAGCAAAATTTGGAACCCAATCCAACCAAACACCACATAGAAACAAACTTAACCAAAAACATATAGCAAAAACTTAAAAGATCGGAGCTTTCATCTCCCAAAACCTCAGTAGAACCTCTCTTAACGATAAGATTTCTGGAACCTAGCACGAGCACCACGTCCACCAAACTTCTTGGGCTCGCAGCGCCTGGGATCAGCAACGAGAAGAGTACGATCGTAGCGAACGAGGATGTCCTTGATCTCCTTCTTGGACTGTTCGTCGACGTACTTCTGGTAGAAGGCGACGAGGGCTTTGGCGATGGACTGGCGGATGGCGTAGATCTGGGAGGTGTGTCCGCCGCCCTTAACACGGATCCTCATGTCGACGCCGGCGAAGCGTTGGCGGCCGAGGAGGAGGATGGGCTCGTAGGCCTTGTAGCGGAGGATCTCAGGCTCCACCAGCTCGATTGGGCAACCGTTGATCTTGATCAGGCCGCGGCCGCGCTTGCAGTAGGTCACAGCCACCGCCGTCTTCTTCCGCCCGAAGCATTGCACTGATTCTACCGGGGGTGCCGCCGCCATCACAGTACTGTTCTCTCTCTCTCTCTCTCTCTCTTTAGAACTCGAACTCGAACTCGAACTCGAACTCGAAAATGGGGAGGTAAGAGAAAACTAGGTTAGGGTTTTTGAAGGAAAGAGGGGATGGTGTATGAAAATTTTGAGTTGATGGACGGTTGAGATGGACTGTGGAAAGTAACTACAAAAGTAGAGAGTTAACTCCGAGTGCATCTACTTTCCATGCAATTTTTATTAAATTGAGACATAGCACTGCTATTTTATTAAATTTTACAAAAATCAATTATATAATTATGAAAAATATATATGTATGAATAAGATTTTTGTAAAAGTCAACTGCATTAATAAATTTTATAAAATTTTATCTAATCATATGTATTTTATATTATTTTTCATGTTTGAAAAGAGTTGTAAAATTTGACTATCTATTAAAATTCTAGATAAATTTTATACTACTACAGATTTTATTTTTTAAGCTCTAGATCTAGGTAGGAATGGCAACGGGTCGGGGCGAGGTCGGAGATCACACTTCTCGTCCCCGATCCCCGATGGTAGGAATTTCCCCGTCCCTGGTCCCGATCCCTGACGGGGAGTCTATCACCGGCCCCACCCTCGTCCCCTAATGGGGATTGGGTTTTCTCGACCCCGAAATTCCCCGACCAAAATATTAAAAAAAAAAAAAAAAAAAACACATATTCAATAACAGAGATTCAACATATATATCAATAACAACAAAAATCATATCTCTTCATCATCATCAACAACAGAACTCGGAGCTATATTCAACAGATCTGAGCCCAAATATATATTTAACACTAGATTTAACATATATACAACACTTCGAATAGATTTGAGCTCAAAAAAAAAAAAAAAAATTAACACATTCAGAGAGAGAGACGACTGCAATCGGTGACGATGAAGAGACAGCGGTGATGGAGAGGGCGGACAATGGCGATGGAGAGAAGGAATAGCAGACAGTGGCAAATCGGCGATTGAGAGGAGGGACAGCGGCGATGGAGGGACAACGGCGATCGGCAGTGATGAGAGGAGGGAGATCGCCGCCGATGCCGTGAGACCACTGCGTAGAGAGAGAGAGAGAGAAAGAGAGAGAGAGAGGCTGAGGTTGAGATCAACTGCGTAGAGAGAGAGAGAGAGAAAGACTGAGGTTGAGACTGAGAGAAATGAAATGAATTAGGTGAGTGAGAGAGGCAGACTAACATATATATATGGGGAATATTCAGGGAATATTCGGGGATTTATGCGGGGTAATTCGAGGCAGGGCCGGGGTAATCTATTCCCGTCCCCGGCCCGAAAACCATTGGAGATTCAATTTTCAATACCATCTTCAGCCCTACAGAGGTAATTTTCGGAGAAAACCCGTTCTAATCGGGGTCGAGGGATCGGGTCCTCGTCAGGCCAGGTTTAAATTGTCATCCCTAGATCTAGGTCCAACTCACTACACTACCAGAGAATTTTAAACCAATGTAAATAAATAAAATTTTACACAAGCATAGATATCATCGGCACACAATGTAAATATAACAATAATTAAATTGTATAATTTTCTTTATTGATTGATGTGATACATGCTCTGCAGCTAGTGCTGAAATCGATTTGCATTGCTTCCGAGGCTATGGTGTTGAAGTAGCGTTGGTGGAAGAGAGTGAAAGAGACAAAGTGGATTGCATTGCTTCGGAGGCTGTGATGTTGTGGTGGTATTGGTGGAAAAGAGAAAGAGAGACAAGGTAGATTGTGTTGCTTTGAAGGCTATGGTGTTTGTGAGGACATATTTTATGAATGATAACACGTGGCCAAGGTGACACCGAAGTGTCAGTCGAGGTGCCACGTGTCTTGGTTATGGCGTCGAGGTAATCTCGGCTAAGTCGAGGTTGTCTGCAGTGATACCGGAATCCGAGATGAACGGATAAGGGATAGGAGTTCTAGAATGGGGCAAGACCTCAGTCTGGATAAAGATAAAACTCTTAGGGAGTTTATCTCTATTTGGTTGAGAGTCCTAGATGAGCATTGAGCCAAAGTCCATTGAAGCTAGGCTTCTACAGGGATCAGGTTAGTGCTGGCTATAAAAGTAAGGCACCATCGTGGGCCAAAGATATGTTTTTTGTATTTTGACTTGTGAGTTAAGCACTATTTGCAATCTTTGAGAGATAACTGAGTACTAACTTGATCGTCGGAGTGCCCCCGCTGGAGTGGACGAACCACTACTGGAGTCTTATATTTCTGTGACAGGTTGTTCGAGCGTAATCTATTCTGCCTGTGCTTTTCTATTGAGTTCCTGTTTGGCAGTGTGGTTGGAAATCAGCACCCACAATTTGGCGCTGTCTATGGGAAGCGTAAGGAGAATAGATGGCCAACGACGGACAGAAAGAAAAGATTAGGGGCGACATCCCTAGCAGGAGTGGTAAAAACGCCGATCCTAACGTAAATGAAGACAACTGTAACAAAGAACCTCGGGATAAGAATCCCGGAGAAAAAGACGTCGGCCAAAAAGGAGACGTACCGAAGAAAGCATGTCAGGGCGGGTATTATAACGAAAGTGACCTCCAAGTATGGAAAAATAGATGCCTGAGGAGGGACGGCAAGATGAAGGGGATAGCAAACAAATTGACAGACCTGCAATCGGTTGTCAATTTCATGATGCAGAATAATGTCATGCAGCCGCCGTTCCCGTTGGAGGACACATCTATTCCAGCGGCCAAGAACGATGCCCAGAAAAGGGGGTAGAAAGTAATCCCCGCAGTCCCTCAGCATGACAAGGCAAGGGAGCATTCTCATTGGCCTTCACGGGAGGTCAGGCGAGGAGAATCGATGAAGGGAGACTCTCGGAAGACATATCGTGCCAAAGAAACCTACGTCAAAGAACATCGGTATGTTTAAGGGAATGAGCTTTGTTTTGACACGATGAATGAAGGGAGGTCCAAGAGAACTCATAACGACACCGGGAGCAGTGCACCAAAAAGGCTGAAATCCGGTGACAGCCGAGCTCCTGGACGGACTAAGGAGGATTTGAGGGATTACCTCCAGAGGAAGCGACAAGATATCGAGGTAACATCTCCGGTCAAGCCGAGAATGCCGTTCTCAGTAGAATTGGACAAGTTTGAGGCTCCGAAAAGGTTCCACATGTCGAGATTTCAGATATACAACGGTAAGTCCGATCCCAACTTTCATGTCGGCTTATATTTGAAGTCAATGGCATTGTATACCGGGAATGAGCCGTTGCTTTGCAAGGTGTTCCCCTCATCCTTTGGAGAAATCGCATCAAATTGGTTTCATAAGTTGCCGAAAGAAACTGTGAAAAGTTGGGAAGGCCTAGCCGAGATGTTTGTGGCCAGGTTTGTTGCAAACAAACTATAGCCATTGAGGGTAGACTCCCTGATGGCTTTGAGAATTGGTGAGGATGAAAGCCATAGGGCTTATGCCAAAAGGTATTATGAGGTGTTTAACCGAATACCAGGGTGCAACCAAGAGGTAGCGGTCGTATCTTTTAAGAATGGCCTGAACGATGTCTGTCTGCGTTGAAAGTCACTGGCAAAGACACTGCCAAAAAGTATGGAGGAACTTATGACTAGAATCGAGAAATATACGAGAGCCGAGGAAGACACGCCAAGGACAAAGACAACAAAGCAAGAGAAGAGGAACGACTCGCTGAAGCGAGGCCGAGGTAATACAAATTTTAATAGACAAGAAACAGGACTAAGGGCTGCACATGCAGTCACCACAGTGTTCCGAATCTCAATTTACAAAGTCCTAGAAAGGATTAGGAATCAGCCTTACTATAGAGCACCAGAGAAGATCCCTCGCGAATTAATGGGAAGAAGCTTAGGGAAGCACTGTGCCTACCACAATGAGGATGGACACTTGACTCAGGGATGCAGAGCCCCAAAGACACATCTGGAAGACCTGGTAAGACAAGGTTACTTAAAGGACCTGGTAGATGAGGCCAGAAAGGGAAGAGCAAGCAAGGCTGCCCCAAGCACCGGCAGCACCACCTCCACCAGCACCACAACCGCAAGCAAACGGATCTCGAGTGATCAATGTGATTCACTCGAAGGTCAATGAGAACAAGGTACGTGGGGAGACCCAGAGGGTGAAACACTTACAGCATGTGTATCAGGTCCAGCAAAAGAGACCTAGGGCAGACGAGTACCAAGGACCAATGGTGTCCTTTACTGAAGCCGACCTAGACATGGTGCAACATCCACACAATGATGCTCTGGTGATATCCCTGAAGATTGGAGAGTGCCAGGTAAGACGCATTCTGGTTGACCAAGGCAGCTCTTGTGACATCATGTATATCAGATGTTACAAGGAGCTCAGCCTTCACCAAGATGATCTGGAGCAGTCCAATAGTCCAATGGTCGGGTTCAATGGAACGTCGACATGGCCCCTATGAGCAATAGGTTTGGAGGTGCAGGCAGGCACTAAGAAGGTAAGCACAAAGTTCACAGTAATTGACACCCTCTCCCCTTACAATGTTATCTTGGGAAGGCCATGGTTGCACGCAATGAGGTCTGTTCCCTCAACATTGCACCAACTGTTGCGGTTCCCAACAAAACATGGAATTGAGGAAGTCAAAGGGGATCAGGTGTAGACAAAGAATTGCTCCATGATAGCAATGAAATCCACCTACAACGTGTGAGAGGCAGCAGAGACTGTAGAGATTGAGGACGAGGACATGGAGGTCCTGGATGACGTTGGCAAGGAGCCGACCGACAAAAGTGAGGAAGCCTTGAAGAAAATTTTGGTCCAGCAAGGGGATGAAGAACGCTTCTTCTTCCTCCTCGGCTCAGGCTTGGCTGAGAAAGAGGAAAGGGAGTTAGAAGCATTTTTGCGAGCAAACATAGAGGTGTTTGCCTGGACGCCATACGAGATGCCTGGCATTGACCCCGAGGTTACATGCCACAGACTGAACATAGACAGGTCGGCAAAACCCGTCATTCAATGAGCGAGGAGGCCGACGTTGGTTTATGTGGAGGCAGTAAAGAAGGAAGTGGAGAAATTATTAGAGGCCAGAGCCATTCGAGAGGTGAACTACCCTACTTGTTTGTCCAACATTGTGGTTGTGAAAAAAAAGAATGGGAAGTGGAGGGTTTGCGTGGACTTTACTAGCCTGAATAAAGCTTGTCCTAAAGACAGTTTCCCACTCCCCAAGATCGATCAATTAGTGGATGCCACTTCAGGACATGGAAGGATGAGCTTCTTAGATGCTTATAGGGGTACCATCAGATAGCAATGTACCCCCTCTAATGAAAAGAAGACTGCATTTATCACTCCAAAAGGGCTGTATTGCTACAGAGTGATGCCTTTTGGGTTAAAAAATACAGGAGCAACGTACTAGAGGTTGGTGACCAAGATGTTCAGACATCAGATTGGCAAAATAGTGGAAGTATAAATCGACGACATGGTCGTGAAGACCAAGGAACCTGAAGATCATCTTGCTGACTTGAAGGCAATCTTTGACATCCTAAAAACATATCGGCTCCGACTCAATGCTTCAAAATGTGCATTTGGAGTTGGGTCTGGTAAGTTCCTAAGGTACTTGGTTACCAGAAGGGGCATTGAGGCAAGCCTAGATCAAATCAAGGCCATCCTGGATTTGAAAAGCTCAGAGTTAGCAAAACAAGTGCAGATGTTGACAGGAAGGGTCGCAACCCTAAACAGATTCATAAGCAGAAGTTCGGATAAGTGTAAACCCTTTTTCAATCTGTTGAAAAAGGCCACAGACTTCCTATGGACAGAGGAATATGAAGTCGCCTTAGCCGACTTGAAAAGATACCTGACAATAGCTCCAGTTCTCTCAAATCCAGTACCTGGAGAGGAGCTATTCTTATACTTGGCGGTTGCAAAGCATGCAGTGAGTGCAGTGATAATTAGAGAAGAGAAAAGAGAACAAAGGGCAGTATATTATGTGAGTAAAACCCTAGCGGGCGCAGAGACCAGGTATTTACCCTTGGAGAAATTAACATTGGCCTTAATGATGGCCTCCAAGAAGTTGAACCATTATTTCTAAGCCCACAAGATTGTGGTATTGACTGAGCACCCTTTGAAGTCCCTGCTACAGCAAGGAGATCTAACAGGCAGGGTGGCCAGATGGGCAGTGGTATTGGGCTAATACAATTTAGAGTTCAAACCCACAACAACAATCAAAGGCCAGGTTCTAGCTGACTTCGTGGCCAAGTTCACACCTAGTGCCATCCCACATCAGGCTCCAGTGAGCTGCGGCTTAGGATGTCTAGGAGAACAATAAGAGACCCAGCTGGGAATGAAAAACCCCATAGCAGAGCAAAAGAAAGAAGAGAAACTCAAGCCCTGCGATATTTATATCAGCGACTCTTTCCGCCTGTTTGTTGATGGGAGTTCAAACCGTCAAAAAGCGACGACAGGAGTAGTGCTAGTATCGCTAGATGGACAGATGCTAGAACGATCTATTCGACTAGGGTTTAAAGCCTTAAACAATGAAGCAGTATATGAAGCACTGATCGTCGGATTGAAGTTGGCAGCAGCAATAGGAGCCGACGAGGTGGTGGTCTTCTATGATTTCCAGCTTATTATGAACCACCCAACATGCGAGTATGCAGCCCGAGATGAAAGAATGATAGCCTATGTCAAAGAGGTTGTTAGACTATGTGACAACCACCTCCTTAATTAAGCAAATTAATTAAATTAATTATATGCTTATTGTTAATTATGTAATTATGTGCTATGTGAATTATGTGACATATGATATATACTTGCATTGATTGGTATGGTAGTGTTATTGTGAACAGATATGTAAAGGAATGGATTAAACCTTTCTGATTCGCTAATTGTAACGAGTTGGAATTAAATAATAAGATTGGAAATTAGAGCCTAATCCACCTTAGCATAATTTAATATAGTGTAATTAAGATCATTAGATAATGAGATTAAATGAATTTGAATTACTTGACTACAATTTAATTTAATGAAATGAATTATTATTATTATTATTATTATTATTGTTATTATAGAGCACCCTACTCATCTAATGATCAAAGGAAGAGAGTGAGCATTTGGTATTCACCTAGGAGGGCCACACGTAAAGAGAGAGAGAGAGAGAGAGGGAGAGCCTTGAAGAGTGAGTGTTCAACATAGTTTATCAGAAGAAGAAATAGAGAAGCAAGAGAAGAAATAGAGAAATAAGAGAAAGAGGAGAGGAACTAGAACTTGAAGACTAATCCTCCATGAATTGTTCATTTTAGGTAAGCATCCTTCACATATTCCATGAAATTCACGTGCTTACTCAAAATCCTTGAGGTTGAAACTGTAATTAGATGAATTTCAAGATTTATTAAAAGATTTATCCTTATATCTAAAAGTTTTGAACATGCATGACTTAATTTAGAAGATTGGAATGAATTAGCTTCTACATCCTACATGCATGGCATGATTTCCATGAAAATTATTTTCATACATTTAAACTCTTGCATGGTTCTTCATTTGCTGGAAAGTTGCCATGAATAATGAAGCTTGAGGCTCACTTATAAAGTTTTGATCTTGTGATAACCTTCAATAAGTTGTATTTGTTGTTTTACATGGATTTGAGCCTCAAATTAAAACCATGAATTTTGTTTCATACTTGTTATGACTAAATGGATGAATTCTTGATGAGTTTTAAGACTTGAATTATTGAAAGAAGAGGTCGAATTTGCTAAGGAATGCATTGCCCCAGCAGAGCAGTTTTCGGCCAACATTTTTCACCCAGACCGCTCGAGCGGCCTGGGCCCCCGCTCGAGCGGCCAACCTTTATGAACTCAGCTGAGCATTCTGCTGGACCACCGCTCGTGCGGCCAAGGCCACCGCATGAGCGGCCAAGCCCACCGCACGTGCGGCCAATAGGGTAGTCTCGGTTTGCTTTTCGCTCATCTTTTCTACCTTTTGGGCCTCCGTTTACATGGTTTTAAAGTGTATTTCATGTGTTTCGCATCTCATATGTGAACGAATGAAAGTTGAAACTGAATAAGTGAATAATGAATAGAAATTGACTGAATAATAACGAAGCGAATAGAAATAGAAGTGATTGAATCTGGCATTGATGTAACTGAATTGTTGTGCTTGAATCTGTTTGTTTAGGTCGAGCGTTGCGTCTTTAGTACATAATTAGCACGTGTTCTACGAAGCCCACTGTGAGTAACAATGTTGTAAAGCTATGTTCAATTATAATTGTTTTCTTAATGATTGACCGTACTGTTTTCTGAAATGAAATTGTTTACTGAATGAATGTTTGTCCTAATTTGCGAATTGTACTCGTGGCATCCATAGCGACTGACTGTTACTATTACAGAGATCTCTGTCGGTTCCAATGTTAAAACTACTGTTTACTGATATGTTGGCCATTATTTGACTGTTTAGCTATTGAGTGTACCATGTATAACTACTATGTTTTCTATGTGATAGATATGATATGGAAATATGAAATATTGATCAATCAAATGATTTGTTGATACAAATGATTGTTTTAGATACTAAAAGGACATTCATTCTTAACCCCTTTACGCATTTGTTATTCACTGAGCTTTAGTTCACTGTTCATATATATGTATGTAGGTGACCAGGCACCTGAGCGGAGCTAGCAACGTTGACTCGAATTTGTTTTGTTAAGCCAACCTGTTGCGTCTCACTACGAGACTTCGATCCATTGATGTTAAGGCTTTTTGGGTGATCTTTTTTCACCCTTTTTGGGGAGATGTTTAATGTCTAAGTAAATGCTTATGCTTTATTTTTGACTTTGGGGTTTTACTCCTTAACATGTCCTGGATGTTTTGGACTTAAACTTTTTTGTATATGATGAACATAGACTCGAACTTTTATGTGCATTGGTATATATATATATGGAGGTTGTTTGTTCATTTATGTCCTCACAGCTCTTTGGACATCATGACTTAATTTGTACAGGCTTCCGCCGGCCCCTTTTTATTGTTTATCATTATTACTGTTGAACATGCCTTTGGTAATCACGGATTACTGGCCAGCTACGTTGCCAAACCCTTAGGGGCGGGTTTGGGTCGTGACAGACTACTAGCCTTGTTTCAGAACTGCTAACTACAGCAGATTAGCCGAGATGACAATAGCCATGCCGATGCCGATGCCGATGCCGATGCCGATGCCTTAGCTAACCTGGCTAGTACAATGAAATTAGGGGAGGCAAGAACAATAATGGTTGATTATTTGTCAGGCCCAAGTGTGGAACCACTGATCACAGAGTACGAAGCAATGTATGTAGAGAGGGGACCAAGTTGGATGGATGCAAAAGCAGTTTTTCTTAGAGATGAGAAGCTACCAGATGATCGCAAAGAAGCACACAAGACCAGACTGAAGTCGGCTAGGTTTTGTTTGATAGCAGAAGGACATCTCTACAGAAGGCCTTTTACTGGTCCCCTTTTGAGATGTGTGCATCCCTCCCAAGTTGAAGACTTCTTGTATGAAATACATGAAGGAATATGCGGAAGCCATGTTGGGGGTAGATCACTCACTCGTAGGGCCATTCCTCAAGGGTACTGGTGGCCCTACATGCAGAAGGATGCTGAAGCCTATGTTAGAAGGTGTGAGAAGTGTTAGAGGTTCGTGCCTTTGATACATTAACCAGCAGCAGATTTGAACCCAGTGTCCAGTCCTTGGCCATTTGCCCAGTGGGGCATGGATCTTGTTGGACAACTACCCCAAGCAACTGGACAAAGGAAGTTCCTACTGGTAGCAATTGACTATTTCACAAAGTGGGTAGAAGCTGAACCCCTTGCAAAGATTTGGGACGTTGATGTGAAGAACTTTATATAGAAGAATATCATCACCAGGTTTGGGATCCTAAGGGCAATAATAGCAGACAATGGTACACAATTTGACAGTAAGCTAATTAAAAGCTTCTGTGCAAAGTACAAAATCAAGAACTATTACTCCACTCTAAGTTTCCCTCAGAGTAATGGTCAGATAGAAGCATCCAACAAAACTGTCTTAGATAGGATCAAGAAAAGGCTGGAAGCGGCAAAAGGAAAATGGGTGGAAGAGTTGCCCAATGTACTCTGGGCATATCGAACTACGCCGAGAAGATCAACTGGGGAATCTCCATTTGCCATGGCTTATGGCACAGAAGCAGTCATCCCACTGGAAGTTGGCATTCCAAGGATCAGAACTTAAGGAGTAGAGAATGGGAGTAACGAGGTATTCCTGGCTCGAGATCTAGACCTACTTGAGGAAAAAAGGGAGAGAGCAACAATTCGACTGGGGGCATACTAGCAACAACTGGCTAGGGCTTATAATAAGAAGGTTAACCTCAGAGAGTTCAAAGTTGAAGACCTGGTGCTAAGGAAAGTTGTCGACAACAAGAAGAATTCCAGGGAGGGCAAGTTGGCCCCAAACTGGGAGGGCCTTATACAATCATCTCGGTCGCCGGCAATGGGGCATATCGGCTTGAGGACAGTAAAGGTAAAGAGTTGCCAAGACCCTGGAACACTTGCAACTTAAAGTTTTTTTATCATTAGACCTTTTTGTTTTTCGAAATATATGTCATAATTTTCTTAGCCGATGTAGTAATAAAATTTTTAGCCTGATTTTTTAAGAATGTGAAATTTGTGTGATAGGACTGACTAGTCCTTTGACGATGTTTCTGATTGAAACATGACGAATAACTTAGACTTATTATATGGCAGAATTGAATTATACTTGCATATAATAGAGTTGAACTAAGTTGGCAATGTTTCTAATTGAAACATGACGAATAACTTAGACTTATTATATGACAGAGTTGAATTATACTTGCATATAATAGAGTTGAACTAAGTTGGCGATGTTTCTGATTGAAACATGACGAGTAACTTAGACTTATTATATGGCAGAGTTGAATTATACTTGCATATAATAGAGTTGAACTAAGTTGAATTGAAACTAGACTTGCCGTGTCGGTAGGATTAAAACTTGGAATGGAACTAAGTGCATTAACACAGAAACTAAGGTTAAGAACCTCGGCTAGTCTTTGTTTGAACCCGACTTCGGTGAAAGACTATATGTGTATAATTTGAACATAAGTAAAACTTAGGTTCACATTAGGAGGTAGAGAGCTGGAGAATGATGAATGAACTTTAAAGTGCTTTGTCTTGTTGAAATTTTTTGGAAACATTTACATGTTAAGAATTGGCTTAACACTTGTTGAAATTTCAGAAAAATTTACAAGTTGAAGTTTAGCCGAGGTAAAATTGAAAGAAGTACCCGACATACGTACTCGCCAATATGACTGAGTTGCCAAACTTGGGAAGGATAGAAGACAAAAGTCTTGATAGAAGATAGTAAGCAAGAGTGAAGTGGCAAGTTTAAAGAAACAACACTTGTAAAAATATTTCACAATATTTTTAACTGTCAAACCAAGGCCGAGATAAACAATCAGAAGATATATATGAGGTACTTACGCCAAGGAGATTATACAGTTAAAGGTATACTTTGAAGACATGCAAAATTATTCTAAGTATGAAAGTGGTAAATATACATAAGAGCAAAGAGGGCAGTTCAAACACTTAGAAGAAAAGAGGAAACTTGTATTCACAAAAAGATTACTTGTTCAGTTACAAAAGCGGCACATCGGCCAAATAAGAAGCAAAACATTGTTCATACAAAGAAGAAACAAAACAAAGGCAATTAAGTGTTAGGATTGGTTTGGGATTGCTCAACTTCGGCAGATGGAGTCTTGTCGGCCTCAGTTGGCAGGAGTACATTTTTCTCTGCCACTATTTCGGTATCTATCTCGAGTAAAGTCTGGTCCAAGCTCCGTTCGGTGCACTGGACCTCGGCCTCAGATGTGGTTGGTTTGAGAGAGACGCCCTTGGAAGCCAAGTCATCCTCCTCATCTTGAGTCAAGTCTATTTGCTCATTGAGGGTGGGAGCTTTGGCATTAGTGGCAGCCTCCTCCTCCACTTCATCGGCTTCATCATCCTCGGTATCATCTTCGAGCTCTAAAGGGAAAGGCACCTGAAGCTAGTTAATGTCTCGAAGGTCGGAGTCCATGGGAACAACCAACTTATTGAGTGCCACCGTCCAACCAAGGTAGTAACCTTGGTTGCAAGCCAAGTTGACTTGCTGTTTGTATTGATCACGGACTGTAGCCTGCCCCTCTTCAAATGCTTTTTCGTCAGCCGCCTTTACCTCGGCCTCCTTAAAGGCAAGGGCCTCTTGAAGTTTGGCCTCTGTGTCAGCTGCCTTGGCATTGGCTGCTTTAAGGTCGGCTCTTGCGGCCTCGCTTCGTCACTGGTGGTTTTGGCTTTTTCTTCGGCCAAACTCTGAGTAGCTTGGGCATCCTTAGCCTGGTCCATTAAAGCTCGATTGCTGGCCTCGGCTTTATTGAGTGAGGATAGGAGTCTGGCTGCTTCTTTGGTCTTTCTTGCCAACTCCCTCCTCATCATCTCGGTTTTGACAGCATATGAGTGGGTATGCTGAATAGCCTGCAAGAAGTAAAACAAGATTAGTGAGATTTTACTAAGTATAGAAAGAACTGTAAAGGAATAAGTATAAGAGGGTTACCAAAACCGAGTGCTGCATCATGAGAGCAAAGTTCTCACACTCATGCAACTCAGCCATGCGGTTCATGTCTTCTGGCAAAAGAACAGCCGTTGACAGGGCTGCGCCGACTTCAAGATTTGTCATGGTATCACCGGCAATAAGGGGGTCTGTCGTCGACCATAACCTCAAGCGCCCAGGTCATGGTGCGGGAATAGCTGCTGCCTTATGGGTGGTCGGATCTTGATTTTTTGGCTGGTGGGGCATCGGATGATGGGACCTCAACTGGCCAATTTATCAGCAGAAGGGGCACTCTTTTTAGCCTCGGCAAGTTTGGAAATAGTCACAGTGTCCTCAAAATCGATCTGAGTCACTGTGGTTTTTGTTTTGGCCTTCTTCATCCTTTTTGGCTTTGGATTTGGTTGGGATGGGGAGGACGAGGATTGCACCGTCACAACCCCGGGGATATTAGCGAGTAAGTCTTCAACAACTGTCGGTTTGCACCCCATCTCTTCAGCAATGGCGGCTACAGTTACTTTGGTGCCAAGGCGGATAGTTGGAAGTGCAGTAGGTGGGTTTTCTAGGTCGTAGGCCGATGACTCAGAAAGTCGGCGTTTGCGATTGCGGGTTCTGCCGACAGGGGCAAAAATTAGAACTCGGCGTCGGCGTTGGGTAGGAGGAATAAGTTGTGGAGCAGATTTTGATGGTTGATCAGCTAGGTTAGAAGTAGAGGCCTGATCTGGCCTTGGAGATGAAGTTGTTGGCAGAGTTGTGGCAGATGGTGGAGTCTTGTTTCGGCGAGGTATGATGGGCAAGGCCGACTTATAGGTTGGTATGTAGTTCAGTAATAGAGGCGCCTTGCGCTTCTGTAGAGGGAGATCTAATAACCTCTTCAGATCTCGACTAGGAACAAAGGATTGCCAAAATCCCTTTGCTGGTTGGGGGAGAGCTATAAAAAAAAAGTAAGAAGGCAAAAGTATTTAGACATGGATATATCAATTTGACAAAGTTCTAAAACAGAAATGTGATTAGAAGAATGACTCAGTCCTTACCATCACCCTCTTTAAACACTGTTCGGCTCAAGGGATAGAGGTGGAGGTCGTCATCATGTGAGAACTCCCAGTTGTCCGAGACGATGAAGTAATCATCTCCAGCACCCTTGTTGGAGTCTCGGAGGTCGGCAATAAGTTTGAAGGCGGTGGATCTGGGCTTTAGGTAGTATATATACCCTTTTTCGGACTTGAGACCACACATGGTATAGCAAAATTAAATGTTAACTAAAGTGATTCTAGCTTTTTCTCGGAGTGTTAGTTCAATTATGCCATTGATAACCCAGTATGAGTTGATGGCTAACTGCATGGGGTTGAGCTTATAATAGTGAAGGACCTCCCTAAAAAGAATGTTTAGAGGGGAACCTAAGTCCACACTCTATGAATGCAACTACGGGGAAAGGCATAGAGTCCCCCATCAGGCATGATAGAGTCCTCATCCCCAGCCAACCTAAGATGGACATCGGCTGGGATGGAGAACTCTCTTCTAAAGTACTCAAGTTTCTCTGGGGTATCTACCCATGACGTCGGCTAAAGGAGGAAGGTGCAAGATTTCAGCGGAGAGTGGTCGATATGGGTTTAAAGGACCTCGGCTAAAACCCTAAACAGGAATTGGGGCAAAGGCTTTTCAAGATCTGAGGGAGTTTGTTTCAATTTTCCTAAGTATATGATTTCTCTATCAAAAACCAAACCTAAGTCTATATGGAAATAGAGAATCAATGGCAAGAATATGGAAACAAGCAAGAAAAATAGAAAAGAGCAATGATTCAGACTCAAGAAAACAAGCAAGAATTCAAGATCACTGTGTAAACATGTGCAGATGTGTAAAATACTAACGAACAGTGGCAAAATTGCTAAAACATCATATAAACAGTTCGTGTGTGCATATATAGACCCAGAGACAGATTGCACAACATAGAATCGCAAGCAAGCATGTTTTACACCCAAAGTGATTCAATAGCAAAAAATGGACAAATGATGAAGGGGAAAACGTATTCAAAATCACGGAAGATTGAAACTGAAAAATGAAAAAGAACAAAGAACTCACTAGTTGGGTCTGAGCTTAAGGTTCGCTGGAGTCAGACGATGGAAATAAGTGGAGCAGAACGGAGAAAGCTTCGTTGGAGGAGATGAATGGAGTACAGTTGCAGAGAGCTCGAACAGTTGCAGAGAGCTCGATGAAATTAGCAATAGAGGTAAAGGATTTGTTTAGAGAGAGAGAAACTTGAACGCAGAGGGAAAACGAAGAATGTAAAAGTGAAAAGACGGAGAGAGAATGTGATGTTTTGTTAAAACACGAAAAGGCGGAAAAACTTAAATGATATGCCTTGGACGATGTGTCTGTCAAGAGGCGTACGTAGAAGCGATGCGACTTGATGGCGCGTGTCAGGTACGAGTCAATAAGAAAGGGACGCGTGGATGAAACGGTTGAGAAAACCGTACATAACAACTTATGCGCAATTAGAACTTTTGGATTTCTTGATTTAATGAAGTAAAAGCCTCGCGCTAGAGGAGCGATCTCGGTTAAGGAACTCGAAGAACTTGGTTCTTGATCATTGATAAAGTAGACTGAAGAGTCTTGGTCATATATAGCCGACGAGTGATGATCTCGATTGTAAAGGATTTAGTAAGTCTTAGCTGACGTGTTATGTGAGCATACGATATAGGTTCCATGACCTCAAGTTGCCGAGGTAATAGAACCCAGAGGGCAGTTATGAGGACATATTTTGTAAATGACAACACATAGCCAAGGTGACACCGAAGTGTCAGCCGAGGTGCCACGTGTCTTGGTGGTGTCGAGGTAATCTCGGCTAGGTCGAGGTTGTCTGTGGAGATATCGAAATTCGAGATGAACGGATAAGGGACAGGAGTCCTAGAATGGAGGAGGACTTCAGTCTGGATAAAGATAAAGCTCTTAGGAAGTTTATCTCTATCTGGCTGGGAGTCTTAGATAAGCATTAAGCCAAAGTCCATTGAGGCTAGGCTTCTACAGGGATTAGGTTAGTGCTGGCTATAAAAGTAAGGCACCCTCGTGGGTCAAAGGTACGCTTTTTGTATTCTAGCTTGTGAATTAAGCACCATTTGCAATCTTTGAGAGATAACTGAGTACTGACTTGATCATCAGAGTGCCCCCAGGTGGATGAACCACCGCCACAGTCTTATCTTTCTGTGACAGGTTGTTTGGGCGTAATCTATTATGCCTGTGCTTTTCTACTAAGTTCCTGTTTGGCAGTGCCGTCAAAAATCAGCACCCACAGTGTTGAGGTAGTGTTGGTGGAAGAGAGAGAGACAAGGCAGATTCCATGCAAAAGCTATCATCGTGGAACTGGAGCAAGATGGGGAGTTTGTGGATGGCGGGGTGAGATGATGATAATGTCTTAGGAGGAGACGCCCGTGGTTGGGTCATCCGGTGATGGTTACACCGCACATTGAATCTAAGAGTCTCTTGATGACGCCATCTTTGAAGACTCATGAGGGGTGAAAGTAGCTCAATGGCCACCTCCTTGGTGCCAGAAGCCATGAAACTGTTCTCAATACAAGGACATGTTGGGGCTAGAGAGAAGTGTTGGTAAGTGTCAGCGTGTGAATAGTTTTTATGGTTGCAAAGATGCTTTTGTCCTTCAACATCTCAAATTGCCCCATGTTAATGTCAATCATTTTTCCCATCTCTCAATAAACATTCTGGTTTACACATTTCACTTTTGCACTTTCTGTGTTAAATGAGAAAGCTGAGGACACAATATCAAGCTCGATGATGAACACTTTAATAGTCTGTGGATATCAGATATCATAAAAAAGTGTATCTATATAACAAAATAGCTCAATTTTTTTTTTTATCCTGATGGGGCTTTTGTCAAATATGGATCATTAGATTGATATCAACGCTGAAAATTCAATCCAAAATGTAATCAACTTACATTTTCAACACCCCTCTCTCTCTCTCTCTCTCTCTCTCTCTCCATCGGAGCCTATTCCCGTGCTTCCCTGTCGGAGCCCAACCCTTGCCAGCGACCGAACCCCAAACCCCCTATTACTTTCTTTCTCCCTCCCTCTCTCCGCTATTCCAATAGTCATCAACAATGGCAGCCCCAAACCCCTTTCAATATTGATGAAGACCGAATAGAGCCACTGCAAAAGAGATCAGAGAGATGGGAGATTCAGAGATGGGAGTCGAAATAAAACAGAGAGATTATGCATTTGTGAGTCAAAATATATATGCATTTGTGTGTATCATAAATATAATTTTATATATGATTATGGATGTATATATATGTATATATATGATTCCAATATATATGTATATATATATGATTCCAACATGTACAAATAACAGAAAATTCATCATACCGATTGAGAAGCCATATCTAAGAAAGCTGTTACTAGAGGCATAAGGCAAAACCTGTGCCAATTAAGAGAAAATTAACCATAATTAATTCAAAGATTTTAACTTTAATATTTCAATTAGAAACTTGAGAAAATGTGAGAAAATCATTGGAATGAAGACTAAAGTGGGTCTTTCTGAGTAGAGAATTCTAATTTTACATAACGAATCGATTAAAATGTAAGGTTCAGCTTTCTTGGCAAGCAAACAGAGGGTGTTTTTTTTTTTTTAAAAATGGAAAATTGGAAGAAGAAAAGAAACATACATTCCTCTGCCTAGGGCTAGGGCTTCCTCAGATGGGTCTTTCCATTCATTGAAACTGCACAAAACAAAATTCACAAATAATATATGTATGTATGTGATTCACAGCTCTGTTCCTAATAGTTTTTTAAATTTTCAAGCAAGTATACAAGTCTATATATATATAGAGAGAGAGAGAAAGAGTATTTGGATATATATGCATTTTGATCCCAATATATATATATAGGCATGGGTGTTTTTGATCCCATATAAATTACAACGAAGACTGAAGTGGGCAAAATATATATAATTTCCATGGATGTACAGGGATAGATCCCAACATTTTGATCCCAAACTTGAGAAAATATTTCAAAGGTGTTTTTGAATTGGGGATGGGACTGATATCTATACATTAATCTAGGCTTTGATTTTTCAAATGAGCAAACCCATCTTAAACAATGTTTCAAAAATCTTTACTCTAATTTTTTGAAATCTGTTGTTTCAATAATTTTTAATTTCCAGTGGAGGATATCAGGGATTTTTGTCCCATTAGCTTGTTGGGGAGTGTATACAAGCTTTTGGCGAAAGTTTTGGCTAATAGATTACGACGTGTCCTGGAGGGGCTGGTGTTCTAGTCCCAGAATGCTTTGTGGGAGGGCATCAGATTTTGGATGCTGTGCTGGTAGCAAATGAGTGTGTTGACTCGTGAATTCGACAGGGGGAAACAGTTAGACATTGAGATGGCATATGATAATGTGGATTGGCGATTTTTTATGTATATGTTGGAGCGAATGGGGTTTGGGGATTGTTGGCAACAATGGATTCAGTTTTGTATCTCGACGGTTTGGATGTCTATCCTACTGAACAGGACGCCGGCAGGTTTTTTCTCAACTCATAGAGGTTTGCAGTAGGGAGATCCTTTGTCTCTGTTATTGTTTATTTTGATTATGTAGACTTTGGGGCGACTGTTATCTAATGCAGTTTACAGGGGTTTGTTGACGGGCTTCGAGGTGAGCAGGGATCGGAATACTAGCTTAGTGGTGTCTCATTTGTTTTATGCAGATGATGCTCTTTTTTTTTTTTTTGAGGAGAGATGAAGGGTCAGGTTGGTTATTTGCGGTGTGTTTTTCTCTATTTTGAGGCAGTTTTGGGGCTTCGAGTGAACCTGGGGATGTCAGAGATGATTCCGGTAGGTCACGTGGCAAGTATTTCCACATTGGCTACTATTTTGGGGTGCAAGATGATGGCTTTGCCTATAACTTATTTGGGGTTACCTTTGGGTGCTTCGTTTAAGGCAACTAAGGTGTGGGATAGGGTAGTGGATAGGGTGTAGCGTCGTTTGGCAGGGTGGAAGCGATAATATTTATCGAAATAGGGGCGTGTCACACTAATAAAAAGTGTCCTCTCCAGCATTCCTACTTATTTCATGTCAGTTCATGTCATTCCTGTGTCTGTTGCCCGGAGGTTAGAGAAGTTACAGAGAGATTTTTTATGGGGTGGAGGGTCTGAATCTTTTCATTATCATTTAGTAGCATGGGATCAGATTTGTTCTTCTGAGGTGATTGGGGGGGGTTGGGGTTTCGGAGTTTGGTTTCTTTTAATTTGGCTCTTCTAGGGAAGTGGTTGTGGCGGTTTGGAGTAGAGAGGAAGAGGTTGTGGAGAAAGGTGGTAGGGGCTAAATATGGGTTGGGTTGGGGGGAATGGCATACGGATGAGGTTAGATGGTCGCATGGGCGAAGTTTGTGGAAAGGAATTTGGTTGGGCCGGGAGGAGTTTTTGAAGAGTGTGAGTTTTAAGGTAGGGGTGGGGAACCGGGTTTGGTTTTGGAGGAATAGGTGGTGTGGAGAGATGTCACGACCCAAACCCGCCCCTATGGGTTTAGCACCGTAACCGGCCAGTAATCCGATGATTACCGAAGGCCTGCTTAACATTACAACAGTAATACAGAGTTCAGGGGCTGGCGGAAGCCAAAATAGAAATAAAAGATGTCCAATGAGCTGTGACAGTCTGTATGCAAAAAGACTTTTTTAAACATATTCACAGTCAGAAGCAAAACAGTATGTACATACATCATATACAGATATTCGGTTAGGGACCGAATCCCTACCATAACAGTACAGTTTAGGTACAGTCTATACAGTATTACAAAAACAGATACAAAAGGGGGAAATCTAAAACACCCTAGGCAGCCTTAGCTTGGCAGTACATGGAACCTCGTAGTGAGGCACAGTGGTTGGCTTGACAAAAAGGGAGTTTAACCCAACGCTCCTAGCTCCGATCCGGTGCCTGGACACCTACATATATATATAAATAGTGAGCTAAAGCCCAGTGAATAATATATGTGTAAAAAGGTTAAGAATGAATGTCCTTTTAGTATTGAAAATAGTCATTTATCAGTATATCAGTAATTCAGTTTGTGGCTCATATTTCATGCCATAACAGTCACTCAGAAGCTATAATAGTCATATGTGGTACATCCAATAGCAAAACAGTACAGTAGGTCTTAACAGACCGAACAGTCAGTTGATGGCCATCATATCAGTAAACAGTAGTGGTTCCAAACATGGGAACCGACAGAAATCTCTGTGACAGTAGCAGTACAGTACAGTAACAGTAAATTGCTATGGATGCCGCGAATACAGTTCACAAATAGGACAAACATTCATTCAGTAAGAATTATCATTTTAGAAAGTAGTACAGTTGTTTATTCAGAAATATTCATGATTGAACATATCTTTACAACATTGTTACTCACAGAGCACTGGGCTATAAGTAGCTAGAGCGTCCTCAGATGCCAACCCTACACAGTTACAGAACGAACACACACTAAGCTACACAGTTGGGAAAATAATAACTTAATCCCTAATTTGCCTCGGTGTGGTTCTACATCAATATCCTCCTTAAGATGCCTTAAACATGCCCTAGGAATGCCTAGGATGGAAAGAGGATGTAGAGATGCACTTTTAAACACTTTACAAAATTTTGCTGAAATAGGGGTCCCGTTCGAGCGTGGGTTTCTCCGCTCGAGCGGACATGCAGACAAACGGGCTCCGCTTGAGCGTGTGTTACTCCGCTCGAGCGGACTGTAAACTATAGTAAAAGTATTGGATGCACGAAATTCACGCTCGATGGGCGCTCGATACCCGCTTGAGCGTGAGACACAAGTCCTCGCTCGAGCGTGCATTCCTCCGCTCGAGCAGACTGTAAACACATGCAAAGTACTGGATATACGCATTTCCCGCTTGAGCGTCACTTTCCCCGCTCAAGCGTACTACATGAACTCAGTGTTTACGTTCGAGCGTGGAGTCCCCTGCTAGAGCGTGAGTCCAAAATCTGGAATTTCCAGATTTGAACCTCAAGCTCAAAACTCAACTTTAAAGCATAAATTTCGATCCTCTTGGGCTAATTTTTTGGAAAACACTTCAAAACCCATAATATTACATGTTTCAAAGATCAATTTGAGAAATCAAAGCCCAAAGGTTTGTTCAATTAAATACAATTTTCAAATAAACTTCAAGAATACAAAGTGTATGAAACATGCATGTGTTCAACCAAATTCAAAGCTTCAAATACATGACCAAATGAGTCAATCCTTCCAAAAACATGGTGAATTCATGGATTATGACAATAATATGAACATGCATGCAATAATTTTCATGAAAACAACTCTAAACTTCAAGATATACACATGCATGCATGATTTAAACTTCAATTCAACCCTTTAAACCAATTCTAGCCTTTAGACTTCAATATCACCCTAGATCGTGCAAGACACAACTTAAACTCATAATCAAGAAGATGAATTCTTACCTTAGGTCTTGAATGTTAAGGTGTAGGAGCCTAATTATGCAATCCTCTCCTCAATTCTTCAAATTTCCTAGCCAAAACTTGTTGAAATCACACTAACTCCTATCTCTCTCTCTCTAGTCTGTTTGTCTCTCAAAATGGCTAAAGAAAATGTTGTGTCAAAAGTGTATCAAGTGAAGAGGGGTTAGCCTAGATTACTCCACTAGGTGCCAAAAGGGTAAATAAGTCTAACTTATGTGATTTAACACTATTTAATCCAATTTAATCATATCAAATTGAATTTCAACTAAATTTACCATAAATTCACATAAATGCTAATTAACATAAATCACTAATCAATTTCAGATTCGGCTGCCGATAGGGCCTTCAATTTGCAGTTTAAACATAATACATGAACAGATACTTTGATGACAAACAGATAGAAATGCATTAAACTAATATACTCAATCAATCAGTTCAGGATTTCAGTCAATCAGTCAATTAACATGCTTAATGATTAGCACTAATCAGTGGTGAGGGTTGTCACAAGAGATCCCATTGGAGGTGATGTTTCTGTTGATTTTTTGTATTGTGATTGACCGGGAGGCGACAGTGGACTCTTATGCACGGGTGTTGTCACGACCCAACCCGGTACCCAAAGGTTTGGCGTTGCAACAACATAAAATAAAACAATACAATACAATATTTTTTTGTAATGGTAGCGCAACGGATAAATTAAATAAATTAAAATAAAATAATTGGGTACCGAAAGTTTATTAAAAAAAGAGCAAACATAGTCATTTGAACTTTATTGTATTACAAGAGTCTGATAAAAAAAAAGATTAAAAAAAAAAAGAAATAAAAAAAAAAAACACAGCGATTCATTCCCCATCATGATCCGCTAAACCTCGTCACCTGAAAGGGGTAACAACTATAAGCACATACCAGAGTGAGAAATATTATACTGTGAGTATAGGGGCACAAAATAGCCATGGATATTTATTTAAGCTAAAACATTAACATAATTTGAGTTGAATACACAAATTAATTAAGTGGCAGAAACTGAAATAAATAACTATAACCATGGTACAAAACAGAACATAACAGGGGTCATTAGAGTGACAATCAGAACATGGGTCAATGGATCCATGACAAACAGGGGACCACAAAGTGGTCAAACAGGGGCCAATGGTTATTTAAGTCCCCCAAGGCATGAGACTCCCGTGGTGGTACTTACAGAAAATAATTGTTTACAAGATCATTGTCAAATAATTTCTAAAATCTAAACAAACATATCCATGGGTTTTAATTTAAGCAAATGGAGTTCAGAAAATAATCCACGTAATTGAAACATTAACCTAACCATAAAACATAAATTATATAAAATAAATTGTGGTAACTCAAAACATTTATAAAATATATTATGGTAATTCAAGACATGTAGAAAACATATTATGGTAACTCAAGACATGTAAAAAGCATATTATAATAACACAAGATATAATAAAACTCATACTAATATTAACCCTTAGCTTTCACGTTTCTATTCGTGCCTTCCAACCTCGAGTGCCTCCTCTTGCTTCTACTATCTTATACGTCTTTCCATTTCTTCTTCTTCTTCTTACCGAAACTGAGGCTAATGAAGGCCTATTTATAGTTGAATTGCATGGGGTGTGAGCATGCATGGAAATGACACGTGGTCAGCTATGTGTCTCTTGCCCACCGATTTCCTTTCCCCGGATTTACCCCCCTGGTTTTACCAAGGGTCTAGCTAATTCATATATTGATGAATTTATTTATTATGTTATTTCAATTTTAAAAGTCATAATTCTTAAAATTACTTATAATTATACTTTAGGTTCATGTCTAAAAACCTCACTACCAAACTATAAAACATCACTTACCACTTTCTAAAATATTTAACGTGTGGTGTCTCACAATTTATTTCCTTAACAATTTAATCGATAAATTCCCACTTTCCTAAATTATGCATTTATTTATTTATTTATTTATTATTATTATTATCATTATATATATATATATATTTTGAGTTCTATTTATTGCAATATTAAATTTAAAACATTCGGGTGTCACATTTCTCCTCTCCTTAAAAGAAGTTTGTCCCCAAACTTGACGTACCTTGGTTTTCGAAGAGGTGTGGGTATTTGGCTCGCATTTGGCTTTCAGTTTCCTACGTTGCTTCTTCGACACGATGGTTTCTCCATAAAACTTTTACAAGAGGTATAGTCTTATTTTGAAGGACCTGATTGCGGCGATCGAGAATCTGTACAGGTTGTTCTTCATAAGAGAGGTCTTCTTGCATTTCCAAGTTCTCATAATCGATAACATGCTCTGGATCTTGAAGATATCGACAAAGCATTGAAATGTGAAACACATTATGGACATTGGACAGTTCGGGTGGAAGCGCAAGGCGATATGCCACAAGACCAATCCTTTGGAGTATCTCGAATGGGCTGATGTAACGAGGGTTTAACTTTCTTCGCTTTCCAAATCGGATAACCCCTCTTGTTGGTGAGATCTTTAGGAACACATGATCGCCTATTTGAAATTCCAAATCTCGTCTCTGTGTATCTGCATAGCTTTTCTGGCGGCTCTGAGCAGTGGCAAATTCATTGTTGGATGAGTTGAATTTTATCGCTTGTTATTTGCACGATCTCGGGGCCTAATAATTTTCTATCTCCGACTTCCGTCCAACACAGAGGTGATCGACATCTTCTTTCGTACAGTGCCTTGTATGGTGCCATTCCAATGCTTGCATGGTAGCTATTATTATAGGCGAACTCCACCAAAGGTAGATGATCATCCCAGTTACCCTTGAGGTCTAGCACACACAAGTGTAACATATTTTCCACAGTCTGGATCGTCCTTTCAGATTGCCCATCAATTTGTGGGTGATAAGCCGTGCTAAACTTCAGAGTAGTTTCCAAAGCTTCTTGTAATTTGTTCTAGAAATGAGACACGAAGCGGGGGTCTCTATTGGATACGATTGAAACTGGAGTGCCGTGCAAACGAATGATTTCCTTAATGTATAGAGTGGCAAACTTAGTAAGGGAGTACATGATTTTGATTGGTAGAAAAATGCGTCGACTTCGTCAATTGATCTATGATAACCCATATTGCATCATTCTTCAAGACTGATTGCGGTAGCCCAACCACGAAGTCCATAGTAATGTGCTCTTATTTCTATTTGGGAATAGGGAGTGGTTGCAACATTCCTGTAGGTCTTTGATGTTCTGCTTTAACCTGTTGACAACGCAGGCATTTGGAGACATGGCTTGCTATGTTTTTCTTCATTCCTGTCCACCAGAAGTGTTCCTTCAGATCGTGATACATCTTCGTATTGCCAGGGTGGATTGCAAACCTCGAGCTATGAGCCTCTATCAGTATCCTTTTTTTGAGTTCTAGAAGGTCGGGTACGCAAATTCGATTCTGAAATTTTAGCATCCCATTGCTTATCGTGAAGTCAAGATTGGGCGTGCTTCCTTGTTCTTCGTACTTTTTCTCAAAAGTTTATCTTCACATTGGCGGATTCTAATTTCTTCAATCAACTCGGGTTCCACGATTATGTTGGCGAGCAGTCCATTAATCTTGCGGGGAACGAGGGTACATGCCAAACTTTTGGTCGTTTTTCGACTTAATGCGTCTGCTACTACGTTAGCTTTGCCTGGATGGTGATAGATTTCTACATCGTAGTCCTTCATAAATTACAGCCATCGTCGTTGCCTCATATTCAATTCCTTCTGTGTAAACAAATATTTGAGACTCTTGTGATCAGTGTAAATCTCACAGGTTGCACCATAGAGATAATGACGCTAGATTTTGAGGGCGAAGATCACCGTAGCCAATTCTAGATCATGAGTTGGGTAGTTCTTTTCGTGAGTTTTCAGTTGGCGGGAGGCATAAGCAATGACCTTCCCATTTTGCATAAGAACGCAACCCAAACCATTGTATGAGGCATCTTTATCAATTATGAACCCTTCTGTTTCCATAGGGAGTGCTAGTATAGGAGCCGTCACGAGTCTATTCTTCAATTCTTGGAAGCAACGTTCCTGCTTGTCGGTCCACTTAAAAGGTGTGTTCTTCTGAGTTAGCTGGGTAAGAGGTGAAGCTATCTTCGAGAAATCTTGCACGAAGCGCTGGTAATAGCCGACTAGGCCCAAGAAGCTTCGAATCTCAGACACGTTAGTAGGTCGTGGCCAATCCACGATTGCTACAACCTTTTGGGGATCAACTGAGATGCCATCTTTGTTAATGATGTGACCGAGAAAGTGTACACTAGTGATCCATAATTCGCATTTCTTTAACTTGACATAAAGTTTGTGATCACATAATGTTTGTAGAACTCTTCGCAAGTGGTGCTCATCATCTTCTGGCGATTTGGAGTATATAAGAATATCGTTAATGAAGACAATGACGAACTCGTCAAGATATGGTTTGAACACTCGATTCATGAGGCCCATGAAGGCCGCTGGAGCATTTGTGATGTCGAATGGCATGACAAGAAACTCGTAATGCTCGTAACGAGTTCTGAAGGCAGCCTTTTTCGATGCTTTCCGTTTTGACTTTTAGTTGATGGTAGCCAGAACGCAAGTCAATTTTTAAGAATACTTGAGCGCCTTGCAGTTGATCGAACAAGTCATCAATTCGTGGCAGGGGATACCGATTTTTGATGGTGACTTTATTTAGCTCTCGATAGTCGATGCATAACCTTATCGTGCCATCCTTTTTCTTCACGAATAGTACTAGAGCTCCCCATGGTGAGGTACTTGGTCGGATGAAGCCTTTGTCCAGTAGTTCTTGGAGTTGGGTTTTTAGTTCTTTCAGTTCTGTCATGGACATGCGGTAAGGGGTCTTTGAGATTGGTTGTGTCTAGGTTGGGTTTCAATAGTGAATTCAATTTCTCGGTCAACTGGGGTACTAGGCAAGTCTTCAGAAAATACATCCGGAAATTCTGGAACCACAGGGATTGCATCAAGTGTGGGGGTTTCTTGTTAAGTGTCGATCACATAACAGATACAACTATACTAACCCTTTCTTAGTAGCCGTTGGGCTGTCATGAAGGATATAATACTTAGAGGGGGTGAGGTTCCAGTTCCTTTAAAGACAAGCTCAAGACGGTGTGGTGACCGGAGGAAGACCTTTTTGGCTTTACAATCAATAGAGGCATGGTTGGCAGCTAACCAATCAATTCCTAAGATCACATCAAAGGTACTAATGCAGAGGGGAATTAAGTCTACGTGTAAGGTTTCACCTTTTAAGGATACAGTACAAGATTTGTACACATTAGTACTACGGGCGGAGTTTCCAGAAGGAAAAGACACAGATAGTACGTATCCTAAGGGTTCAGGTGTTTATGCCAATTTGGTAGCAAAATGTGGTGTAACAAAAGAATGAGTTGAACCAGAATCAAAGAGAACATGGGCTAAGTGACCACAAACAGAAAGTGTACCTGACACAACATTCTCAGTGACTTCTGGGTTTCCAGGCACCAGGACAAAAGCTCTTTCTTGACATTTCTGGTCCTTCCTCACTCCTCCGGGTACTGCGGGTTTTTGGACTAGTGCAGAGGGGCTAGCTGTAAGACTGGTAAGCTTTGGACAATTTCTCAGCAAGTGGCCAACTTGGCCACATCTAAAGCATGCTCTCGTATCTCGGCTGCATTGTCCCCAATGAGTCCTTCCACAGGTAGTGCAAGCTGGAATGACGCTACCTCTGGGATTTGTAGGACTTTGATTGCTTGAATTGGTTGAACTAGTTGTGCCCATATTTACTCTCTTGGGAGGCATGACTCCGGGTCTTCTGTTATCTCCTTCCCAAAATCGTTTCCTCTGGCTTGGTTCCCAGGAGCGCAAGGCTTTAATCCCTTTTTTCGCAATGTATGCTCGATCTACCACTGTCGCATAGGTTGGTAGTTTCAAAACCTCCAGCCTGTCCTTGATTTCAGGATCCAATCCTGCTTCAAATTTTCTGGCTTTTCGAGCTTCGGTGGGGATGACGTATGTCGCGAATCAGGCCAGTTGTGTGAACTTGCTTTCATATTCGGCCACCGTCATGCTTCCCTGCCTTAGATGTATGAATTCTGATGCCTTTTGTTCTTGTAATGAATCTAGAAAGTATTTTTCATAGAATACTTCCAAAAATCTTGCCCAAGTCACAATATCTTCCTTCTCCAAGGTAAGAAGCCACCATTCGTGTGCATCGTCTTTGAAGGCGAATGTGGCAAAAGTCACCTTCTGCCTTTCTGTGCAAGGTAGTGCGCGGAAAATTTTCTCCATATCTCTGACCCAAGCTTCTGCCACTAGTGGGTTTGTACTGCCAGTGAATATGGTAGGTTTCAAGTCTTGGAACTGTTTTATTGTAGTTGGTTCTTCTCGTCGTTCAGGCAATCCGTTATTAATGTTGGTTTGTAGGGCTTGCAGAAAACTAGTAACTGCACTTTCCATGATTTGCTCCGTTGGATCAGTACCGCTGACCGACGATCCGGTTCCATTTCCGTCATTAGCCATTACTACAAGGTAAAATGATATAAGCGTGACATCACAATGATACAACTTTGATACAATGTCACATATAACATATTAGTTTCACTATCATATTAGTATCACCACATTCATATATAACGTATTAGTTTTTACTATCACATTAATATTACATAAAACATCATATATATACATCATTGTTGTTAGTTCGGCCGTCAAAAATTAATGTCTAATCCTACTGATACAAAAATATAAGGATTATACTAATCGTGGTCAGGTCACAAAAACGATCTTCTGGTTAGACGTTTAGAATGGACCGTTAGGCCACCATGAGAACTGGCTCCGAAAAACGGGCCCATGAAATAACCCTGCAAACTCGCCCTGCATGAGGGACTCGAACTCCCATCCACTGTGCTCTATCCCAAAGCAACTCCATACCACCTAGACTATGTAGACAGGAGCACCGTGATCATAACCCCAAAATTCCCATCCGGTGATCTGTACCGGTATCTCCAAATATGATGCACTGTCAATAAAGTCCATAGCTGCGGTATGGACGATGTGCTGTGGAAGAGGTGTCGTGGTACGGATATGGCTGCTAGGATATGCGTGCCCCCTTCTCTCTGCAAAACCTACGGGTAGAGGTGCGACCAAAAAACGCGGCTGCTCTAAGTCCAGAGCAAGACCAACAACGTGGGTGGGCCCTATGTACCTCTTATGAGTGCTACCTTGGTTAAGTCTCTAGAATAGGAAATCCTCATCGGGGTTAGCCTGCAAATACGCGGGTCGTCCCATGAGTCGGTCAAGTGCCGAGTGAGCTTGCTTGACCAGACTCTCCGAATCACCCCAACCTTCTAATAAGCGTGGGACAAGATGAGCTCCTGGGGGCTCGAACCAAAACAACCCCATAAGGTTGGCCATTTCCTACAATACAGGAAAACTTAGCGTAGACATTATAACATGGTTTACTTGTGTTAGACATATCACGTAATATCAAATAATACAAATTTTTTTTTGAAATAATTTTCAATTCAAATAATGTGAAAATTATACAGAAAATTCAAAAACTTATACTATTTTAAAAAAAAAAAAAAAAAAAAAAACCATTGCTCTGATACCACTTTTTGTCACGACCAAACCCGGTGCCCAAAGGTTTGGCGTCGCAACAAGATAAAATAAAACAATACAAAAATTTCTGTAGTGGTAGCGCAACGGATAAATTAAATAAATTAAAATAAAATAATTGGGTACCGAAAGTTTATTAAAAAAAGAACAAACATAGTCATTTGAACTTTATTGTATTACAAGAGTCCGATAAAAAAAAAGATAAAAAAAAAAAGAAAAAGAAAAAAAAAACAACACAGCGATTCATTCCCCATCATGATCCCGCTAAACCTCGTCACCTGAAAGGGGTAACAGCTATAAGCACATAGCAAAGTGAGAAATATTATACTGTGAGTATAGGGGCACAAAATAGCCATGGATATTTATTTAAGCTAAAACATTTACATAATTTGAGTTGAATACACAAATTAATTAAGTGGTAGAAATTGAAATAAATAACTATAACCACGGTACAAAACAGAACATAACAGGGGTCACTAGAGTGACAATCAGAACAGGGGTCAATGGATCCATGACAAACAGAGGACTACAAAGTGGTCAAACAGGGGCCAATGGTTATTTAAATCCCCAAAGACATGAGACTCTCGTGGTGGTACTTACAGAAAATAATTGTTTACAAGATCATTGTCAAATAATTTCTAAAATTTAAACAAACATATCCATGGGTTTTAATTTAAGCAAATGGAGTTCAGAAAATAATCCACGTAATTGAAACATTAACCTAACCATAAAACATAAATTATATAAAATAAATTGTGGTAACTCAAAACATTCATAAAATATATTATGGTAATTCAAAACATGTAGAAAACATATTATGGTAACTCAAGACATGTAAAAAGCATATTATAATAACACAAGATATAATAAAACTCACACTAATATTAACCCTTAGCTTTCACGTTTCTATTTGTGCCTTCCAACCTCGAGTGCCTCCTCTTGCTTCTATTATCTTATACGTCTCTCCATTTCTTCTTCTTCTTCTTAACGAAACTGAGGCTAATGAAGGCCTATTTATAGTTGAATTGCATGGGGTGTGAGCATGCATGGAAATGACACGTGGCCAGCTACGTGTCTCTTGCCCCACCGATTTCCTTTCCCTGGATTTACCCCCCTGGTTTTACCAAGGGTCTGGCTAATTCATATATTGATGAATTTATTTATTTATTTATTTATTATGTTATTCCAATTTTAAAAGTCATAATTCTTGAAATTACTTATAATTATACTTTAGGTTCATGTCTAAAAACCTCACTACCAAACTATAAAACATCACTTATCACTTTCTAAAATATTTAACGTGTGGTGTCTCACAATTTATTTCCTTAACAATTTAATCAACAAATTCCCACTTTCCTAAATTATGCATTTATTTATTTATTTATTTTTATTTTTATTATTATTATTATCATTATATATATATATATATATTGAGTTCTATTTATTGCAATATTAAATTTAAAACATTCGGGTGCCAAAGGTGTAAGGCCCGGTATTGGTGTGGAATGTTGGGTTGCAGCGTGAAATGTAAGATTGGAAAGTGGGACAGTTGTTGGATCTGTTGGGTTTTTTATATGGGCTTCGGTTTGGAGGGGTTGGAGAGGATACTATGAGGTGGGAATGCCCGAAGTCCAATGAGGTTTTTTCTGTATCTTCTTTTTACCATAGGCTTTTGGGAGGGAATGGGGTGCCATTCCTATGGAAGAGTGTTTGGGTGGTGGGTTGCCCGTCCAAAGTTGCTTTCTTTGTGTAGATGCGTTAGGACGTATTTTGACGATTGATAACTTGATTTGTCGTGGACATATTCTGGTAAATTGGTATTGCATGTGTTATGGAGCTACGGAGACAGTGGACTATTTGCTTATTTCCTGTCCGGTTGCTTCACACCTTTAGATGTCTACAGTTACTATCTTTGGTTTGGCTCGAACGTAATCGGGGTCAGTAAGGGCAATGTTACAAAGTTTGGTTGGGGGGAGGGTTGGGAAGAGACGGTGGAAGGCTTGGAAATTGGCTGGACATTGTCTTATGTGGCTAGTTTAGTTGGAGCGTAATAGGCGGGTTTTTTCGGGGGAGATGCATTCCACGACCAGTTTGGAGCATCGTTTGTTCATTGTGTTGCATAGTTGGATATCATTGATAGTGAACCCGGATGTTTTGTCTTTTGTTGATTTTGTACAGGACTTGACTCAATAGGTCTTTTGATTAGTTTCGGTTTTGGCAGTTTCTGGCTGTTAGGCTCGTTTTGTATTCTTTGCATTGTTTTGATGCTTTCTCAATAAAGTTTGCTTATTTATCAAAAAAATAATAATTTTGAATTTCTAGCATGTTTTAATAATCTTTAATTTCTATAATGTTTCAATAATCTTTAATAATCTTTTGTTTCAATAATATTGACAACAGGTTTATTGATGTTTACATTGAAACATTATGTCTGAAGTATTGTTTTATAAGTTTGGGGTTTTTTTTTTAATATTTTTTTTCCCTTACAATTACCATTATTGGGGTGGGTGGGGTAGGGGAGCAAGAAATCAACTATATTATATGTTGTTTTCTTTTTTTCTTTTTTTTAACATTTTGTTTCAGTTAAATCTAAACCACATTTTATTTTTATATTTCAACGAATAGGTCCTTTCAGATTCACTTTTCTAACATCTATAAAATTTTCATGACACATAAGCATTCAATTTTGCTATAGAATTGTTGGTTATCTTCTTCATCATTACCTTTGGTTAGGTAACTAATTGCAAATTTTGCTAGAAAGTTGTGGCGGTTGTTTTTAATGGTCAAATTTTGTATGTTCTGTAAAATGCCTCACTTAAAATAGTTTATTTTCTTATATAATTTTACTTTTTTGTTGTTCAAATAGTGAGTGAATCTATCAGGCCAAGTAAATAAGTGAATCTATCATAGTTTATTCTACATTCCCTCCAAATAGTGAATGATACATGCCTTGGATATTTGGTAAATTTTTATTAGTGGGAGTTGGATCTTATTTTTCTAGGGAATTGATTTTGGATAATGGATAATGGAGCTTGCTTGCTTATATTTTCTATTCTTCCTTTTGCTTTAGGTATATATGCCTTGGCTTGAAGGAGTGTTTGATTAGCACATAAAAAGTTGTTATGGCTTTGTTTGCTGCAATGGTTGATTAGGTAATTGGTCTGCCTTCTATTGATGAATTTGTCAATAATTTGTTGCTTATTTATTGTTTAACTTGGCTTTATTTTACATGTTGTGAAAATTAGGAATCTTAAATTTTTATTAGCTAGGCTTCATTTTACATGTTGGCTATCTTCTGGATTATTAGCTAGGTTCAGTTTATGTTTTTTGTTCAGAGACGGTAGAGAAGCAAGAACCAAGAAGAGCGAGTACTTGATTTTTTGAATTTCATACAATTTTGATGATAATTATTGTGATAATTTTTGCTACAATTTTAAAAATTAGCATTTTTTAGAATGCCTTTATGTTTGATTTTATTGTTTTTAAAAAATGAGATGTTTTACTTTGTTTTGATTAGACTTGAAAAATTCAGGTTATACAATGAATGGAAGTGTTGTATGGGTCCATTAATGAATATTTCAAGAAATGGAGAGTAATGGCACAACGGCCCATTTAACAAGTGAACCTTTTTTTTTCTTCACAATTTTAGATCTTTGTTTTGGGGAACTAGAAGTTTATTTATTGAGTTTCTTTTTATTGGAATTTTTCTTCTTGATATAGGTGATTTTGGGGTGGAAGAGAAATTTAGATTATGTTGATTCAATAGAATAACTTTGCTTATTACTTTTTTCACACCCTATAACTCTACCAGCGCTTATAATCAATTAAAATTTTAATTTTAAAACTTAGACATTGTATGCGCAATTGTATATTCATTTTAAAATAGATATGACAAAAAAATGTGGTTATAATAAGTTAAAATTTTGATTGGATAGGTTAGAGTCAATTTTTTTTTTTCTTCTTCCCTTTACCCTTGTGACTCTTAACTCAATATATTTTAGTTTCATTGGGTGAAAATCGTCTGTTATTTTTTACAGGAATTGAGCTTATTCTTTCCTTTCTTCCTTTCTTTCTTTTTTTTTTTGTTTTTTTTTTTGTTTTTTGTTTTTGTTTTTTTCTTTCTATCGTTCTTCTTCTTCTCCTCTCATTTGTTATTTTACTTTCAGAGTGAGGATTATAAGTTCTGATATTAAAAAGCAAAAAAAATAAATTATGCTTTCAGCTTTGCCAGTTATTTTGTAAGACTCTATAAACAATGCTGAGATTGGCTCAATGAGGTCTACAAAGAATTTGTTAAAAAAAAAAAAAACAGTAAAGAGGTCTAGAGTAATAAAAGCCAATTTTAAGCCAATTGGCCGTTTTGATTTTTCTTCAAATATTTGGTTTTAGAACTACATTAATTCAGTAAACTTACTTTATGCTTGAAGCAGTTTAAACCTATTTCATACTCTTAATTGGATGATTATGCATAATGGTACCTCATAAGTGAAGAAGAATGTGGTTTCACTTTCAATCCTTAATGTTGGTGAAGTGCCCTCTTAAATGTTGTGGGCAAATTCTTGGTGATTGATGGCTTCTCCTTTTTTGTTTCAGCTACTCACTTTTGTATTTATTTATTTTATTTTATTTTTTATGTTAAAAAAATAAAGTTATCTAAAAATGATCTACTTGGATATTTGAGGTTCAACAGATGGATGGTAGCTTCCTTTTAATTAGTTCCAATTCATGTATTAAAAATTTAGATTATGTTGATTTTTAACTACTTGGGTCTTAAAAATTTAGTTCCAATTCTTTCTACTTGGATTTCATAGGTTCAATTTGATTTTTTTTTCTATATTTTTTTGGGTACTTTTGTGTTTGATTCAGAAAGGAAAAGTGCTCCTAGCCTTCAATGAAAGATAGTCCAGTTAATTTATTTGGTTGTAATCTTTGTTTAAAAAAATAGTCCAGTTAATTTTATTTAATAAACCTTGGGTTTAATTTTAGTTAGATTTTCCCATTAACATTGATTTCAAGTTTGATTCTTTTTTGTTGCCTACTAATTGTTATACATAATGCTTTAACTAGAAAATGAGGTTTGCATTATCACAGGGATAGAAACTCAAAGGAGCATGATCGTCTAAAAATGGATACTTTACGCAAGGTAAGCTTTAATTGTTTTACAATTTAATTGTGTTTGGTTTTACAGACTTCAAAAATTCTTCTTCCGTATAGCAAGACTCTCTTAGTCTTAATAAAGAAAGTTATTTGCTCCCCTTAGTTGAGTTTAACTCTATTTGGAGGTTTGTAAGATTTATCGGCATTCTCAATTGGTCTATCTATACTATTATTTGTTTTTCTATTCGTTTGTTTACTTTATCAATGCATACATATGTCTATTCTCACTTCACCATGGAATGACATAATTCAGTTGACCATAATAGTTATGTTCAATTCTTCTTAGTTCATAGCTATTGATTTTCCTATTTCTCTATATTTACTTTCTCGATTTGCTTTTATTTTTTGTTGTATTTTGTGTCTATTATTTGTTACTTTTAGATGCATCACTATAAATAGTAATAGCTTGGTCAGTTTCTTTCAATCTGTTATAGATTAATTATTGCTGGTATAATTCATTTTCTTCAATTTTATTTTGATTGCTAATTTTGAGTTTTTTGCTTATTGTTCAGTGAAGTGATTTTAATTTTTTGTTATGAAGCATATTGTTGATGCTATTTGAGAATTTTTTTTTTTTTTTTTTTTGTCTTTTTTTTGCATAACAGGGCACAAATATCCGATTTTGGTTGTCATGCTTCTCTTCCTCCAAAACGAGTACTACTGGATTTTTGTAAAAAAGTTAATGTTCCTTTCTTTTCTTTTTAGGTTTTGGATGATCTGTAATTATTGTGTGCTTTATAATCAGGTAGTGAGTGCAAAAAATAATGATAATGGCAAATGCTACATGTATAAATCCAAATAAATTTCACTACTCTTTGAAAAAAAGGGCAATCTGTTTGATCTCCCCCCCCCCCCCCTTATATTCTTTCTACTTGGGTTTCATAGGTTCAATTTGATTTTTTATTCTATATTTTTTGGGTACTTTTGTGTTTGATTCAAAAAGGAAAAGGGCTCCTAGCCTTTAATGAAAGATAGATGCATCAGTTATTGCTTGTGTGAAACTTTCTCCTCAAGAATGAACAAATGCGCTATTCGATCTGTTATCAATTTAAGATGAGTAGTTCTTCTTTGTCCACATGGTTTAGGAATTTTATGTTTATTGCCCAAGTTAATTGATTAGGTCTCCATTGAAGTCTTTGCTAATTCAAAATTATTATTTTTATTAGGTTTTGTACTCAAGAACAAGTGTTGATGTTCTTAATTGTTATTTTTCTTAATCGACTTGGGTTATTTGTTTGAGCACCAATAATCTATCTCTTTATATTTTTTATGCTCTATCTTTAAGAACGATTATGTTTTTTGCTTCATATGGTGCAACGACTTCAACGGCGACAATGGAGCAAATTAAGGTAGTGGGTATTCGTCTTGGTCTTGTTGGCTCTGTTTCAATGTCTTGGTCTTGGAATTTTAATTAGTTAGTTATGTCGGATATGTTGAAACCATGGAAAAAGTTGCTGGAAACTTTAATTAATTAGATTTGTAATTAATTATGCTGGATTTGTTATATAAATTAGTTTGTTTTATTGCTAAAATTTTGATAAATTTGAACTATATCCTTTGGTACCTATTAATAGTTGAAGTTATTTGATGTTTTCTTCTTCTTCTTCTTCTTCTTCTTCTTCTTATTATTATTATTATTATTATTATTTGTTGGTTATAGGGTGCTTGGCTTCCATTGGGAAACAAATTCTGTAGCAATTCGAGTTGACAATAATAACTGTGTGTGATTTTTTTTCCCTTTTCTATGTCTTGAGAATATTGCAGGCTTCAAATAATACAAAAATAGAAAAATTATATTGGTTTTTTCATTTTTTTTTCTTAACACTGGGTGATATCCCATTTTTGCCAAGTGACTTAGGCTATTTTGACGATCATTCGATTCTCAATGGAGTTGTTTTCCGGTGACTCTCTCTCTTTCTCTCTCTTTCTCTCAATTAACAACGGCGAATAACTTACGTTATTTCCTCTTTTATTGGCTGTTTTTGTTTAGTGTCTTTTGATGTAGTATTAGTTTTCTATCTCATTTATATGAATTAGTTTCCTTTTTGTTTTCATTATTTTTTGAAATTATTGGTTTAGTTTAACTTCTTTTCTTTCTTTCTTTCTTTTTTAATTTCTTCTTTATTTCCCTTGGGATTTAATAATCTACGAAAAAAATAAAAATTAACCACAAATTAGACCCACTACCAAATGCATGTCAGATTTTACAATGTTCCCCAGTTGTGGGTGAGTGTACCTTAGTTTGTTTTCTATTTGTGAGCATGCAATCTTTTTGTTTTACAATGTTCTACAGGTTGTGGGTGAGTGTACCTTAGTTTGTATTCTCTATGTGAGCATGCCATCCTTTTGTTTTACAATGTACCTTAGTTTTTATTCTCTTTGTGAGCATGAAAATCCTTTTATTTTTAAGAGTTGAATCTGGACATATCATTTTTTTGTGTCTGAATTCTTAATCCTTAATTTTATTGTTTCACATTTGAATTCAAGTATGTTGAGGAGTGCCATCGGCATGTGTCATCTACATATTCTCTTTTTAAAAAAAAAAAGAAAATAAGCCATTTATTTGTCATATTTACATCATCTATTTTTTATTTCTCAATTGACTGTACGTTTCTTAATCCATATGGTTGCTTGGTTTGATTATTCCTTAAGTGGCATGACTTTGCTACCATTTCAAGTTTACTTACAGATGTTGATGACAGTGGTTAAATCCTGTACAATATGAGACTCGGCCGATGACTGCAATTGTAACAATCGCCTAATTTATTAACTATTAAATATGAAGGTTACCTTAATCATGTGCTTTTATGTGCTTTTGATGCTTATATGTGTGTTAATTATGTGCCATAAATTATTTAAAGTTTGTTTTCATTGACAGATATGTTACTACATGAAAAGACCTATTTGATTCGTTAAATTATAAGGTTAAAAATTAGATGTTGGACTAGGTGGTTAGAGCCTAATTCACCTTAATAAGATTAAGTTTGGGTTAAGTTAAATTAGATTATATGAGGATTGCATTGATTAAGTGAATTTAAGTTAAATTAAGTGAAGCTTAAAATTTGATTAAGAGTTTTGGTTTAGTCAACAAATAAGAGGAAGATACAGGGAGATATTTTGTAGAGACTTATGAGAGAGTTCTAGAGAAAGAGAGAGAGAGCTCAAGAGAGGAAAGAAGAAAAGAGGAGAATCAAAGGAATTAGAGCAATCTTCAACAATTCCTCAATCAAAGGTAAGAATTCTTGTCTAATCCCATAAGATTAAGTTAATTTAAACATGAGGTTGTAGATTTTGGGTTGAATTAGGGAGTATGAGTGGTGATTTAAACATGAGTGTTAGGTTTTTATTCTTGGCAATCCCGTTTGACAAAACTTCTTTCAGTTGTAATTATATTCGATCTTTTATTTCAGTGGGGCTATGAGTTTTTAGATGTAAATCCAACCCGAATTGTGCCTTGCAGGGATGTTTTAGAAGTTAATTCTTTCATGTTTGCCACTTCGCTGACTATGTCGGGGAGCACCACGGCGGGGTTGAGGGGCAGTGCCCTTGAAGCAAAATGCAAAAATATATTCGAAGTTGCTTGTCCGCTCAAGTGGCCGTTTGTGCGCTAGAGCGAAGAATGTTTGATTCCAAAAATTTGACCTGTCTGCAAAAGTACTAAAAGTTGGGATTTTACGCTCAAGCGAACTTTCCTACGCTCGAGCGAGGTCCGCTCGAGCGGCTATTCCTGCGCTCGAGCAGAGATCGCAGAACAGTTTGCTATAAATATGTGTTTCAGTCAGATTTTAGGGTTACGACTTCCAAATCTTCTTCTTGGATATTAGGGTTTATATCTGGGGCTATTTTGCTTGGTTTCTTTGATGTTTAATTGAGTATTCAACTCATGGTTTAAGAAGTATACATCAAAGGATTGTTGGTTTATTCAATACAAAAGAGAGTGTTGTTCTTCGGTGGATTCCATGGAATTCGAGCCTGAAGCTTTAGTGGATTCCGAAGTGGCTCATTGTCGTGATTCGACATCGGCGTTGTGGATTCAATGTTGGGCAAGACAATTTCAAGGTGAAGACGGGGCTAGAAGAGGCACATAGGGGTTGGTTCAATTCGGGCGTGGATTCGCTAGGTAATTGAGAGTATACCTGTGTAATTCCTTTATGTCTTCTTAGTGGATTGTTTTGTGGCTTTTGCCGTGGTTTTTTTTCATCACAATTGGAGGCGCTCCAATTGTGGTTTTTCCACGTAAAATCGTTGTGTCGATTTGTCTTGATTATTTGATTGGGATTGATATTTACTGCTTAAAATTGATACATAATCACAAATCAATATCTAGGAGATTTCTAGATTTTTCAACATGAGGTTGTAGATTTTGGGTTGAATTAGGGAGTATGGGTGGTGTATGTTTAAGTTATAAACCCTAAATGGAGAACTTGTAGACAATGGCTCAAAATCTTGTCATACATAGCACCTTTCATGATCAATCACTTATTTCTTGCATGATTCTTGAGTGTTAGAATGGTTAAATAATATATGGAAAATGTGTATCTGTATTATATGGAATGAATTGAATACAATAGGAGAGCCTGTATTTATAGGCTGTCTACAAACCTAGACAAGTATAGAAAGAGATAGAAATAGAGAGAGATATAGATAAACTATATCTACAATACAATGAGATAAATATAAATCTAAATCTAATATATACATTAACAGCCCCCCCTTAAACTCAAGGTGGGTAAGCATCAACCAATTTAAGTTTGGAAACTAGATCAAAGAAACGACTAGGAGGATGAGCCTTGGTGAAAATATCAGCAGGTTGATCAGCAAAAGAAATAGGAAGAAGATGAACAGTGCCACATGTAACATGCTGTCGAATGAAATGACAATCAATCCCAATATGTTTGGTGCGATCATGGAAGACATCATTGTGAGCAATCTGAATGGCACTCTGATTGTCACAATAGAGAGAGGTGGCACCAGGGGAAGAAACACCCATATCAGCAAGGAGCTAGCGAAGCCATAAAAGTTCCTGAGTAGTGTTAGTAAGAGCGCGGTATTCAGCTTCAGTACTAGAGTGAGCAGTGAGGGACTGTTTCTTGTTGCGCCAAGCAAGAAGAGAATCTCCTAAGAAGAAACAGAAACCCATGGTGGAGCGTCGATCAGTAGGATTCCCAGCCCAATTAGCATTAGAAAAGGCACAAAGCTCAAGAGAAGAGTGAGCAAAGTAGTGGAGTCCATGAAACATAGTGCCTTTAAGGTGGTGAAGTATATGAAGTAGAGCAGTGTAATGCGAAGTGCGAGGAGCCGACATGTACTGATTAACAAGATGGACAACATAGGCAATGTCAGGACAAGTCACAGTGAGATAGACAAGACTGCCGACTAGTTGGCGATAAAGAATAGCATCAAAGAGAAGATCCCCGTCTAGAGGAGTGAGACAAGTCTAAGGATTAACGAGACCAACACGTGCCAGAAGATCGGATGCATATTTGGCTTGTGACAAATAATAACCATTGGAATCATGAGAGATTTCAAGCCCTAAGAAATAATTAAGAGTACCAATGTCCTTCATCTCAAACTGACAATTGAGAAATTGTTTAAGGCAAAGAATACCAGCCACATCATCACCGGTGATAATCATATCATCTACATAAAGAAGAATAAGAATGGTGCCATGAGGAGTGGTCCGAACAAATAGAGCGGAGTCATATGAGCTGGAGATGAAGCTGAAGTCATGGATAATGGAACTAAATTTTGTAAACCAAGCTCGTGGGGCTTGCTTGAGACCATAAAGAGCACGCTGTAGTTTGCAAACCTTATGAGCCGGATAAATAGACCCAGGGGGAGGTTGCATGTAGACTTCCTCAAGAAGATCACTATTAAGGATGACATTTTTGACATCCATTTGAAAGAGATCCCAATGGCGAGCAGTAGCAACAGCAAGTAAGCTAAGCACAGAGGTAAGCCGAGCAACCGGAGCGAAAGTCTCCTTATAATCAATGCCATATTCCTGGGTGAAGTCCTTTGCAACAAGACGGGCTTTGTAGCGCTCAATAAAGCCATCAGAATTGGCTTGATTTTGTATACCCATCTACAGCCAATCGTAGTCTTTCCAGGAGGAAGATCAATAACATCTCAGGTATGAGTTATGTCTAAAGCATGTAATTCATTAGTCATAGCTTGCTGCCAAAGAGGATTAGTACAAGCCTCACGATAAGAGGTAGGTTCATAAGTAGAAAAGGCAGTAGACCCGACAATATAATCACGAAGATGGACAGGTGGTTGAGTTACCCGATGTGGACGATCGGTGGGAGGAGGATCTGGTAGGGTGATAGGAGACTCAACGGGACCATCAGAGGGAGCAGTCGGGACAGGATCAGGTGTAGGCAAAGGCGTCTCTAGAGAGGAGGAACCTGCATCAAAGACATTAGAGAAGAGATCGATAGAAGGATTAGTAAACAGAATGGAAGTAGAAGATGATGATAAGTGGAACGAGGATATGGATGAAAACATTTTATGCTCCAAAAAAACCACATGACGAGAGACACGAAGACTGTCACGACCCAAACCCGGCCCTATGGGTTTAGCACCGTAACCGGCCAGTAATCCATGATTACCGAAGGCCTGCTTAACAGTAATACAGTAAAACAGAGTACAGGGCCTGGCGGAAGCCAATGCAGTAAATAAATAATGTCCAATGAGCTGTGACAGTCTGTATGCCAAAAAGATTTTCCATACATTATGCAGATCAGTATGCAAAACATTTACAACCATTCAGGACAGGGATCAAATCCCTATTAAACAGTACAGTAACAGACTATACAATATTACAAAAACAGCCCAAGACGGACGGGGAAATAAAAACACCCCTAAGCCAAAGCTTGGCAGGCTCGGAACCTCACAGTGAGGCACGGTGGTTGGCTGACAAAACTGGAGTTTACCCCGACACTCCTAACTGCGGTCTGGTGCCTGAACATCTACACATATATATAAGCAGTGAGCTAAAGCCCAGTGAATAACATAATGCGTAAAGAGGTTTAGAATGAATGTCCTTACAGTATGAAAACAGTTCATTTCAATCAGTATATTAGTTGCTCAGTACAGTAAATGGTCGTATGTAGTACATCCCTTAGCATCACAGTACAGTAAATGGTAGGTCTTAAAGACCGAACAGTAATGATGGCCATCAATCAGTAAACAGTAGTGGTTCCAACGTGGGAACCGAATCGATTAGACAAATCCACCCGTTCATAGACCGTCGGTGGGGCCATTCGTTCACAGACCGTCGATGGCAGAGATTTCTTAAACGGTAACAGTAACAGTAAACAGTAGTTGCTAAAGATGCCACAATACAATTCAGAACATAGGACATGCACTCATTCAATAAACAATATCAGTTCAGTAAACAGTTCAGAAGATAATCATTTGAACATATCTTTACACAATTGTTACTCACAGAGTTCTGGGCTACTGTAGGCTAGAGCGTCCTCTTGGAATGCCAACCCTATACAGTTAACGGAGTGAACACACACTAAGTTCATAGTTGGGAAAGATAATAACTTAATCCCTAAATGCCTCGGTGTGTTCTACATCTATATCCCCATTAAGATGTCTTAAACTAGGCCCAAGAATGCCTAGGATGGAATGAGGATGCAAAGATGTACTTAGAAAACATTTTCAGAAATTTCAGTGAAACAGGGTCCCGCTCGAGCGCAGGTTTCCCCGCTCGAGCGTACAAGCAAACAAAGGTCCCCGCTCGAGCGGCAACATCCCCGCTCGAGCGGACCAAAAAGTACTGGATAGGTGAAATCTCCACTCGACACCCGCTCGAGCGTGTCACCCAGTCCTCCGCTCGAGCGTCCAATACTCCGCTCGAGCGGACTGATGCATAGTGCAAGATGCTGGGAGCTCGATTTTCCCGCTCGAGCGGCACTTCCCCCGCTCGAGCGGACGACCAAAATCTGGAAATTTCATATTTGAGTCCCAAGCTCAAAATCAAGTTTAAAAGCATAATTTTCGATCCTCTTGGGCTAATTTCTGGAAAAACACTTGTAAACACATAGAATAACATGATTCAAAGCTCAATTTGAGAAATCAAAGCCCAAGGGTGTTTATTTCAAACCCAACTTCAAACCATTTTCCAAGAACATGCTCCAACCATGGCATGCATGAATTTTAAATCAAATTAAAGCTTCAAAGCTTGCTCAATTGAGCCCATTTCTTCAAGAACATGATGAAATCATGGATTATGATCAAAAGATGGACATGCATGCAAGGTCTCCATGAAGTCAAGCTCAAAACTCTTCCCTATACACATGCATGCAACAATTAAGCTACAATTCAACATTACAAGCCATAGATTGGCTCTAGACTTCAACTTAGCTCTAAACCATGCAAGAGCTAAACTCAAAACATATATAAGAGGGCAGTGAACCAACCTCAAGTCTTCAATCACTAGACTAGAAGCTCTACTAGGCACTTAACACTTCAATTTCTTTAAGCCTCCAAGTAATTCAAGATGAACTCTCTCTAACTCTCTATCCTCTCTCTCTAATTCGGTAGGTACAAAGGAGGAGCTGATGAAATGTTTTGGTTAAGTGTAAATAAGCTCAACATGTTTTGTAGATAGTGGCCCACTAGGTGGCAAAGTAGTAAATATGCCAAACAATGTAATTCATCAATAATTAATCTAATTTAAGCATACCAAGTCGACTCTCAGAAAATTACACCATAAAATCACATAAATTATGATGATCATGAAACACTAAACAATTCTCGGTTCGGCCGCCGATAAGGCCTTCAATTAACAGTTTAAGCATATAACTATGAACAGATAATTAAATAGTCAAACAGATAAAATGCAATTTAACATATATATATATTCAATCAATTCAGTTCCAGTTTTCAGTCAGTCAATTCAGTATTTTATCCAGCTCAATTATCAGTCATAATCAGTTCAGTTTAACGGTAATCAGTGGTTATTCGGTAAACAGCGGTGAGGGTCATTACAAAGACGTTTAGAGGTAGGATCCCAGCAACGATAGACTTTATGTTCAATACTGTGATAACCCTACCACGTATAGTAATTAGCACTTAATTAATTTAAGGAGATTTGAATTTTAAGCACTCATTATGTTGATTTAATTTGGGATTTACGAAAGTTATAGTGACTGATTTGTATATGATTTTATTAAGGATTTATGTTGGAATTTGAAATTGAAAGCCTAATGGTTCAACAGAGTATAATTGGTAAATTGAGTTATCTTAATTTTAAATATCAGACCATATGGGAGTTTAATTAAATATTCGATTTGGTTTAGTAAAATTGAGATTTTATTAATTGGGTCCGAATCAGAGTGAATAAGCTATGAAGATTGGGAATTAAGATGATTACGAATTAACTTCATTTATGAAGTACCTAATTTGAATGTGTAATTTATTGACAAAATTTTGAATTTAATCAGAAATTGAAGGCTTAAATGATTTAAGGAATTAGAATTGAAGATGAAAATAAGTTTAATTTAACATTTGGAGCCTTTTAGAAGTCTGATTAAAAATCTGATTCGGATTGATAAAATTAAATAAAATTAATTGGGCCTTAATGGAAGTCAAATTAAACTAATTAAATTATGTGGGATTTGTAATTAGTTATGATTAATTAATTACATGTTAACCAAGATTTATTAAGACTAAGTGTTGCTTAATTAAAATTAATCCTAAGCATAAATTGCCTTATAGAACAAACTAGAATTGTGTGTGTGGGTGCACTGAGAAATTTAGGTGGGTGTACTGAGAAATCTGGTTGTGATTTGTGTGTGTGTGTGTATGTGTAAGGTGAAGGTAACAAATGATATATATATATAAATATATTAATAAATGAGTTCAAGAAAGTGTATAGTTTCATTAGGCTCAAAACAACATTTGGAGAAGAAAAAAAAGAGAGGAAGAACAACCGAGAGAGAGAGAGAGTGGGTGTGTGTGTGTGTGTGTGTGTTGACTGCTGGGAACAAAAGAAGGAAAGAAAATGTAACTAAAGGAAGAAAGGCCAAGGAAAAAGCTAGGAAAGTGAAAGGAAGAAAAAGAGAGACTCAAAGCTCAACAAGAAATTCAACAAATCAAGACTCCAAGTAAGGTATTGAAACTTAAATCTTGTAGGTAAATCATCTAGCAACTAAAATCAAAAAGGATTTTTGGATTCAATTTCGTATCATTTGGAAGAAATTAACAAGAAGATAAAGAAAATTGAGCTAGGCTCATGTTTATGGAAATGAATAATTTTGAGTTTAATTTTTGTAATCTTGCATGAGATTAAGTTCCATTGTTACATGCATGAGGGAAATCTATGAGTATTTGAATCCATATCTACATGCATCATGGATTTTGAAGAAATTGAGCCATTTAAGTTCATATTTTGAAGAGAAAAAGGAAATGTTTTATGAACATCAAGTTTATGGAAATTTAGAGTTAATCCTAATGCTAGATAAAGTTTTGATTTTTTACTCCATGCTTGTAATGTAATTTAAAATTTTATTTAAATTCAATGTATTTTGGAACATCCATAATTATGAATTAAGTTGAGGTTACAAATTAAGTTAAGTTTAAGATTTTGGAAATTAGTTGGAAAATTTATAAGAATATAAAATTAGTAATTTTGATGTCAATTTCATACATGTGACTGATTTTATAAGGAGTTTATGACTTTAATTTCATGTTTTGAAGAAAAATAGAAAGAGCTTGAAGTCAATTTTATGCAACTAAAAAAAAAATGAGAAATTGGAGCCATGTTCAATTTATGAAGATTTATTTAGAGATTAATCACCTTGGGTTTGAAATTTGGCTTCATATGGAGAAAATGAGTTGAAACTAAATTTGGGCAATTGGAGCATGATTTTGAATAAATGATTTCTAATTGAGAGTGTTTACTAAATTATACAATGGTTCTCCATATTTGTGTACTAAAAATACATGTTTTGAGGCTTTGAATATCAAATCTGAACTTCAATTACAATTCTGGAAATTTCAGAATTTACACTGTCCGCTCGAGCGAGGAAAGTCTCGCTCGAGCGTGAAAATCGAACTCCTAGAAGTTTTTTTCAAAATTTTATAGTCCGCTCAAGCGACCAAAGTGGCGCTCGAGCGAAGACCCTATTTTCAACAATTTTTGACTAACTCATTTAAATGCATAATTGCATTCTCATGACATTCTAAATATTCTTAGGCACTAATTGGACCCGCATAGTCATGGAATAAACTAGAAACACATAAAGAGAGTTGAATTAAGATGAAATGAATATTAAACGGTGCTTCTATTGTGTTTTTGTTATGTGATTTATATAGATGGGCATCCGAGGCCTTATATCGACTTAACCCACTGTGAGTAACAATGTTGTAAAGCTATGTTCAATTATAATTATTTTCTGAATGATTAACTGTACTGCTTTCTGAAATGATATTGTTTACCGAATGAATGTTTGTCCTATTTTACGAACTGTATTCGTGGCATCCATAGCAATTGACTGTTACTGCTACTATTACAGAAATCTCTGTCAGTTCCAATGTTTGGAACTAATACTGTTTACTGTTTCGATAGCCATCAACTGACTGTTCGGTCTATTAAGACCTATTGTACTGTTGTGCTATTGGATGTACCACGTATGACTGCTATGATTTCTAAATGACTGATATGACATGAAATATAAGACACTAATCGAATAATTGATCTACAGATGCAATTGACTGTTTTAATTACTGATAGGACGTTCGTTCTTAAACCCTTTACACATTCGTTATTCACTGGGCTTTAGCTCACAGTTTATTGTATATATGTAGGTGGTCAGGCACCAGAGCAAAGTTAGCGGCGTCAACCTAATTTCGTTTTGTCAAGCCAACCTACTGTGCCTCACCACGAGGTTCCAAACCGTTATTGTCAAGGCTTTGTTTTGGATGGTCTAAATTCACCTTTTTTGAATGAATGCCATATAGAGTCAAGTGAATATTTCATAAGCTATTTTGGCTTTGGGATTTAATTTCCCAACATGTCTTTTATTTTGTACTTAGACGTGTTTTGGACTTCAGTTTTTACATATATAGTGAGTATGGACTTGGACTTATGTCTGTATTGGTATATATATGTAAGTTGTTTGTGCATTTAAGTCCTCACAGCTCTTTGGATATTATGTTTTAATATTTACAGGCTTTCGCCGGCCCTGCCTACTGTATAATTGCTATTACTGTTAAGCAGGCCTTTGGTAATCACGGATTACTGGCCAGTTACGATGCTAAACCCTTAGGGGCGGGTTTGGGTTGTGACAAATACCATACCCAAGAAAGCAACAAAGATGAGAATGGGGTTCAAGTTTGGTGTGTTCATGAGGTTGGAGGAGAACAAAGTATGCAGACCCAAAAACCCGAAGATTTGTGTATGGAAGACTAGTGCCATGTAAACGTGTATAAGGAGTTTGGTTGTGGATAGTAGGAGTGGGAACACAATTGATAGTGTAGACAGCAGTAAGAGTAGCTTCTCCCAAAAAATATTCAGGACATGAGGAAGAGATAAGAAGGGCTCAAGTAGTGTTAAGAATATGCCTATGTTTTCGTTCAGCGTGACAATTTTGTTGGGACGTGCCAGTACAGGAACGATGAGGCTGAGTACCGTGACGCTAAAGGAAGGAGAGAAAATTAAGATCCTTATATTCCATAGCATTATCGATTGAAAATTTTTAATGGTTTTAGAAAATTGGGTTTGGACCATGTTTGCAAAATTGTAATAAAGTTGTTTGAGTTCTCATCGACTTTTCATGAGAAACAACCATGTAAAATGGGAAAATCCATCAACAAAGACAACAAAGTAACGTGACCCTCCCATAGTGGTAGTAGGTGATGGTCCCCAAATATCAGAATGTATAAGATCAAATGGTGCATGAGAAATCGAAGTACTTGCATTAAATGATAAAGCAGGTTGTTTTGCAAGTTGACAAGATAAATAATCCAAAGTATCAGGAATGACATGACCTAACTGACTAGTAGAAACTAAAGAATTTAATCGACTAACAGAAATATGTCCTAAACGACAATGCCAAATATTAAAATGAGACATGTTGTCGGGGTGGAGTCTGGAACATGAAGATGAATAAGCTCATAGAGACATCCATGCTTACGGCTGATCCTAAGAGTCTGTCCCGTCTAAGGGTCCTGTACCAAACAACCATTAGTAGAAAATGTGACAGTTAGACCAAGCTCACATAATTGACTAATAGAAATAAGATTTAGAGTGAAAGCAGGAATAAGATAAACATTTGATAAGGATAGATGAGAGGTAGAAACATAACCAATATGACTTACAAACATAAGAGAACCATCAGCAGTATAAATGAAGGGAATATGAGGAGAGGAAGAAATAAAAGAAAATAGGATAAAACTAGAAGTAATATGATTGCAACATGCTGAGTCAAAATACCAAGGAGATATACCTGAAGTCACAGACAGAGCAGTAGAAGGAGGTGTACCAGAGATGGTGAGAAACTGTTTGAACATAGCTTCAACATCAGTTTGGGAACAAACAAGAGCGGCTGGATCTAAAGGCTCAGAAAATTCCTTAGAGGCAGCAGCAGCAGTGTGATGAGCAGGCAGAAATCTAGACTGATTCCCGAGATGTTGTGAACGACCTCAGGAGAAAGTCCTACGAGTAGTATATGAGCGGTCTAGATTGCGAAAATAATCTTGTTGCAGATGACCAGGACTAATCTTGTTACAGTACCGACAGGATCTGATCGGGCAATGTAGCAGAAGATGAGCAGAAGGAAGGCCCCGATTCTGACAATAATTACAAGTAGTGGGCCGCTGGGTGGTTGGTGCAGAGGAACTCAGTGATTGAGGATTGACAAGAACTGTATCCACATAATGAGTCTTCAGAGGGCCAAGACGAGTCTCCTCAGATAATAACTTAGAAATAGCCTGCTCAAGAGTGGGCAATGGAGTGCGATGAAGCAGAGATGCACGCACGGGCTAAAACTGAGTAGTGAGAGCCATGAGAAACTAAACCAATTGTTGGTGATTACGATACTGAGTGAATAAAGTAGCATCTTCAATATGAGACCAGGTAGGTTCAGAGAGAGCATGTTGGTCCCAGACAGAATATATCTGAGAGAGGAAATCATTAACAGACTGACTAGGCTCTTGACGCAGGCGATGAAGTTGACTTTGAAGCTGATACTGATGAGCAAGACCGGTAGTCTGGTATCGTTCTATTAAAAAATCCCAAATGTCTGTAGCAAGAGTGGTAACTGAGTCAAATTCAAAAACGTCCAAACTGAAGACTAATAGAAGTAACAGAGGTATTCCAAAGCCAAGTAATGATATGGTAGTTCTTACTATCCCAATCTTCTAATCGATCTTCATACTTAGTAGCAGTTTCAGCAACCTCTTGCACTGGTTTGGTCACATCCCCAGTGATAATACACCAGAGTTTCCTACCTTTCATGGAGAAGACATGGCTTGGGCCCATAGAACATAATTGGAGCCATCAAGAATAATAGAAATTGGATGGGAGGCATCATAGCGATCCACAATAATATTGTGGTAAGACTAAATAAATAGAAACAGAACTGTAGGACCAAAATTAGGTAAAACAGATAGTACCAGTGAGTCCGAAAGGCTGAAAATAGTGGGGAAATGGCGGAATGGTACAGAGATGACGTCAGTAGAAGGCTGGATGATGTTAGCAGAGATACGATGCACAATAGCAAAGGGAAGTGCGACTTATAATAGCAGCAAGAGGCGCGCGGTACATATTAGCAGAAATAGCGCACGCGAGTGCACAATAGCTAAAACAGCGCACGCGGGTGCACGGTAGCGGGAACGGTGCACGCGGGTGCACGGTAGCAGGAACGGCGCATGTGGGTGCACGGTTATGGCTCGTGTATGCGTGTGGGAGAGTGGAGGCAGAGGGCTGAACACACCAAGCAGAAAAGTGGCGCGTGAGGGCACGTGCGAAGGTTTCTAGCGACGATCCTGGTGGCGTTGGAACCAAGGAACAATTTCGAGCACTGTGGGGCAAAATGTAACGCCCCAAAAATATATACATTCGATAAATCCAATTTAACTCACAACTTGATCTAATTCTCAATTATTCCACCATTAAAATGAGAGAGAGAATAATAAATACAACATTGATTAATGTATGGACCAAAAACCCCCTTATTTTCTATTCATGACTTTCTAGTAAGATTCATAAAACAAATCACATGCATTCATGCATTAACTATTTCTAAAATATGAATCTAAGGCATGTGATGATAGAAATTTAAAGCAAGCTAAGTACCAAATAATGCCCTATTGGCTATAAGTTCCAAGGCTTTGCCCGGTTACAACAAAGTGGTTTTCAAACCCATACATAAACAGCCATTGGCTTGGAATGAAAAAAACAAAACAAATAAATAATTGAGCCTTGTGCTCCAAAAGATCCTCCATGCCTTCACTTTGGCGGAGGCACACCACAATCACCTAAAAAAATGGTTTCCATTAAGGGATAAGCTTAAAGCCTAGCAGAGATAATCTAAATAAAGTGCATGCAGTTTAATAATATTATGAGGTGTAATGCATATGAGATGCCAATGCCAAAAATCATAGGTTTTCTCATTTTGAAACTCTCATGCCATGCACTTGTTCAAAAGCATAACCGATTCAATTATCCATTTCATAGAACAAGGGGCGGTAAATACGACACTGGTAATCCCTATGTTGGTGTCTGCAAGTAGGCGTAACCAGCACTACCAAAACCCCACTTTACCGGTGACTAACCGGAAGGGAAGTGGTACCTCCTCCGCTCGTGTTTTCGGTCTTTCACCCTGGACACTCAGGCCAACTTAAACGATACCAATCTACACCCCTTATCCAGACTTACCAAACGTATTTACCCCATAACTCAACACATTTCAAATATTCCCAGTGAATCAATTTGAAACAAAACCAATTTCTCAAATCCAATGCAAGAATTAAATCATGAGAATATGCAATGCTTAATGTCATGCATGAATTTACAAATATTTCAATTTACCTATTACACATGCAATTTCTACAACAATCAATATAACCCTCCACCGGTTGCCAAAACAATTATCTCTATACAAAATATAAATTTAAAAAAAAACAAATATAACTCTTAATCTCATATTTTCAATAATTTCAACATAGGAGTGACAATCACATGTTCAATCTCCTCTTTCCCAACTCAATCAAAATCATAATATTCTTTCAAAAATTTCATCAATTTTCCGTTTTTATTCAAACTCAAGAATTTACCAAAAATTTTCATAATGCCAAAAACAACATATGTTTCTTTCGACTTTTCTTAATACCTCAACATAATAAATATTTTCATCTTTCTCAAAGTTCAATATTTTTAAATTAAACAATTTTCAAAAGAAATATCAATGGTTTTCAATATTCCCAACAACATTCTCATCAATCTCTTCCCTTCAAACATCCACTTTAAATTCTCATTTGTTCAAATATACACATGTTTTTAACTCTTGCAAGCTTTCCACAAACTTATCCCAAAAATCTAAATCTTAACATTTTAAATTTCTAGGGTTTTATCAAAATTTGGGGATTTCATATTAAATAAAATAAAACAAATGCATTCCTCAACATCCATGAGTCATACAAAAATCACACTCAACTAACAAGAGATTTTCAAAAAAAATATTGAGTACTCCCCCTTTTTATACATTTAATATACCATTAATAAAAGGGGTACTTACCAATCAGTCCTATTAACTAGACTTATTTACCTACAGATCCTAACTAATAAATTTAACACTATAAAAATAAGAGATTGATAAATTTATCACTATAAATTTATTCATAAAAACAAAGAGACTGATAAATTTATCACTATAAATTTATTCATAAAAATAAAAGACTGATAAATTTATCTTTATCACTTAATAAATTTATCAATATGACTTCATGGGTAATAAGTCTCAAAAGTAGGACCTATTGGTAGTCTACCCTTAATAAAACCCTAACCTTTTTAAATATCACACTATCAAAATAACACATAATAAAGTTAAAACACATCCACAATGTTTAGAAAATCCCTACCTCAATAGCTAGAAGGAAGAAGAAGCAAAAATCCCAATTTTTGACGTTGTCGGATTTCAATCTCCACCGATCAAAATATTGTTCTTGCCAAGCTCTTCTCTTTGGCCTCAAGAACTAGGGTCTAAAACCTAATGGATTTTGGTGGATCAAAAAGGTTATGTGATAAACCTAAAAGATATTTGAGAGAGCAAGAAAGAGAGAGAGAGAGAGAGAGAGAGAGAGAGAGAGAGAGAGAGAGAGAGAGAGAGAGAGAGAACGAAGCTCTTTGTTTTGAGCTCCCAAAATAGAGAGAAGGGAAATAAAAGGGAAAAAAAAAAAGAGAGGGGGAGGGGGCGGTCCACGTGCTGCCTCTCTTGAAGAATATATATATATTTTTTTTCAAAACATCTATCTATATATATACATCTATATATATATATATATACACTAGTGGTAAACCCGTGCTATGCACGAGATTGGTTTAATAATGTGTAAATTTTTTTAATAACACATTAATTTCTAAGTTTACTCATAAAAATATAATCATAATGTATAGAAATCATCTTTTCAAATTTCAAAAGTGAAGATAATATTTCAAAGCAAATATTCATAAAATATTATAATCCAATTGAGTTATTTTTCTTAAAACAATAAACTTGATTTCTAACTAATGAAATAATCTATATTAACAATAAATAAGATGTTTCGTAATGAACCTAATGTCTAAAACATATATATGCTAAAAAAACTCATAATAAACTAAATGTCGTAAATTAAATCTATCTATATTTGATAAATTAAAACTCAATAGATGTTGCTCATCATGTCCAAATGTCCCAAAAAGTACTTGTAAAATAAAAAAGTGTTAACATTTTTTGTTATCATTTTTTACATACAAACAAACTTAAAAAATAAAAATAAATAAAAATAGATATATTACCTTATGAGGAGTGTTGATTTAATTGTCCTTATTTTTGGGTTGTTGCTTCACTTCATTCTCTTCACCACCATTATTTTGTTGTTGCTGTTTTTGTTGTCCCACTTTAATATTTTCATTACCAATGCATTGCTCCACTTCATCCAATGCTAGTAAACAAATCATATCATTTTCAATTTCCTCCAACATAACTATCAATGCTCTCATGTCTGGAAAGTCTTTTTTAATTTTTTACAAATTTCTTGAATAGGCCGTGAGGTTGGATTTTATAGTTTGTATATGTGTTTTTAATTTATTTAAGTTATAGATATTTGAGGTCTTTTTTTGTATTGAATTTTTATACTTTGTATATATGTTTTAAATTATTTAAGTTACAAATATTTGAGCTCTTTTTTTTTTTTTTTTTGGTAAATAATGTGATAAACATGGGATATTTGTAATTTTTTTATTTTATATTTTTTTATTAATTTATTTAATAATTATAGATTGTTTTTTAAAAAATAAGGTGGATGGATATCGAAACTGTAAAACGTGGGAGTTGTTCTTTTGTTCTATTTTTTAATTTTTTTTCCTGGAAGTTTTAAAAGAAGTTTGAGCTCCTTCTTCTTCTTTTTTTGTAAATAATGTGATAAACATTGGATATTTCTTGGGGGGTCCATGAATGCAAACTTTATTGATCTACTTAAATTGATCACCTGGAAGGCATACAATTTTTAACTTCACAAAAGTTCTGATCATTTGAAAGACAAAATACCGGGCCTTTTGAAGGTAGTAGCTGTTCTCGAACTACAGCTATCCAATGTTTATCATGTTATTTACAAATATCCAATGTTTAGTAGAACCAGAACTGTCGGATTTAATTAAATTTGCTTAGGTTAACTAGTAACGATAATTCCATTGTCATGGCTGGGCATCAGTTTCCCAAAATATGTGATTAATCCCTGAAAATAAAAATGTCTGAGCTTTTTGTCTTTCAAATGATCAGAACTTTTGTGAAGTTAAAAAAAAAAATTGTATGCCTTCCAGGTGATCAATTTAAGTAGATTAATAAAGTTTGCATTGTCATGGCTGGGCATCAGTTTCCCAAAATATGTGATCAATCCCTGAAATAAAAATGTCTTGATCACATATTTTGGGAAACTGATGCCCAGCCATGACAATGCAAACTTTATTGATCTACTTAAATTGATCACCTGGAAGGCATACAATTTTTTTTTTTAACTTCACAAAAGTTCTGATCATTTGAAAGACAAAAAGTTCAGACATTTTTATTTTCAGGGATTGATCACATATTTTGGGAAACTGATGCCCAGCCATGACAATGGAATTATCGTTACTATTTAACCCAAGCAAATTTAATTAAATCCGACAGTTCTGGTTCTACTAAACATTGGATATTTGTAAATAACATGATAAACATTAGATAGCTGTAGTTCGAGAACAGCTACTACCTTCAAAGGCCCGGTATGTATTTAGCCCACAGCACCAAAATTGGTGGAACAAACAGCAGGTATTGGTGGAATAAATAGTAGGTGATGGCAGAAGATTTTCTAACGCAGTTTATCACTAAGTTTCCCATTCACATTTTTATGGCATGAAAACTATGTAGGACTTCCACGAATCTACTCAAGGAATAGGATGGAAAATGTGAAGATATGGAATGTATTTGGTCTAACATAGTATGCTACAAATTATTAGAGCAAAAGAAAAAGAAAAACAGAGACATGGACACTACAATGTTCAGAGCAAAAGAAAAAGAAAAACAAAGACATTGACACTCCAGTTTTGTGCAATATTTATAGTCAAAATACAAAATCACAAATGCTTGGAACAAAAAATATATATATATATATATATTAAAGCAAAAGAAAAAGAAAAACAGATACATGCATTCGATCGAGAAGCGGACTGCTGAATTCAGGGTCTGCTGGTGTTCACTGTTGATGAAGGAAGTTGATGAAGTATATATATAGATATTTGTAGTAGTGGATTGTTGGAAGTGATGGTTTAAGGGGATATGGATTGATGGGTGGGTTTTTTTTTTTTTTTTTTTTTTTATCTATCTGTTATAGGATATGGATAGATGAGTGTTTTTTGTTTTTTTATATCTATCTGTTGTAGGATAGTGGGAGGCTAGGACTACAAGTCTTTGAGGGTAGGAGAGATTTGTTTGAGGTGGAAGAGTAACGTGGGAGAGGGATATCTATCTATTGTAGGAGTTGTAAGAGAGTGAAAGTTTTGAAATTTTTTTTTTTTTTTTTTTTTTTTTTTGCTTTTATGGATAGGTTTTGTTAGGAGTTTTTATTGTTCTGAAAGTCTTTGAGAGTTTGAGGTGGGAGAGTAACGTGGGAGAGGGATATCTATCTATTGTAGGAGTTGTGGGAGAGTAAAAGTTTTGAATTTTTTTTTTTTTTTTTTTTGACAACTTTTTATGAATAGGTTTTGTTTTGTTTTTTTTTTTTTTTTTTTGACAGCTTTTATGGATAGGTTTTGTTAGAAGTTTTTATTGTTCTGAAAGTCTTTGAGAGGGGAGGAAAAGAACTATAAACTAAAAAGAGAGCTGCCACGTATTTTTTAAAATTATGAGAATTTTAGAATGGCAAGCATTTTGGAAATACCACTACATTCTATTATATATATAGTATAGATATATCAATCAAAAAATATATTTCAACATCATTATAATATTTTGTAATATAAATGACAACAATGATATATTATTTTATCACCACAAAATATATTTTGTTTGATGACACCCACCATAAATATTTGTAACTCTCTCAAGATTATAAAATAAATAATAATAACAACAATAACCATAATACATAATTACAAAGGAGTCATGATTCAATCAATTGGGTTCAAAATAAATGAGTTTAATAGTTTGAAATAAATCTCCAACTGAGATTAAAGTATAAATAAATTTTAAAATATTTAAGGTGGTCCCCACCATTCACATACACTACAGGAAAAACGAGTATTAGCGGCGTTTTAAAAACGCTGCTAAAAGCCTGAAAAACGCTGCAAAATGTTACAGTGACGTTTAAATTTTTCGTCGTTGATACGGCTGTCGCAATAGCTTTGCAACGTTTACAAAACGTCACTAAAACTATTAGACGGCGTTTTTTAAAACGCCGCAAAATCTTTGACATCCGTCTCAACTTTCGTCCCAAACTAACGGATGACGTCACAATGACGTCATTTAGTGGCGTTTTCGAAAAACGCCACTTTTTTATAAAAAAATTTTTTTTATTATTATTATTATTATGAAATGAAATGAAATATCAATGCCACCCCCCACCCCCACCTATGCTGCTGCTGCTGCTACAAAAAATACCAAAGTTAGTGGCGTTTTTCAAAAAACGCCACTTTTGTTTTGTTTTTATATTATTATTATTATTATTATTATGAAATGAAATATCAATTCCACCCCCCACCCCCACCTATGCTGCTGCTGGTACAAAAGAATATGAAAAAAAATACCAAAGTTGGCATTCTCTGTTCATACTACAACTTTGGAAACAAAATCAAAGAATTTAACTAATTGCACATTTCATACACAAAATACAATCCAGGTTTTCAAAAACAGAATCCCAAAACATTGAAAACAAAGTTCACCAGAACAATTACAACAAAAATACTCAAAACAATCATCAAACAAGCCTTTATCCCATGAAAATTGTGAAATTAAAAAGGATTATAGAACTAGCCGCCACAGCCTCCCTAATCGCACCTCTAGCCGCCTCTTTCCTCCCCTGATGTTCCCTTCTTTCATGTTCTTCTGGCATTGCCCAATAAAACTCTTCTTGGATGGTTTCAGTAGGCTTCTCCACCACTTCTCCACTGCCACATTCTTGCTCTCCAGTTTCTTCTCCCTGTATGATATCAAATAATGCTATGCTCTATAAGATGTGGGAATATAACATATGAAAGTGAAATGCAACTGAAATTATCATGTGACCATAACATTATTAGCAGTGTCATCGAAAAAAAAATTTGCATAGAAAAGAAGTATACAAAATGATATGATATGGCAGAGTTGGAGCTATCACTATCAAACACAACACCTATCAGAATAATTGTTAATGCACATTATTCTGATGAATGAGTCACTCTCTACAACAGGTTTTGGAAGATCATCTACAGAATAAAACAGCTGCTACTGACAAACACATTGCAAGCTCTTGGGGTGGGTCTGGTTTTAGGAACTACATACATCAATATCGGTTTTGACAAGAAAGGGATTGAGAAGAGACTAGGCCTCTTTGCCTTCACTCTCACCTTCCTTCTCTCCTCCACAACTGAAACTCTGCCCATTTTCATCAATGAAAGGCCAGTTCTACTGAGAAGTCTAGTTTGTGCTTCCAATGTGTCCATGTTCTTATATTAGATATATATATATATATATACCTCGATATAAACATATTAAGAACAATAATTTGTAACTCAAAATGACACCATAACAACTTTAATGCTCAAACCATGTCACGTGCAAACCTGTTGTTCTGTAAAAAAATAACCTCATTGGTAACTTTGTGAATTCTACAAAAGTGAGAAAATCCAGACTTCAGGAAAGTCTAGACCACATTTACATGGATTAGATATGCTACCTGGTGAGAATGATGATGATGATGGCTAATGACAGACTAAGGATCGGAAGTTGTGAAACACACAACTAACTTGAATCCACCAGCATTAATAAATAAATAAATAAAATGGTTGAATATCACCATTTTCTGGATGTACTGTTGCCCCAAAATGATATTGTCAAACCAATTGAATTGCTTCCCACAGTTTTTATGTTTGAATATCACTCATTCTAGCAGCTAGGGAGTATGGTACTGGTGGAGGGAGTAGGGGGGTCACGCCAAGATCAATGGTTGAGATGTGGCAGGCCTTGCTTGGAATAGGGGTGAGTAGCAGAGTGATGCTGGTGTAGAGAGTTGGGCACCGTGTGCTAGTGGTAATGTGTTTGAACTTTGTAGTGACCAGAACATATACATGTTGTGGCACAGAGCTCCTAATTTATAAGTTGAATTGCTTAATTCTTAGTTGTTTGTTTTGATTCCTTTTTTATATTTATTCTTAATTTTCTTGGAGATTTTCTTCATAGCTTTTGTGAGGCCTGCTATGTTCCTTGAATCTTAATTATGCCTCAACTTATATCGGCTGTATGTTATCAACCTATGCCTGCATCAAGAGAATCACTATGAAGTACCATTAGGCACCTCAATTTTTTGACTTGTATGGCTTTCATTTCACTGGCTTATTGGAAATGTTCACTATATGCTGCTTTCAGGAAGCCATGTTCAGGGTATAAATTGAAGGAAATTACTAGAAGTAAAATATTTGCTGCTGATAATGAAGATGGAGGACTAGAATCTGGAAATGCTACTTCGAATCCTACTAATAAAATAGGACTACATACTTATCAGGTATTTATTTTATATTGGCTGGATGAAAAATTCATATGAACATACGTAAAATGCCGTGTTGCAATTCCGTCAAATTAGCTGTATTTTTAATGAACACATTTATCAATGAACATGGCATTCAAACTACAAATGCTAATAAATTGATATCAATTCCCAAACAATGAACAAAAAGCTAACATAAAGTTGTTCAATAAAATGCCATTGACTTACTATACAGAGTAAGGCATCTAATCCATTTTATGACAGCAAGTGTCAAGGACGGTGCACCAGTATGGAAGCAATACCTTCTTAGTTTACACGACTTCACAGCCAAAATAAAAAGGGAACCAAATATAATTAAAGAGAAGCTTACATATAGTATAGTAATATATTTCTGGACATAAAGACATTTCCTGCATCGCAAGTTGACTCCATCATGGATCATTGTATCAAATTTTAAACATATCAGACAAGCAACAAAAATGAGAAGTGAAACTCTAGACAGTAAGGAATGGTTTGAGCAACCTACCAATTCCGGGAGTTTGTTGCACACTACAAAAAGGAATTCCAAGAACCCTTCAAAATAATAAGACCTTTGTAAGCTACTTATATATTGCAACTTCAACGGGGTTGTTACTAGGTTCCAAGACTGAAGTGATGCCACCTACGGTCTATCTAAAGTTTGACTCCCACTGGAGAACCAAAGAAGGTGTATATCTGATTCTCAGCAATTTGTTCTGTAACCAATCATCTACAAAGAATGGACAATAAAGAATAGTCAATAAAAAAGTGCTGAAAATTGTTAAGAAATGCAACAAACCTAATTAACATGGTTTTACATTTCATAAATCCCTTTCAAAATAATGTAATTTAAATGGGGTAAATTAGCCAGATCTTGGATCAACTAGTATATCAACGTAGGGGTCCAATTCACTCTTGATCAGTTGACAGCATATAGGCTGCAAAAGAAGATGCTAGAGAACACTCACGTTGTCTTTTATTATAATGTATGTGAAAAACACTCTCTTATAGTAATTAAAATTAGGTTTCCGTAGGGGAAGGCGTATACACTCTCAAGCTCAAGACAAGAGAATACCTCTACACATAATATATACAGTACAACTCCAAGCATGATATTTCAAAAGAGAGGGCAAAACTTCCAATACTCCTAAAGATCAACCTTAAATTTACATTGCCTTAAACCTATGATGATTATGCAGACACCAACCCACCTAAGGCAACAACTTCAAAAAATAAATGATAACAAAAGAAAATATATATGCTAGAACGAACAACAATATAATAAAGATGATAGTGACTAAAAATAAATCCCAGCTGACTGGCCCAGCAATCATGCTTAAAAACAAAACAAAATTGTCACTTTTCTACAAGACATAATACATGCTGTAAGGCAAATGCAATAACACTGTAATTGAGCCATACATGGAACTGGTATTGGTAGTTTTGTGGCCCCAGTTTTGTGAACTTGTGCATAATTTGCTTTGTTGCTAGGCTGCAAGCCCTGTCAAAGAAAGCATAGCAGCTACATAATTAGTATAAAAGTAATTACACATACACAACATCAAGTGCAATTTTAATTATAACACCAGTAATGAACAACAATCAGGAATCCCAAAGGCTGAACCAAGAGTATATAAAAGTTCATAAATTTAATAATGAACTCCACCCTTAGAGACCATGAACATAATAAGCCAAAAATGCCTACAACAGCCAAACACTTTATCAGCAGCATTAGTATGAAATATTTTCTCCCTACCATTTTTCACATTATCAAAATTCTTGATGATGCACAACCTGAGTCCACACTCCATACACATGCAAACACGAACAGGTGACATGACATAGACACGGAAATTTTTAAAAAATGGACATGTGCAAAACACATAATTTTATATACCATTTTTTTTAAGCGGGGGCGCTTCCTAGAGAACCGCACACAATGATAGGGGAGCGGCTCTATGAGTGGAAATCTTACTTTCAGAACAACGCTCCCTCCAAATCTTTGAAACTCTTCTTGTAATTATATATTTATTTTATGTCAGATATTTAATTTCATAAAATTCATCAACCTTGAGTATGCTATTTCAGTAAAAACAAATTAAAATTTAGTGTCCCAACGTGTCCGTAGCGTGTTAAAATCATTCGAAACTCTTTCAAATTTCTCTCTAGTTTCTTTTTTCAATCCTTTATCTTATTTCTCTCTTGTAATAAGATTATCCCCTTCGTAGCTACCTTTATAATGTTCTCACTCATCCTCATTTCACTTTCTTTTAACTACGGATGGGGCCCATGTTAAGCTTTTTTGGTTTGACCCCCTTCTTTAAGTTGTCTTTGTTTGTTTTTTATCTGTATTATCTGGGAGAATGGTGATCTCTATACAAATACATCCATATATATATACATATAAGATTGTACATTTTATATATAAGTAAATGCAAGAAAGGATGTATAATCTTCTTAACATGTATTTTAATAAACACAAGTTAACATATAACTCATATATTATGTACACATACATGTAAAGACATGTAATGGAGCAAGGAGAACAATATTCTATTCCACAAAAGTGGTGGAGGATGAGACCCAGACCCAAACCCACCCCAGCAGTAAACTTTAGAACAAAAAGGCTTTTAGAAGAAGAGAAAAGAGGTCCCCTCAACCCTTACCCTCACCCACCTACCATGAAAAGCTCCACGATATATATATATATATATAAATATATATGAAACAAACAGTAATACTTTACGCATTGATGTTCACGTCCTCCTCCTCACAAAATACATACACATTAACAACAGATATATCTTCCTAAAGTTGGATTGGTTTCTTGTTATTGTGTTGTTCCCTCTCTAGTGCTCTTTCTCTGTCTCTGTCTCTCTCTATAAACCACGTCCTAATCAATTATTTTCTAAATTCAAAGAGTAGTAGTTCATTTATTTGTATACATACACCTTTGTTTTCCTAAAACAAGCATGAATCTAAAGCAGAAAAATTGAGGACAAAGATTCACATGAAAATGAGGAGGGTGCCCATTTAGAATATTGTCTTGTGCTGCTTGTATAAATTGTTACAAGCAGGCTTGAGAACTGTCAGTCTGGAGTGTCTCTTGACTATTGCTTTCACTTTTCACGTCCTCATCGTCAATAATTATCTTCTAAATTTACATTAATTAGCACAAAAAAAGTCTGCATTGTTGTCGTCCATTAATATTAGAATAACATTACTCAATGCATTGATCTAAAAACTAATTTGTCCACTCATTCTTAGAATTCTTATGTAAATTAACTCTTCTATACATTTATAGATCAGTTTAAGAGATAATTGGTAAAAATCAAAAGGACCTCAATTCTAATGCATGCTTTATTATGTGTCAACAATGCAAGATTCAGGACAAGAATGAAGCAGCTCTTAGAGATGAATACTTATAAACCAGATTCAGGACAAGAATGAAGCAGCTCTTAGAGATGAATACTTACAAACCAGATTTGATCGATTTGGTTCAACGATCTGATCTGATCTAATCTGAAAATAAAAAAATTAGAGAGTAAATCAGCAGATTTGACAATGAGAAAGTAGACCAACAGAGATCGAACTGGTTCAAACTCGAACACCGATTAAGAGAATGAAAATTGTACCTGAGATAGGAACAACAGAGATCGATCTGGTTTGAGAATGATATCGATTTTGGATCTGCGATTTGATGAAGAACAGATCGAGTTTGAGTTCAAGTTCAATGAAGAGACTGATCAAAGCTCTCTAGCAACAAATCGATGAAGAGCAACAGAGATCGAGAGTTCGACGAATATACAATGCAAAATCTACAATCGAGCGAGAGAGAGAGAGAGTGTGTGTGTGTCTTTGATCTGGTTCGATGAATATCAGTCGAAGGCTTTGGAAGAGAGAGAGAAAGAGAGAGGGAGAGAGACGGAGATTGGAAAGTCAAAGAAGAAAATATGAGAATCTATCACCAGACCTTGGACGTGCTGATTCCTCGGTTTGAGAAACTAAATTTCGCTTATCTGTTAAGAGAGAACAATAGGTTCGCAGATTCACTAGCAACTTTATCTTCTATGATAGACATCCCTTTTGGAGTCCGGATGCGTCCAATCATCATCGAACAGAAATTTGTGCCGGCCTACGAGCTGATTGCTGCTATAGATGAGGTACAAGATGAGAACCCCTGGTATTACGATGTCTGGAACTTCTTGGAAAAAGAGGCATATCCACCAGGGGCAAATGTCAAAGATAAGAAGGCAATTCGAAGAATGGCTGCTCAGTTCATCATCTGCAGGGGTAAACTGTACAAGAGAGGTCATCTCGGGATGCATAAGCTGTGTGTTGATGTCGAAGAATCAAAGCGCCTGATGGAGGCCATCCATGGAGGAGAGTGCGGAGCGCACATGAACGGGGTGATGCTAGCCCGGAAAATCCTTAGACAGGGTTACTACTGGTCCACCATGGAGGAGGATTGTATTGGCTTTGTTCGGCGATGCCACAAATGTCAGATCCATGCAAACCGCATGAACATTCCGCCGTCGAAGCTGTACAACAAGACTTCGCCATGGCTGTTTTCAGTCTGGGGGATTGATGTGATCGGGGCTGTCACTCCGAAGGGGTCCAATGGGCATGAGTTCATTCTGGTCGTGATAGACTACTTTACGAAGTGGGTTAAGGCCCAATCTTATGCGGTGTTGAAGGCATCGCATGTTGCTAAGTTCATCAGGAACAACATCATCTGTCGCTACAGGGTCCCGAACGAGATCATTTCCGATAATGGTTCCCACTTCAAGAAGGAAGTGATCGACTTGTTGGAGAAGTACAACGTGGCTTTTCATAAGTCATCTATATATCGGCCGCAAACCAACGGAGCAGTTGAGGCTGCCGACAAGAATATCAAGCATATACTGCAGAAGATGGTAGAAACCTACCGGGACTGGCCAGATAAGCTGCCTTTTGCTCTGTGGGGCTACCAGACTTCAATTCGAACTTCTACTAGGGCAACTCCGTATTCCTTGGTTTATGGGATGGAGGCTGTTCTGCCTATCGAAGTTGAGGCTCCATCATTACGGGTACTAGCTGAGTGTCAGACAACTGAGACAGATTGGCAGCAAAGCAGGTTCAAAGAACTCATGCTCTTTGATGAAAGAAGGCTGAAAGCACTGTATCATGTTCAGGGTTATTAATGACGAATTGCCAGGGCTTTCAACAAGAAGGTTAAGTCCAAGAATTTGAAAGAAGGAGATTTGGTGCTCAAAGACAACCAAGCTCCCATCCACGACCCTAGGGGCAAGTTCAGACCCAATTGGACTGGCCCTTACATCATCAAGTCTATCTGGTCGGGTGGAGCTGTCGTTCTGATGGACCTAGATGGCCTAGAGTTCTCCCAGCCGATCAACATGGACAAGTTGAAGAAATACTATCCCTAAGTGGCTCGCTAGGCTGAAAACCCGAAAGGGCGACCTAAGCAAAAGTTAGAGCATGAAAAGTTTGAAATTATAAAAACTGAGCTCGCAAGGTTGAAAACCCAGAAAGGGCGGCCTTGGCAAAAGTTAGAGCGCAAAAGGAGAGAGTTAATACACGAGTGAACCCGAGCCGAACTACGTAAGGCTTGATTCCCATCTTTTGGATACGTAGGCAACTTCATCCTAAAGTCCAGCCATAAACACTTCCCCGATCAACTTTGTCCATGTGATCATGTTTGGTCATCTTTGTCCATTCTGCATTCGAGAGCTCGGTTGTGATCTCCAGTGCAGTGTTATTCTAACTAGGGGCAACTTTCCAGTTGCTGGGATCCGGGGTTGTACATCTCAATGATAGATCTCGAGCGTGTCCAGTTCTGATCTATATTGAAAATGGTTTTGAAAAGTTTTAATAAAAGTTGATTTTGCTTAAATTAATCTTTTTACAACTTAGACCATTTTTGGACCAAACGAAAAATTTTCAGCACCCACAACCTTCAATTACATTGATTTCAGTACAGAGTTCTCCTACTCTTGAATACAAATTGAAGTTGTTTTTTATTACATTCATAAAGAAAACTTGAAAGTACTGATTAAAGCAAATAAATTCGGGGCATAGTCAGGTGTTCCTACGTCCCCTCCCAGAGTTTGTGGAAGCCTCTAATGCCAAAGTGGGCCCAATCTGTGCCTCCTCATCAAGCCAAGTTATGCACTCATCAGAGAGGCTGCAACTAAAAATGGGAGTGGGGGCCAGAAGTTCTCTCGTCCTCCATGCTGTGGCATACCGGGCTAGCTGTACACCTCCGACCGGAGACGCAGCAAGGTACTCTATTCCCTCTTCCGGGCAGGTCTGATCATGTCCGAACTAGCGCCAGATTCGGAACGAAAAGTAAAAGACACAGTGTGTCAGGCCAATCAACTGAATCCTGGGCTAGCGGGTCATGCTGTAGCTCATCGCCGATAAATTGAGCCAAGGGCAGCGCTAAGCAATGTCAAGAGCAGACAAATTGCACATCCAGTCGCACCACCATCCCTCATCAGGGGCATCGACTAGACGTCGTTGGAAGAAATAGCTGCGAGCTGAATATGCTGGGCATGAGTTCACAACCTTCAATTTATCCATCAACCATATCTGGGGAGGGATGAAAAATGAGAGATTAAAGAATAGAGAGGTGTACGTTGAGAGAAAAAGTGAGAAAAGGGTTTTGAGAGAAAAACCGAGCCTGAGGGCCGAGTGATGTGAGAAATATATGCGAGATGGGATGGAAAACATTACCTGCAGTAGTAGTGGACTCCCCGCGAATCTAGTCGTCTCCCGGCGATGAAAAGCGTCTAAACCCATCAATGTCTCAGCTAGTGCCATGGCGATGCAGCTCTTACCCTTTTTCAAGGCCTCGGTAACCTCAATCAGATGAGTGCTAAACCCACTAGAGCTTGGGGCAAGCAAGAAATGAGACAACATGCACAAGCAAAGCGCATATCGCTGATAACCCTGCCAATGATGATCGTCGCGGTCATCAGCATCGGAAAACCGACGAATCAAGCTTGGAATGTCCAACTCTCTGTTGTGAAGCAATGACCGAGCATCATACAAAGTAAGGCCACACATCCATCCTAGGGCTTGGACGTAGCCGAAGCGGAATTGAGGCAAGATTTCTTCATCGCGCTCGGATTCCATTAAAGCCTAAAAATCCTCGAAAGTAGGACACATCCCTTGTCCGCCAAAGCTAAAGACGTGTGTTACCGGATTCCAAACCTTGCCGCGGCATGGAGGAATGGAAAATGCAGCGGGGTGCGACTCAATGTGAATAGTGCATTTATGCCGAAGCCCCGGAAATTCAGCTTTTCTGAGCCATCCAAGTTGGCAATCCAATTTGTGAGATTTTGGACAAGAAATGCTTCCATTTGGTGCAAAAATTGAGCTGAAATGGAGAAACTACGAAGCTGGGGCTTTTGTAAAAGATAAGGTGTTGAGTGGAAGACAAGTGGCAGCATTCTGGAGGTTCTTGCCACTTTTGGCCGATCGGCCAAAAATAGTGCCGACCGACCATCTCTTTTGGCCGATCGGCTAGTAATGATGGCCGATGGTCATTTCTTGTGGCCGATGGCCCTTCCTTTTGTTCTCTGAGCTGTCTATGTTTTGGAGATGTTGAGAACTTGTGACTGGTTCCACTTCAAATGCCTTCCGGTGATGATTTTGTGAAGTTGCGCCTGTGTAACTTCAATTTGTTTATCGAGTTGTTGTACTTTTGCTTATCGAGTTGTATTTACATTTGGTTAGCTTGTCAAGTTCTTTGTTTTGCTTATCGAGTTGTTTTGTCATCAGTTGGCTCACTACCTTATTAATGCAATTCGAGTGTTTAGTTTTCAAAACAAAGTTCAATCTCATTTACATTGTTATGTAATGTGATGCGATGCAATGCGATGCATAGAATGTACAAATGTAACACTTTTTCAATAAAAGAGCTGTTTCATTCCATCATATTTCTTTTGCAAAAGTACATAGTTTTGAAGAAAATAAAACTTGCCTGAGGCAGTACAATGTGCAAAACTACCAGTAAAAAGAAAAATAAAGCAAAAAAGAAGAAAAGCAGTAAAATGTCTGGATCGGCGCCAGTCGCCTCAAGTACGGGGGTCTATCCTCGTCCTCTTCCTAGACAAAGGTCCACGATCACCGTTGTTACCTCCACTGTCTGAGCCATCTCCAGCCTCATCCTGAGACGATGCTGCCTCCTCGTCAGACTCATCATCGTCTGGGGTAGGCTCCCGTGAGCTGCTCTCGGTATGAGCACGCCTATGTCTGCCTCGACTGTGTATCGTCATCCCCCGTCTGGCTCTCCCTGCTGCTCTGGGAGGTACAAATGGTCCTGCTGGAGCACCTCTCGCGGCCGGTATCTGGGATGGGGTCTAAAAAGAACAATGGACGAACGCATCAGTTATGCTATGCAAAGTCGAGTATGAATACCGAATACAGTGTATGAGGACAGTGTATGAATGTTGTGAGCAGTGTATCAGTGCCGTGAGCAGTATACGAGTTACAGTGTATCAGTGCCGTGAGTGGTATGTGGGTGCAGTGTATCAAGTGCCGTATTGATAATGCGATGTATCAGATCATGTATGGAACAGATTATGCAAAGTTTTGGGACTGAGGTTAAAAGAACTCGCCGGGATACCATAGATGCTGAGCAAGTCTATGCTCCTCTGCAGCATCCTCATCACTGAGGCTGACAGCTCCAAAGCCTGTCCAGTGTACTCAATCGAAGCCTGTAAAAGTGTTGAAGTCATTAGTATTCCGCGGGATATCAAATGAAATGAAATGACTGTACAAAATGCAAAGTACAGTACATACCGGGGTCGAGCTGCGAACTCCGACGAGCTCATGATCAGCCGGAGGAGGAGCGATAGGTATCTAGTAAATCTCCCCACCCTGTCCTCGGCATGTCATGGTGGTGGGCAGGGCTGGCCACTCAACTCCCTATCCTCTCCGGGACCCACTCCAATCACGGGCCTGGGTCGCCCTCGATACTCCTGCTCCTCCTACTGGCGCAGCAGGCCTCTCCCTCTCGACTCAGCGAGCATCGGTCAAAGGTCGCATGAGATAAGTCTGGATGAACTCGGTGTAGTCACCCTCGTCTCTAAAAAAGTCGGTATCCCAACCTATCGAAAAATCCATCATCTCCTGCAGGGTGTACCTCTCGGTAGCCCTCATATGGGTAGGAGGTGGCCTCGGGACTATCTGCTCTGGTAGGCCGAGGGTCTGACGCAGGAAACGCTCTCCAAAATACCAAGCCCGGCAGACTGGACCCTCCAGCAAAATCCTAAACCGGGCGGTCTCCCGAGCACCCGCGTACTGGTCCCTCACCGCATCCAGCAACGCGGCCCAGGGCTGCCAGGTGATCTGCAAATGACAGGATATACAGTTTGTTATCTGCTGTTGAAAGTACAATGTAAAGCGAAGCTTAAATAAACTGTAATGTTTGAAATACCTCTGCTGCGGTAATGGTATCGAAGTATCTGCGGAAGAACAGGAAAGACTCCCGCGGCCTCCACTCGCACCTCACATCGTATCGATGAAAGTATGGGACAGCGAGGGGCGTCTCTACATCCGGCACTGGGGCAAGCCTCGAAAAGTAGGCATACACCCACAACTACAGAATGTAACAGGATAAGAATGAGTATGCTTATCAGTAAGGCAGTATGCAAATAAAGCAGAAATCAAAGAATGGTGTGTAATGTATTGTGCAGTGTGTGCAGATTGCGTGTGTGCAGTGTGTGCAGTGTACAGCCAGTGCAAAGCAGATTGCGTGTATACAGTGTGTGTGGTGCACAGATAGTGTAAAGCAGAACTGTAAAACAAAAAGGGAAGGTGTACCTCCTATGCTCGCCAGTAGCCTCCTAGTAGATGTCCGTTGCGGCGGGATGAAGAGCTCATGTATCCGTAGAGCGTGGCTAGGCCTACGCCACCCCAGTCGTAGCGCCGAATTCGGGTCACATCCACCAATGCGCTCAGCAAGTAAAGGGCAACTGTGTTTGCCCGGTCGACGAATAAAGTGGTGCCCAGCAAGAACATGATGAATCCTCGAGCATACTACTCGGCCTCCTTGCGGGTTGTCGGCATCTGCACTCTGAAATGGTCCTCGAACCAGGAATACCTCACGAACCCTGGCCGAGAAAGAGGTGGGCGAGCGCCAAGTAAGAAGATCTGGGCAGCATCTCACTCGCCCATATCGGTGTCGAAGGGAATCGGATCACCCCTTACTCCGATGCTAGTGAACATGGAGAAGTCGAAAGGAGTCGTCGTCATCTCCCCCGCAGCAGAAAGGTGGAAGGAATCAATAGTGTCCCACCACCTCTCCACCAGTGCACCTAGAAGGGGCCTACTCGTAGTGAGGCGCGAGAGTCCCATGCAGAAAATGTCGAAGCCGGCCTGATCAACAATATGGCGAACCGCGTCAGGCAACTCCATGTACCAACCTCGGGCGACGGTATTCCCATACCCCCGGAAAGCATGGGAATCTCCCTGTGTTTAAGACAAATAAATGCAAAGCAGTGTCAGAAATACAGTGTTTGAATGCGTTCAGAACTGATGAAAATGCGGTGTGTGTGCATGTGTTCGAGTTTACACAGATATCGGATGTGGGTGTGCTCACGGTGAACTAAGCATGTGATGTATCAGTGTGTTTGGGTCATTCAGTTAAAGAACAGAATTGGCTATTCAAGATATCTGATTTACATTGCAGAAAATAAAAGAGAGGAAGAATATACCTCAGCGGTGCCGTAGGAAAGGTGCGACTCTGGCTCGCGTAGCAAAAGCTCCAATGGCTCACCTCGCGCATAGCTCCTGAACTGGCGGATGTTATCAGGAGGCAGTACGTGTATCGCGGGCCGGTATGTCGCCAGGTCGAACGGTCGAACACTGAGAGGCAGGAGCTCGACCTCAGGATTCGTATCCATCTCTGGGGGAGTCCCACCTCGTGGAATATCGTCTACCATCTCGAGAAGAGTGCAAAAATGGTCGAGGGTGTGAAAAGTGGGCAAAAATGCAAAAAGTCAACCAAAAGTCAACCCCGAGGGGTGAAAATGAGAGAAAAGGTCAAGTGCGAGAAAATGCACAGAAACCAAGATAAACTCAGGGGAAACAAACCCCAAGTAGAGGAAATCAAGAATGTGGCACCGAAATCGCGTTTCCTTCGATTCAAAGTTTTTGGAACGAAGAGGTTTTCGTGAATCGGAAGTTGCGGGAGGCTCGAAAACAAAGGAAAAACTCGGATCGAATGGAGGAAAATCACCTAGAGAGAGAAGGGAATGATTTCAACTAAGAGGAAGTGAGAAAATGGGGTTTGGAACCCTATATTTAAAGACTTGTGGCAAAATGTCAAAATTGCCCCGAAACTGCCACTTTTGGCCGATCAGCCAAATTGTTAGCTGATCAGCTAAATTGTTGACCGATGATCTCCTTTTGTGGCCGATGGATGGCCGATGGCCTCCCCTGGTGGTCGATGCACCTCCAATGCCCTTGTTTGGGTCAGTTTTGCTGATTGGTACCCTCATCTTTCAAGAAAGTGCAAGAAAGTACACTTTTAAAGCTTAACCGGCCTTCGTGTTGACCCTGAACCGTGTCTTCCGTGTGCAGCACTCGATACGCGCGAGGTGTATCCTTTTCCGTATCCTTTTGTATATTGCGATATTCAAAAATTGCTTTGAATACCTTGCATTACAATGTTTTGTCATGTTTGTAATAAGCGCGCTTGCTATACGTCTTTTCGCTCTTGCATTGAGCATGCCTCGTCTTGCTTTGAAGTTGCATCTCAACATCGCAAATAACATGCCTTTACCATGCTTACGTTGAATAGGCACATCTCTCTCGCATTGTCATGCTTTTCCTCCTTGTTTTACACATTGCTTGTGTTGTCGCGTATGTTTTACTTACATGTGTTTATGCCTTCCTTGCTTTACACATTGCTTGCGTTGTCGCGCATGCTTTACTTACATGTGTTTATGCCTTCCTTGCTTTACAAATTGCTTGCGTTGTCGTGCATGCTTTACTTACATGTGTTTATGCCTTCCTTGCTTTACAAATTGCTTGCGTTGTCGTGCATACTTTACTTACATGTGTTTATGCCTTCCTTGCTTTACACATTGTATGCGTTGTCACGCATGCTTTACTTACATGTGTTTATGCACCCGTTCTCGCATTGCTTTACACATTGCTTGCGTTGTCACACATGCTTTACTTACATGTGTTTATGCACCCGTTCTCGCATTGTTATACACATTGCTTGCGTTGTCGTGCATGCTTTACTTACATGTGTTTTGCACCCCATGGCTTGCGTTGTCACGCATGCCTTTCTTGCATTGATACACATTGCTTGCGTTGTCGCGCATGCTTTACTTACATGTGTTTATGCACCCATTCTCGCATTGTTATACACATTGCTTGCGTTGTCATGCATGCTTTACTTACATGTGTTTTGCACCCCATGGCTTGCATTGTCGCGCACGCCTTTCTTACATGTGTTTATGCACTTGGCTTGCGTTGTCGCGCATACTCTCTCTTGCATTGTTATACACTGTTTTACTTGTATTGGTATGCTCGTTCTAGTTGCATTGTCGTGCGTCTTCTCACTTGCATTGTCGTGCACCTTCTCACTCGCATTGTATATGCATGCGTCTATCTCATATTAAAATGATAGCTTGATCTAACGTTGAACATAACTTTCTACTATATTGCACCTGTTGAATTTCTTTCTTTTGCAGGCATGATATTGTATGTACGGTTAATTCAAGAGAAGTCCCGGTTCAATTTGACTGTTACCCTTCTCCACTCGCGTTTGGCATGCGTTTAGATGTATCTCTCTCCTCTTGCGTTTGGTACGCGTCTCGATGACTGCGCTTCCTTGCACAGTCCTTTCCTCTCCTGCGTGTGATACGCTGAGAGATGTTGTGTTTGAGACTCCGGGTGTCCTCGGTAGTCGCTTTTAACCTTCTCCGCGTGAGACGCAGTGAGAATTGCATAATTTTCTTACATCCTTTCTGTTGGAATGTGTAGGACTATTCTTTCTTATTTCGCTTGCTTAAAATGTTGTATTTGTTTTGCATGAATGCTTCATTACAGCTCTCTTTGCATGATCATAAGTTATACTCGGCATTGTGCATGTCATTTGCTTCTTGCCCCTGCTTGCGGGCGCATCTCTTTGTTATCTTGTATGCTTGTCTAAGTCGTCGGCCTCGTCAAAAATGGGTCGTCTCTGGGCTTTGACATTCACTCCCGTCATCTTATGACTTTTGAGTTCTTTCAAAGAGGAGCAATTGTAGACACCCCATTTTTTACCGTCCTTAAGACTTGGACATCATCGTTTGAACACTCGATGATCATCCATGCTCGTGTTCGTTTTGAGTCCCCGGAAGTCTCGGCTGCGCGCCTTGCCTCAGAATCTCTCAACTTGTCTGTTTTCTGCTTGGTTGTGGACCAAGGACTTGTGGTTTTGCTTCTGAGGGAAGGGGGTGGCTTGTTGGCCATCCCTACAACCCATCGGCCAAGGCATGGTGCCATCGGCCTTGTTTTCTTGCCATCGGCCATAAGTGGTGGCCGATCGGCACTCTTTTTGGTTGATCGGCACTCCTTTTGGTCGATCGGCCATATTTCTTGACCAAGACCTTTCCACCTGCTTTTGCAGATATTTTTGTGCCAGCTGTGACAACTGGTGAGCACAATTCTCATCCTCCATACACGTGTATGGAGGGCTTGAATCAAGACTCAAGCTTGTTCAACAAGCTTGAGAATTGAAATTCTATAAGAAGGGAGGCCCCTCTCCCTTTCCAGAGGTTCTAAAAATTGGAGATAGAAGTTATATATCTCTCTCTATATTTTGCCTCTCTCTCTCTCTCTCTCTCTCTCTCTCTCTCTCTCTCTCTCTCTCCATTTGCTCTTGTTTGTGCTCAAAAGTGTAAAATCTTCATACTATTGCACACAAACACCTACTAGAACACTATCCTTTTATTGTTGAGGTACTGAGGAGTTGGTTTTAGTGTTTTTGGGTTGGTTTGAACTCAGAAAAGCTGCTGGAGTTGTGTTCTTGAAGGTGTTCTTCAAGGGTGAGTCAACTACCTTTTAATCCCTTGTTTTGGCTTAAGTTTTTAGACCTATTTGCATGCTGATTTAAGCTTAACTTTCTACTGTAAAAAGTTCTGATTTTTCATGCTCGTGATGTTTGTTTAGGGTCACTTTTGTGTTGGGGGTTGTCTACCCCCTCTTAAGCCTTGTTTGGTCTTGTTTTGTGCCTTCCTTTTAAGCTTTTGGAACCACCTTGTTTTGACCTTCTCACCACTGAAATCCAGAGGATTTTCAATGGTGGAAATGTGGTTTTAGAGTCTTAAATAGGAGAGGGACACCCCCCTCTCCTTGTGTCTTGTATACTAGTATAAATGGCTCATAATGGTAGCATGTTTGCTTAGCATGTTTTGGTTCCATTTCAGCAACTTTTTGGTGTTATTTTAGCATGCTTCAACTCTGTTTTAAGTTGGTTTGATAGCATCTTGCATGCTTCACATACTTGTAGAGCAATCTTGCATGCTAGCATAACATGCATAATGTGTTTGGACCATCATTCTTGCATGTTTTGGCTCAACCCAAAGAAGCTTTTAGCCTTGTTTTATCATGCTTAAGCTCTGATTTGTGTTGTCTTGATCATGTATGCCATGCTTTGTATAGCCACAGTGCATTCTAGCTTGTTAGCTTTGTGTATCAAGTCCACTAGCATGCATTGCTTAGACTATTCTCATGATTTGGCATCATTTGAAATGTTATTTCAGTGCATGTTTCATGGTCATGCACTCACATTTGTCACCTTTTCCATGCATTGGGAGGTTTGTGTTTTAAGACTTGAACATAAGCCATTATGCATGTCTTATTGCTTAAGCTTTTGGGATGCCATCTCAGTGGGTTTTTGGGCTTATATTGACATGCCATAACTCTAATTTTTATTGGTTAAGTCATGCCATGTTTGGTTTTGATAGGTGTAGTGCAATCCCTTTTGTTGGCCTTACTTGCATCATGCCTTATGCCTTTCATGTTGACTTGTTTTGGCTTTGGTACATGCATGTTTTAGACTCACTTTGGTATGCTTTAGGACTGTTTTGGTTTGCTTAGGCCATTTGCTTCATGTTTTGCGTAGCCTTAGTGCAAATCCCTTTGCTAACCCTAAGCTTTGAGACTCATGCATGCTATGCTTTTGTTATGTATGTGATTTGGCATCATTCTTGACATCATTTCAGAGCATGTAGTGTTGTCACACTTGCATGCTTTTCACTCTTTAAGTGCTCTTAAGAGTTGTCCTCTTTATGCCTTAATTCTTGGGTCAATCGGCATGCATGCTTGTCTTGCATTTCATGTCATCAATTCATCATTTTGGCCACTGTTTTTGGCATGGCTGAGGTCTGTCCATTCTCGGTTTAAGTCCATTGAGTATGTGGTTTGCATGTTGTTGCATGCTTATTGTATTGCATGTTGTTGCATGCTTGTTACGTTGCCTCATATTTGCGTGCATATGTTGCTTTGTTAGGTTGATCATGCATGCCTTACATTGTGTTCAATATGCTTGCTTTGCATTGTGTTTGGTTTGGGTGTTAAGCCAAACACGAGGAACGAGGGACGTTTCATACTTGAAGTGATGAAACGTGCCTCAATCCTCGGTCGCCGACCCTCTTGATCATGCATGATAGAGGTTAAGGCATTATGTGTTTTTGTGTATTTCATTCACATTGAATTGTGCGACTCGGCCTCTTTGGCCATCATGCATTGAAATGCGTGATTGAAGGCTCGAAAGTTGGGCACTACACTCCTTTGAGTTTCAAACATGAAAAGGGGTGTAGTTGCACAACATTTTCTTGCAAATGTATTGCCATGCCTCTGTTTGTACTCTGCTGCAGCAAAAAGAGCAGTCTGCAGGAAGAGATGGCCGATCGGCTATCTGGTGTGCCGATCGGCTATCAATGTTTGGCCGATGGACTCAAAAGTGGTCGATGACCCTTATCCTTTGGCTGATGACCATACATTTTGGCCGATGGCCTCTTAGAGTGTCCTTGGGGTGGTTCAGAGGCATCACAGAAGCTAGCATAATTTTCAAAGGTGCATAACAGTGCAAACAGAGGCAACATGAGGCATGGCAACGGATTTCCAAGCGAAGCCGACCGAGCATGCATCTCTTCATCGCCTGCGAGGCCATTTCAGTATTCATGATTAGTTCGTGTAATTTAATCATTTAATTGGTTTTGTAATATTCATTTAGCTTAGTGTAGCTATTTGTTTCAATTTAGATTGTAATAATTAATTGGCTTGTTAGTTAATTAGTTTTGATGTTGTAATAATTAGTCTAATTAGATTATTAGATTAGTTGCTTAGCTTAGCATAGCTAGCTAGTTGATCCATTCGGACCCTCTGTCAAGAGGGCAAATTTTGTAATAAGTGTGCGTGAGTGTGTGAATGTCTTCCAACCCCACGTCTTTCTCCCTTTTACTTAACCGCTTTCAATGGTTAGTTTAGGGTCATTTTCAATTAGCATTCTTATGCTTCGCATGCGTGCATCATTCATCTGTTTTGCATGCACTGGGCTCGGCGCATCATACAAACTGCATTGTATTTCAATACCAATTTGAATACATGATTATCAAGTTGCATTTCACATGACATTTTAGAATAGCAGAGCCTATTTCTAGTTGCATTTTGCATGTGTTACATTAGCCATCTTAACATGAACTAGGATCATGCATGATTTCTAACTAGTTCTCTGTTTTGGCTCGGAGTACACTGTAAGTGTTTATGCTTTAGCATCTTGCATGAGTGTAAGTGTTGCCATGTCAGCATGCTTGCCATGAGGCTATTTGCTTAAATGATATAACTGCCTGAATGCCTGTGGGTGAAGGTTGGATTACTTGAATTGGAACAATTCATTGAAATGCGAGTTTTAAGCCCACCTGAGATGGCAAAATCATGTTTTCTAAGCCCACTCGAGGGTGGCAAATCCACGTCTTAGCCTACTTGCGAGTAGCACCTTCAAACCATTTTCAAACAAACACGAGATGTTTTGTTCCAATTTAGGCGATCTAGTCTATACTTGTATGCTGTGCGCATCACGTAGTAAGGTTAGCTAATAAATCGGAATAAGAACGCATGTGTTTTCAAAAATAAAATATCATGTTAGTAAAGGCCGATCTTTTTGATCGGGCGAGCGGGGGTACTCATTGCATGACCTTCCCCTCTCGTACCTAAGTTCCCGAGCCAAGACAACTTTGGTGATGATGGACACGTGGCCTTAGGCACGAGTAAGGGTTTCCTAAATTTTCCAAAACAAAAACATTTAGGTGACGACTCTGTATCTAGCAAAGCAGTCCATGTTTGGCACTTCTTTATAAAAATCAGTTTTCCAAAACGATTTGCCAGATTTAGACTCTTTGGTGATTTATCAGTCTTGCATTGCACTTTGCGAGATTAGATTCAGAACCGTGACATTGAGTCCGAACTATAGTAGCTAATGAACAAAACGGATTTCGCGCTTTCGCGCGCGAAGCCATGACGTTTGGGCAAAGGAACAAACTACTGAATTTGCATCAGTGACCGGCCGGCCGGCCAGTGATGAGTGTTGCCGGCCACCAGTGATGACCGGCCGGCCATCAAAGGTAGTTTGCCGGCCACCTGCAAGCCATGGAAAGTGGCTTCCCAGCCACTGCTGCCCAGTTCTTTTTGCTGTAACAGAGGACAAACAGAGCATATACAGGATATTTCAAGGGTTTGTTTGCACAACTCACCCCTTATTTTCATGAACAAATCAAAGGAGTAGCAAGTTTGGTTCACAAACTATCAATGGATGCAATTTCATTGCATGATGGCTTCTAAAACCAAGTGTGCAAATGTAACAAAACAAGACTCATACAACCTCCCTTTCATGAAAGATCAAGGGAAGTGGTGACCTTGGAACCTTGAATCATTTCATCACTAATGAGTATGAAATGCTTCAAGCTTCCATGTGTTCAATTAATGTTAGATTGAACATAACACCAATTATTATCTTGCACCATTTTTAGCCTGAATTTTAGATTACTAACCATCCTTTAATTCATTAAGTCCAATAATGAATTTAAGTCCTCTAATGGAGTGAAGTACCAAACCAAGAGTTAACTTAAGACATGAAAGAGATGTCATGCCGTTGATAATGAACCCCTGAAAGGGATTAAACTATTAAGCATGGCAACCTCAATCTCATACTTAAAAGAACAAGAGGCTGGAAACAACTCTCAAAGCAAAACAAAAGTCAAGAAAGGAGGGAGGTTGCAAAGATTAGTAGTGCTGAAAATAAGTGAGAAAAACATAAATAAATGCTATCAACTCAAATAAGATAGTGTCTAAGGCCTAGAACACCAAACTTATGAGAACTATTATACTATAAGCATACAAAACAAAGCTCAAATACAACTACCACTCAAAAACAGTGCAAAAACAATGCTAAAACAGGTCTAATACAATCCTAAAACATGCTGGAATTGAGCTAAAAAAATCTAGATTAACATGCTAAAACATGGTACAAACTAGGCTAGTAAGCAAAACACAAGGAGGGGAGGCTAACCCCTCCAAACTTGGACTTCAAAACATGATTTTGTCCACTGAAATAACTCTAAAAATTAGTGTTTAAAAGCTCAAAAAAAGATAGTGCAAATGTGGGAAACACAAGGGTAAAGGTCTTGAAAGCAAGATGTAAAAAAGGGTGAACCACCTCTCAACCCTTATTAGCCTTAAACCACAAGTTTCAGCCCAAAAATACAGAGTTTATACAGTCCAAAAACAGTACGAAAATGTGCTAGAATGAATCAAAAGTAACTAAAATAATAAGCTAAAACATTGAGCAATTTAAGATAGTAAACAAGCCAAAGGAGGGGTGACTAACCCCTCTATTTTTGGGACTTCAAAACCAATTTCTTAGCATCTGAAAACCTCTAAAAACCAGTGGTAAAAGCTCAAAAAAAATTGATGAAGAGATGAGAAACACAAGTGTAAAGGCTTAGAGAACAAGGTTCAAAGAAAGGTGATTAACCTCTCTACCTTTAATAGCCTTAAACCACAAGCTTCAATCCATAAAAACAGTCCAAAAACACTTCAAAATCAGCAAGAAAAGATAGAAATGAGTAGTGCAAAGATACTCAAAATTATACCTCTTGAAGAGGAATAACACTTTTGTTTACAAACCAACAAGTTCTCACTCTCAAGGGCTGAAATCTAGACTCAATAATCTCAGCAAAGAGAGCTCCAATATTGGTTTAGGAAGTGTAGGGAGAGGGTGTATAGGTTGCAAGATAGAGATAAAGAGAGAATTTCAAGTTTTGGAACTTTTGGAAATTTTTTTAACCTTAAACCATGAAGGAAGGTCCCTTTATATAGAAAAACAGCCCCTCAGGTCAAAACTATCAAGCTTGGAACAACTGGAGCTTTTGGGAGACAACTGGGCAAAAATGTCTAGGTTTTTCACTAGTAGCCGGCATGCTAGAAGTGTGCATTTCCGGCCATCAATGGTGGCCGGCCGGTCATCTTTCGGCCACCTGTCGGCCATCAAAAATCTACTTCCAGGTCCGACTTCAAATGGGCATATCTCCTTCATTCGAACTCCTTTTTAGGATATTCTTGAGTCTAAATTCATGCCCTAGAAGTCTAATTTCCAATGGTGGAAACCTCACATCTAAATTCTAAGTGTGAAAAGAGATATGCTTATTTTAGTGAAGGTTGCTCAGTTTTGTCTTAACCGAACGAATGCCTAACTTCAAACGACCATATCTCCCTCATCCGGACTCGACTTTAGGAGATTCTTCCGTGTAAATTGAAGCCTCGAAAGTCCACTTTTCAATGGTGGTGGCCTCACAACTAAATTCTAAGTGTTCAAAGAGATAGGCTTGATTTAGTGAGACTGCCCAGTTCTCTCTTAACGATTTCAAGCCCAACTTCTTCTCCAACTAGTTTTCTTCCCTCTCCTCCAATTTTCTTCAACTCCAAACCTATAAATAAGAGGTTTAAAAAGATTTTTCAAAGAGTTCATCTCTCTTCCATTTATTTTCACTTTGTCCTTGCTTAGTTTACCGAAAAGTGCAATATTCAACGAAATGCGAGTCTCGGAACACCGTAGAAACATTTTCAAAAACATTTTAAAAGAGAAGGTTTTAAGGTCTAAAATAGTTTTGGTCAAAATAGTTTTGGTCCAAAATAGGGTGTAAGGTTGGGATTTAGAAGCTCTTCTTGCTGAAGAAATTGAACGTTTTTACAGCATAACTTTCATCATCGAATGATCAACCTGAGGCGCCCAAGTCTTAAGGGCGGTCAAAAATGGGGTGTCTATAGGTGTCACACACCGGCTGTGCGTAAGCCTTGTCAAGAGATATGCAAGTGTGTATAGCGCTAGTTAACGTGGACCCTTGGATGGGGCGCACCTTGACACTTGGCCATTACATATTTTAGTGATTGTTGGGAGTATGTGTTGAATATTTAAACCAAAAAGAAAATGTGCATAATGAGGATTGAAAAAATAAAAAAGAAAAAGGGAAGATAAACACAGATAAATCTCTTACTTCTTTTTTTTTTTTTTGGTGAACACGCAGACTAATCTTAGTAACAAAGTAAATGCCTTTCTTAAGACAATATACGTTGGTAACATTTGAGTTACTTTGGAAATAACTTTGTGCTAAGTTTTGAAATCCCCTATTGTCACACTAAAAATTGATGTCTAATTGTCTCTTAAATTGGTTTTTTTGCTCATATATTTTTAGGATTTATAAATTTACATTTTATTTAAGAGAAAACTAAAGTTGCAGTTTCTTTTTTCGTCTCTATTTCTGTCTTCTCTTTTTTAACCTCTTGGAATATGAGGACAACAAAATCGTAGTGTAGGGCTTTTGTTGTCCTCTGGTTCTTCTTGCCTGGTTTAGTTAGTAAAGGAAAACAAGTGTTTTCATTTTTTGTCAAGTACATGGTAAGGGTAGTAAAACTAGATAAGGAAACATGTGAAGAAAGTGAGTTAGACTGTATGTGATGGCAAGTGATGTCTGATAAATGATAGATGCTTTTAAACAGTTAGAAAGTTTATTACATACTATGTGATGTTGATTTGAAAATACTGAACATTAGGCATTTTTTCTCTTAATTAGATTTTTTGCTTTAATCCATTTAATCTAACTTTATTATTATTTTTCAAATTAATTTCTTTTTTTAAATTTCAGGTATCAATACTAAAATGGCTACTGAACGACTTTCAAATCCTTTTAACTTTGGCCAATTTTTAAGGCAACAATTTCATTTTTAAGATTGCCGTAGTTAATGTAATTGATGACTTTTTACATTAATCATCTTTGCAATAACTCTTTGATTTAGCCACATTCAACCATTATATGAGCGTGATAATATTTGTTTGACAACTTATTTGGGTAAGTTGGATCAAAGATTGGATTTTACTCAACTTAGATTTGGATGTACACTATGTATGCCTTTCAAGTTTAGAGTTTCACAAATTGTATGAGTGGCTGAAAGGAGAGTGCCTTTAGGCACAGGTGAAAATATTGTTGAATTTATGCACCAATTATATAGATAAAATTATATAGGCACGGATGAATCCAATTACGGTAATAAGATAATTTTAATCTCAAAGTATTTTGATATATAATTTTTTGCTAATCCAATTAATGTACTAATCTAAATTTTTTTGCTTGCGCAAATTACCAAATTATTGTGCATGTTTCTCATTGAGGATACATACAAGTTGATACAAAGTCTTTTTGGAAAGTAATGAGGAGTAAGTTTGGGTAAACACATGTTTGAAAACATATTATTGACACATCTTTTGTAAAACATACACTCACTTTTTGTGAAAGCAAACACATCTTTTGTAAAGTATACATATTTTATCGGCTTAGGTGTATGACAATATAATGTTGTTTTGCTTATATGGTTATAATTTGATTGGCAGCGGTAGTACTAACTGGTATGCATTGTTTGGTATTTAATTTTTTCTAGAATTGCAAAGTACAAGTTGGTATGTATTGTTTGATATTTAATTTTCAATTTAATTTGTTGAGATTGCAGAGCATCTGTTAGTGTGCTTTATGTGGTGTTTAGTAATTTTTTTCTTTTTATTATACAATGTTAAGGAATATACAATAGCTTTGATTTCTATATTTTGTTTAGTGTTTATAATTTTTTTCTACTTGCTCTTATATTTTAATTTGTAATATTGGTAAACTTTATAAAACTTATATTTTTTTAAACACTATAAAACTTATATGTTTGTTTCTTAATTTGCATTAAAGTTATGGAGAATTATTATTTTATTTGAGTTTTGTACATGGTACAAGCAAAATTGTTACAAATTCTTTAAAAAGAATAATATTTCTTTATATTTTTTTAGTATCTTTATCAACAACAAAAAAAAAATGACCCAGACTCCATAAATTTCAATATGATATGTATAAATTACAACTGCATTTTAATCTCAATATTATTTATACCGTGCTTTTAGGCACGGGCATACACTAGTGTGTGTATATATATAATTCCAATTAATTTTAGAAGAGAGAAAAACACAATCCCTTAAGTGGTCGATTCAAGTTGCAAGAACATCGTCTCACTAAATTCTTTTGTCCCAATGCACTCTCAATTATACAATACAAGATCCGATGTCCTAAATTCCTCCCCTCTATCTCCCTATCTCAATAGAATTATATGTCTATTATTCCTAGCCGTTGAATCGTGAGATTCCTGCACCACATATTTCTCACATGATTCATTGACTTGAGCATTTTGGGACACAAGCACAAAGATATCTGGGGACAAGATCCTGAGCCAGTCGATTGATCATGTTTCAAGAATCTTTTCTCGATAATTTCACTGTATCGTACTTACAACTGAGCGTGAAATGAGACGGGGACAAGTATGTAGAGACAGGTGAATTTGGGAACATAAGATCCCTCACCTTTTTGAGACCATAAACCCTGCAAAACAGGTGCTAATGGAAATCAAGGCCCATCAGCTAACGGCATCAATTTTGAACGCACAGGAGACTACATTCATAGTCAATATAACCATCTAAATCTATCAAAGTAACATCGTTGATAGTCATAGCCAGCAGTAATCCGGGACAATGACACTTCAGGAGAAACTTACAACGTTTACAAACAACAGAACTCTGGCATCAGAAGACAGTGATCGGTGGTCCCTCTACAATCAACCAATTAGATCCTTCACTAGCTCAACAACAGAGAGATCTAGAGCTTTCTGTACATTGCATTTAGTTAGAATCGAGAATTTAAGAGCAGCTGCCTACAGCTGCGGTTATCTGGGTTAGGTCTAGTAAGTGCTTTTATAAAGTAGTTGCGGATCTCCGGTATTGTAAGCTGGATCAGATGAGAATACCTGCAAAAATTAGAAATAAATAATCATTTTAATAGGCAATGGAAGCACATAGCTAATCTAGTGATGAATATGAAAACGCCTTTAGTTTTCATTCTAAAATGAATCAGCATATGTAACATAATTCCACACTTGATGGTAATCATGCAAGAT